>JAVSCE010002318.1:0-70083 GCA_032199065.1 Smutsia gigantea | reverse complement strand
CAATATGATCTCACCTCACATCAGTCAGAATGGCTGGTATCAAAAAGACAAGAAATAATGGGTGTTGGTGAGGATGTGGAAAAAGGGAACCCTCCTACACTACTGGTGGGAATGTCAATTGGTGCAACTATTATGGGAAAACAGTATGTTGGTGCCTCAAAAAGTTAAAAATAGAAATGCCATATGACCCAGTAATTCCAACCATTGGTATTTACTGGAAGAAAGTAAAAACACTAATTCAAAAAGATATATGCATCCCTATGTTTATTGCCACATTACTTACAATAACCAAGATATGGAAGCACTAAGTGTCCATCAATAGATGAATGGATAAAGATGTGGTACATACATACAATGGAATATTACTCAGCCATAAAAAAAGAAATCTTGTCATTTACAACAACATGGATGAACCTAGAGGATATTACATTAAATGAAATAAGTCAGACAGAGATAGACAAAACCAATGATTTCACTTATATGTGAAATCCAAAAAACGAAACAAACAAACAAGACAGAAATAGACTCATAAATACAGAGAACAAACTGGTAGTTGCCATAGGGATGAGGGGATGCAGGGCATGGGTGAAACAGGTGAAGGGGATAGGGAAGTACAAACTTCCAATTACAAAATAAGTCATGGGGATGAAAAGACAGCATAGGAAATATAGTTTAAAATATTGTAATAACTTTGTATTGTGACAGATGGTAACCACACTTACTGTGATGAGCATTTCATAATGTATAAAATTGTCAAATCATTATGATGTACATCTAAAACTAATATATTACATGTCAACTATACTTCAATTTAAAAACATTAAAAAGATATACTCCTAAACCAAAAAAAAAATATGCTGACAGAAAAACTTACTGATTGTTGTACCTTTCCTTTTATACACTCACACTGACCACAAGTAATTTGAATGTATGTCATTGTTTTCACTTGCTCACTGATATCTGCTACAATAAAAAATGATCAACTGAGAACTTCCAAATCTGGGTCACCTTGATAACAATGCTTTTTAAATATACATCCACATATTGTCACCAGAAGTGTTCTTTCTATTGAAGAATGAAAAATTATGAAAAAAAAAAACCTTCATGAACAAAGGTAAAACACCCCATCTTGCTTTTATGAATTTTGCAGGTTCTCATCAAAACAGCTCTAGCCTGGCACTGATTCCCTGTGTGACCTTAAGTCATTCACACTCTCAGGGCTTTATATTTTCCGTCTCTAAGCTCTCATTTGAGTCTAATCTCTTTGGGTAGGTTGTACAACTACAACTCACAGTTTCTGTTCTTAATATCGAACAGGCTATTTCTAGAACTTGCTTGCTCAAGAGAATCCAGCAAAATCAGTAGAGGATACTATCATGATTTGCAGTGGTTAAAGGACCCGTGCTTTTAGAATGAGATAAATTCAGAATCATTCATCAGATATTTTTCTTATCCCTTTTTCTTTTCCAACCTCATACTGTCTCTTATAATCTTACAGTAGTATGCAGTGCCATAATATATTTTGTAACTAGATTTTTTTTAATGTCCCTTGTAAGGTCATTCGGTATACTAACTTTCTTAGCAGATTATTTTATTCAGTATTAATATTGAGCAAGTTATTAAAATTTTATTGCCAATAATTTCCAAAGACAGTTTTAATTAACAAGCATTTAATAGTCAACGTTATGATACCCATATTTGAATTGTAATTTCCCCTCGCTTAAATTACTTTTCAGCACCCACCCATCCTGTCTTGAAACCCCAGACATTTCAGATTATGGTACATAAATGACTGTGGCTCCAGGAAAAGCCAGGCTCAGGTTCAAGTGTAGGGGTGGTCATACACTTGGAACGTATCGGTCAGTCTCAGAGCTGGTCTCCATTAGTGGATTCCTACTGGTATCCCGGCGGCAACCCGCTGACTGGCGGCACATTTAGAACCTGGGGTTTGCGCACCATTACCAAACAGAGCTCCAGGCTGGGTTGCTGTTTTCTCCCCGTGAAGTCCCTGACAACTCTCCAGTCGGTTATGCCGTTTGAAGTTAAATGGATGTTGGAAAGCTCTGGCTATTTATTCCTAAAGGGCTTGTTTAGAAGGTGCAAAGAAGAGCTTCTGCCCAGAAAACTAATCTGAACAAAGAGCTAAAATGTTCAGGGAAGTGCTGGGCACGTCCCAAGTCCCCGCAGCTGTTAGCGCCCTCAGTGAGCCACCTTCCATCTTTGGTCCCTCCTCTTGGTGAACGTTTTAATGGTGGGAAAAGCCACATTCCACCTGATTCCTCATCCCACATGCTAACGGTGGCCACGGAGAGCTGCCAAAGCAACCCAAGCAGCAGCCCAATCATTCATTTTCATATTCTACTTGAGTGGGGTGTGTACTATACAACTTGGCAGCTTTTCCCTGGAGCCTATGTTCAACTTTATCTGCTTATTGGTTTCTTAAAAATCTATTTATTTACTTAATGTGCAATGACCATAGGATGCATCAGTCAAATGTAAGGCTTTTAGGTATTCCCAGTTTACATTATTTTTTTTTAGTAGTAGTTTAAAATATATTCCCCTGTTTTCTGCTTTTCCTTTTCAGTTAGCTCATTTAAAATGTCAAATGCTCTTTGAAGAACTCAAAAGCAAAATGTTCACCAGTATCGGCAGGAATCAGGACAGCTGTGGCTTAGATCTGCCTTAAGGTGTATGTAGGGTCAGGATGTGGAAGGAGAGAGGAGTGACCATAGGTGGGCCTGGCGGTGCGTCCCTGTGAACGCAACCTGACTGCCTTGTGGGACCACCTCCTACAGTGAGGGAGGCCCTGCAGAAGATGGGGACAGAGGCATTACAGCCAAACCAAACCAAAACCAACAACAGGGAAGGAGAAGGAGGAGGGGACAATGCTGAGAAACCAAGTGGCGGACAGTCATACCAGCATGCTAGCTGCTGAGGAGGGTCAGGAGCAGCTCCCAGCTGGCCTAACTCAGACGCCAGGAGAGCTGGTATCTGGGGCTCACCGGGCGGCATGTAGGCAACAGCCTCAGGCAGACGAATGTGTGGAAATGGTGTAGCTTCTGGCTTTCATTGACTTCTAATTTGTAGAGGAAAATTGGCCCTATGATAATTACTTAAAATGAAATTGGAAGTTGGGACAGAACTTGTAGACTTAGAAACCTGTGTTTTTACTCCAGTGTGTTCCTGAGCTCCAGGTGCATGTGTCCTGCTCTCTGTTAGAGGAAAACAAACTCAGTTTCTGCAAACCCTTCCTTAGGGGCACTTTTCAGACATTTATTTGTCTTGCCCCCCTCGCCCTCCTGGTTATAAACTCTTTGTACATTCAATACCCAGCACAAAACCAGACATTTAATCAACAGCTACTAAAGGAAACCCATGCTGATCATGACAATTTATTGAGGTATAATTGACAAATAAAATTGTAAGATATTTAAAGCAGACATTGTGATGATTTGATATACATATACACTGTGAAAGGATTCCATGTAATTATAACATTCATCACTTCACATACTTATTTTTTTAGTGAGAACATTTAAATTCTCTCTTAGCAATTTCAATTATACACTAGTGTCATCAACTACAGTCAGCATGTTTACGTTAGATCCTCAAACCTTATTCGTCTTAGAGCTGATAGCTTTTACCAATCCTCCTATTTCCCTCACACGCATGCCCAGAAAATCACTTTTCTACTCTGTTTCTATGAATTTGAAATCCTTTTTTAGATTCCATATATAAATGACACCAGCTGTATTTGTCTTTCTCTGAGTTATTTCACTTAGCATAATGCCCTCAAGGACCACCTATGTTGTCACAAACAGCAGGATTTCCTTCTTTCTCATGGCTAAATAATAGTCCATTGTACATATGTACCACATCTTCTTTATCCATTCATCCATTGATGGACACTTAGGTTGCTTCCGAATCTTGGCTGTTGTGAATAATGCTGTCATGAACGTGGAAGTGCAGATATCTCTTCAGTATCCTGTTTTCATTTCCTTTACATATAACAACATGTGGAATTGCTGGATCGTATGCTAGTTCTATTTTTAATTTTTTGAGGGACTTCCATACTGTTTTCCACAGTGGCTGCATCAATTTATATTCCCACCAATAGTCGCAAGGGTCCCCTATTCTCTACATCTTCACCAAAACATATCTTTTGTCTTTTTGATCATAGCCATTCTAACAGGTATGAGATAATATCTCATTGTGGTTTGCATTTCCCTGATTATTAGTAATGTGGAGCGCCTTTTCATGTACCTGTTTGGCCATTTGTAACTCTTTTTTGGGAAAATGTCTAATCAGATCCTTTGTCCATTTTTTGATTGGGCTATTTGTTTTTATGCTATTGAGTTGTATGGGTCCCTTACATATTTTACATATTAACCCCTTATCAGATATGTGGTTTACAAATATTTCCTCCTATTCAATAGGTGGCCTTCTTATTTTGTGGATGGTGTTCCATGCAGCTTTTCAGTTTGATGTTGTCTCACTTGTTTACTTTTGCTTTTGTTACCTTTTCTTTCAGTTTCAAATCCAAAGTTCATTGCCAAAATCAATATCAAGGAGCTTATACTCTGTGTTTTCTTCTAGGAGTTTTATGGTTTCAGGTCTTATGTCCAAGTCTTTAATCTTTTTTTGTTGATTTTTGTGTACGGTGTAAGATAATGATCCAGTTTCATTCTTTCGCATATGGCTGTCCAGTTTTCACAACACCATTTATTGATGAAACTGTTCTTTCCCCAGTGTATATTTTTGGCTCCATTGTTGAAAATTTATTGACCATCTATGAATGAGTTTACCCCTGGGCTCTCTTTCTGTTCCACTGATCTTATGTGTCTGTTTTTATGCTGGTACCCTACTGTTTTGATTACTATAACTTTGTAATATAGTTTGAAATTATGAAGTGTGAGCTCCCTGCTTTGGCTATTTGGGGTCTTTTGTGGTCCCACACTAATTTTAGGATTGTGAAAATGCCATTGGAATTATGATAGGGATTGTACTGAATATGTAGATTGCTTTGGGTAGTATGGGCATTTGGCATTATAAATTCTTCCAATACATGAGCATGGAGTATCTTTTCATTTATTTGCATCTTCTTCAATTTCTTTCATCAATTTCTTATAGTGTTCTATGCTGAGATCTTTCACCTCTTTGGTTAAATTTATTCCTAAGTATTTATATATAAGACATATATATATATACTGTCAGATTGATCTTGGTCTTCAAGTCTCCAGAAACATAAGAAATAAATTTCTGTTGTTTAAGCCACCCAGGCTGTAGTACTTTGTTATGGCAGCCCTAGCAGCTAATACAACCACCAACCCAGACGTGAGAATGGAACTTTCCCAATTCTTCCAGCTGTTAGGCCAAGCTTATTTATAACAGATTCTTTTTTTAAATGTATTTATTGAGATGATCAAGGTGTTTTTTATTAAAAGCACAGGATCTAGAAGTGACTTTTTGTTGCAAATATATAGATATGTTGCAAGTCATGATTTCTGGAAAATGCTTCCAAAAAAAAGGAAATCTGCTGGGCCAGTAGCATTATTAATGGGAATCTAGTGACAAAATAATTAGCTCTATAAGGATTGGCCATGTTTTTGCAACAAAACAGTTTCAAAACCAACAAGTATATGAAAAGATGTTCAATATCACAAGTCATTAGGAAAATACCAAATTCACAATGAGGTACCACTTCACATCCATTAGGATGGCTACTATCAAAAGAAATCAAACAGAAAATAATAAGTTTTGATGGGGATATAGAGAAATTGGAAACCTTGTATACTGTTGGTGGGAATGTAAAATGGTACAGGTATTAGGAAAATAGTATGGCAGTTCCTCAAGAAATTAAGAATAGAATTAATATATGATCAAGCAATACCACTTCTGGGTATTTATCCAAAAGAATTGGAAGCAAGTCTCAAAAAGATATTTGTACACCCATGTTCATAAGCAGCATTACCTACAATGATCAAGGTAGAAGAATGGATAAACAAAATGTGGTATATACATACAATGGAATATTATTCAGCCTTTAAAAGAAATGAAGTACTGATACCTGTTACAACATGGATTGTAGACATTGCATTAAGTGAAATAAGCTAGTCCCAAAAAGACAAATACTGTATGATTCCCTTTAATGAGGTGCCTAGAGCCCTCACATTCATAGAAACATAGTAGAATGGTGGTTACCAGGGGCTGGGGAGGGGAAAATGGGGAATATTGTTCCGTGGGTATAGAGTTCCATGGGTATATTTGCAAGATGAAAATATTCTGGAGATTGGTTGCCTAGGTGCACATAGCATCATGAAATAACTGTACCCTCAAAAATGTGTGAATTGGTAAATTTTATGTTACATATATTACCACAGTTAAAAATTAAAAGAAAAAACAGCTTCAAGGATTTCCAGGTGAGCAAGTCAGAGGCTTTATTTTGTCATGAAGAAAAATAAATATATCCCATAAAAACAATCCTGAGTGAATCTGATACCTTTGCTGTGTTACAGTCATTTTCATGAGCAACTCAGAGAGCAGGTTTCAATCTTTTAGAATATGTAGTAAAAGAGAGCATAAATATCTTTTAAAAAGCCACATTTTGCCTATAAATGTTCTGCCTCAATTCATCAAAGATGTTTTATGGAACTCAGTTATTGCTGCCAGTGGAGAGCTCTGTTGGGTGCTTGCCCATTTGTCTGCCCACCTGGGGCAGTTTGTGAAGACTTACCAGGTACATCAGCTGCAGAGCAGGAGCTGCCCGGCCACAGCCACATTGCTTTCTGGCCTCTACAGTGTAGCAGGTACAGAATCTCTCTTTTCACGGTGTTCTGTGCTACGGTTTTATTGGCAGCTGATTAGTGCCAATTTTTTTACCTCTTGGCCCTGAAAATCATTTTCATACTCATTTCAACAACTACATTGTCAGTTTCCAGCCGAATCTGTAGCCATGGAGCATGAGAAAAATAAGAATTGCACCTAAATAAGCGCTTTGCAAATTTGGTGTTGACTAATTCCAACAATCCATCTACTTAGTCTGCTCACAGAACTACAAGACGTAAGTATAGCTCATCACTGCAGCCTACAGAACATAAAAAATACTTCTGTCATTATTAACATACCTAAAATCTACCAGTAAAGGCCTGGATAAAAAGCAGGCTGGGAATGGCCTTTATGCTTCAAAAGTGTGGTTTAACAACCAGGTAAATTGCATTAGACCTTGATATAGCTTTATAAACATTTTCTTGATTTCAAAAACAAAAACTAGTCATGGAAAATGTAATGTGCTGCTCTTCAAGGCATGGTGGATATAAGACTGTTATTTTAGTGAGATATTTCCAATTAGATTTCATGGAGCTAAAGTATTGGCAAGGCTGTTAAGGAATTCCAGATTAGCCAAAGAATTTACATACAGACTCTCAGAAAAGCAAGGTACCACACGCTATAGTGAGACTGTATTAAGGAGTTGTAAGGATGTATATATCCATTGCTTACCAAAATTAAGAGAACCCTAAAAGAATGTTAGTTCTGCATATTTAATGCTCTCACAGAATTTGGTGTTGAGAGAGCTCCTGGGGTCCTCAGGTACAGGGAATGCTGAAATGGGCCCACAGATGGGAGCTGCCTGTAGACGAGTTCAGAAGTCCAGCTTGGCTGTATTTTAGTGGTTGCAGAATTTTCACCTGTATCCACCCTCTAGTATAATTATTATGATATATTAAATGGCAGAGAACAATAATCACCAAAGAACTATAATATTGCTGAAGGTGTATTTTCAAATAAAATTCTTATATTTTAAAAATTACATTAAGCACACCAATTTTGAAACTATTATGTGGCTGTAATGATTTTTCAGTTTTATTGAGTTTTAATTTACATACCATAACACTCACCCATTATCACAATTCACTGATTTTTAGTAAATAAATAGAGTTGGACAATTATCACCACATCCAATTTTAAGACATTTACATTTCCCCAAAAAGCACCCTTGTACCTATTTGCAGTTAATCCCCACTCCTACCCTCAGCGCAACCACTGAGATGCTCTCCAACTCTATGAGTTTGTCTTTTCTGATGATTTCCTATCAGCGGAATCAGACATTATGTAGGCTTTTTCATCTGGTTTCTTTCATTTGGCATATTTTTGAGATCCATCCATGTTTTAGCACATATCAGTAGTTTGTTGCTTTTTAGTGCTCCATTGTATGAATATACATTTTTTAATGCATTCATCACTTGAAAGACATTTGGATTGTTTCCAGTTTTGGTCTTATGAATAACGATGGTAGGAATTTCCACATATATCTTAGTGTGGATATATAGTCTTATTTTTCTTGGGTGGATTCCCAGGGGTAGAATTGTTGGGTTATATGGTAAGTTCATGTTTAACATTTCAAGAAATTGCCAAACTCTTTTTAAAAGCAACTGCACCATTTTGCATTCCCACCAGCAGTGTATGAGTGTTCCATATTCTCCATGTCCTCGACAACACTTAGTATGGGCTGTCTTTTTTATTGTAGCCTTGAAGTGTGGTTTTTATAAGTAATGCTCTTTGTCGTTGGATTCCTCTCAGAAAGCCAGTCACATTCCTTCCTCCAGGTGAGGAAGAGGTGGCAAATAAATCAAAATGCTGTCTTTATTGCTGGTAGAGCTAGACTGGAGAACGTGGCTTACATTTGGAGCAAGAAAATAGGGTTGCTAATAATGTCATCTCTGAGTTGAAATTATGCACCCCAAACTGCAGGCTCCCCTCCCTTTCTCTCACCACCTTGGGGTCCCAGTCTGCCCAGTGAGGCCACCTGAGGAAGGAGAGAAGCAGGAGGTCATGAGCAGAGAGCAAGGAGCTGGATGCCAAGGTCCAGGTGAGTACTGTAACCAGTAGATGACAGGAGA
Source organism: Smutsia gigantea (assembly GCA_032199065.1). Taxonomy (NCBI): domain Eukaryota; kingdom Metazoa; phylum Chordata; class Mammalia; order Pholidota; family Manidae; genus Smutsia; species Smutsia gigantea. Next base: position 61,186 of record JAVSCE010002318.1, on the reverse strand, counting down.
TCAAAGGATGTCAGATGGCAACTTCTCTGTATTCAGGTGGAGAGTCGTGTGAAGGTCCTCTGATACAGTTCCCTTTTTGGGGAATGGAATAGAAATCCCCACTTAGAAACATGAGCAAAGAGGAATAAAACCCCCTCATATTGGTAATCAGATTGTTAGTTTTTGCTCATACCTTTGTAGACCTTTATTCTTCATTTTCTAACAATATTAACTTTGATACTAACACCTATGTGCACAAAGAATTTAACAGCATGTAAATTGCTACCACATAAGTTACCTTGTTATGTAGGAATACATGAGACAACGAGACAATGTCTGCAGTGTTACAGATGGGAAACTGATCTCCAAAAGTAAGACAGCTCATGAGTAATGGAGGTAGACCGTGAGCCAACTATGTGGCTCAAAGTCCATGCCTTTCCCTGCACACCATCACGCTCGACCAGGAAGCAGAACTACCTTTACAAAACTTGTGAAATTGCCTGGTATGACTGCTTGCTTTTAAAAGGCTAGACAGTACTTTAAACATAGAATCACAAATTAAGCCAATATTATTAAAAATAAACTATAGCAAAACTAATATGGGCACTACCAAAATGAATAGGCTACTTGCACAGTGCCTGAGTGAATAGAAGTGTACACTTAAAAAAAATGTTTGAAGTACATTATCTGTATAAAGATGACTCCTTCGAGAAATGTAACTGCTATTGTCATATACTTATATTGGGACTCAGAATTCCTTGGACAAGCACAATCCAAATAGTTGTTCACATATGACTCTTCCTCTTTGTAGTTATTCCTGCCATCATTTCACTTTTACGTGTTCTAATAAAGTGTTCCCAAACCATGTTCTGTGTAACAGTAGAGTTCAGAGAGAGAGTACTAGATGTTCTATGAAAAAAATATTTCATGGCCAAATCATTTCACAAACAATGGGCTGAAACAAATTTAAATAGTTCTTTGCTATAAGGAATCTCTGAGCCTTTATTATGTTAGCATGCATGTAAATTTCCACAAGGAGCTATCATATGAATTATTTCCCAAATTTATTAGTTTAAGAACTTTTCTCCTGGAATACCTAATGATATATGTGGGGTATTGGTATTGCCCAGGGGACATCTTTGAATATGCAGTTATATTGAAATATTTGACTTTATTCGCCTAAAAAAGCTGGGTAAGGCCACTAAGTATGGTGGGAAGTATTTAACAGTTGAATCTGATAAGGCAAATATTTTCATATTAAAGGCAATAATCAGTAACAGGACAGCAAAGCTTGCTTACTTACGTACTTTGGAGGTATGGTAAGACTAGCCATCATTAAAAATACTGAGTCCATTTATTGACTTAAAGTTGAGTCATAAATTACTGTTAGCTCATGTTAATCTTCTCCCAAATTCTACAAGAAAGAAGTCATTATCCTCAATTTACCAAAAACAAGGTTAGATGATTGGAGTACTTTTCCTAAGGTCACTCATTTAGTAGAAGTTGTAGAGCTGGGATTCAAAGCAAAGTTTATAAAACTCTATACACTAACTAAATCCTTTACTTACCTATTTAAAACTGTAAATTCAACCTTGAATGACTTAATATTCAGTATCTGTCAGACTTAATTAATGAAGATTATGACCTTATAGGATTTAGAAATCTTCAAATGAAAACTTCAGAACAGAAGTATAGTCTAACTTTAACTTTTTCTTTCAGGGTTTGGCAACTAGTTTTTTTACAATCCTTGAGAAATTAGTGTTTTCTGGAAATGAAACTGAAATATTGTAAATAAATTTAATATAGTAACCACAAAAGACCCCGAATAGCCAAAGCAATCCTGAGAAGGAGGAATAAAACAGGGGGAATTACGCTCCCTGACTTCAAGCTCTACTACAAAGCCACAGTAATCAAGACAATTTGGTATTGACACAAAAACAGACCCCACAGACCAGTGGAACAGAATAGAAAATCCAACATTAACCCAAACATATACAGTCAATTAATATTTGATAAAGGAGCCTTGTATATACAATGGGGAAATGACAGCCTCTTCAGCAGCTGGTGTTGGAAAAACTGGACAGCTACATGTAAGAGAATGAAACTGGACTACTGTCTAGCCCCATACACAAAGGTAAACTCAAGGTGGATCAAAGACCTGAATGTAAGTCATGAAACCATAAAACTCTTAGAAAAAACATAGGCAAAAATCTCTTGGACATAAACATGAGCAACTTCTTCATGAACATATCTCCCCGGGCAAGGGAAACAAAAGCAAAAATGAACAAGTGGGACTATATCAAGCTGAAAAGCTTCTGTACAGCAAAGGACACCATCAGTAGAACAAAAAGACATCCTACAGTATGGGAGAATATATTCATAAATGACGTATCCGATAAGGGGTTGACATCCAAAATATATAAAGAACTCATGCACCTCAACAAACAGAAAGCAAATAATCCAATTAAGAAATGGGCAGAGGACATGAATAGACACTTCTCCAAAGAAGAAATTCAGATGGCCAACAGGCACATGAAAAGATGCTCCACATCGCTAATCATCAGAGAAATGCAGATTAAAACCACAATGAGATATCACCTCACACCAGTGAGGATGGCCAACATCCAAAACACAAACAACAACAAATGTTGGCGAGGATGTGGAGAAAAGGGAACCCTCCTACACTGCTGGTGGGAATGCAAATTAGTTCAACCATTGTGGAAAGCAGTATGGAGGTTCCTCAAAAAACTCAAAATAGAAATACCATTTGACCCAGGAATCCCACTCCTAGGAATTTACCCTAAGAATGCAGCAGCCAAGTTTGAAAAAGACATATGCACCCCTATGTTTATTGCAGCACTATTTACAATAGCCAAGAAATGGAAGCAACCTAAGTGTCCATCAGTAGATGAATGGATAAAGAAGAGGTGGTACAGATACACAATGGAATATTATTCAGCCATAAGAAGAAAACAAATCCTACCATTTGCAACAACATGGAGAGGGTATTATGCTCAGTGAAATAAGCCAAGCTGAAAAAGATAAGTATCAAATGATTTCACTCACATGTGGAGTATAAGAACAAAGAAAAAAACTGAAGGAACAAAACAGCAGCAGACTCACAGAACCCAAGAACAGACTAATAGTTACCAAAAGGAAAGGGACTGGGGAAGATGGGTGGGAAGGGAGGGATAAAGGGAAAAAGGGGCATTACGATTAGCAGATGTAATGTTGGGGGGGCACGGGGAGGGCTGTACACCTCAGAGAAGAGAAGTAGTGATTCTATAGCATCTCACTACGCTGATGGACAGTGACTGTAATGGGGTTGGTGGGGGGGACCTGATGAAGGGGGTAATTTAATAACCATAATATTGCATATGTAATTCTAGATTAATGATACCAAAATAAATTATTAAAAAATTTAATATAGTAACAATAATTCTGCTAGAAAACAAAACCACTTTGTAACACGTAATAATTCTGCTAGAAAACAAAACCGCTTCTAAATATTGTGAAATGCAGCTGTAAATTCCCCATATCAGCTTCTAGTTCCAGATGCTATGGGGAAAGATTTATGGATTGGGGAGTGTGTGTGTGTGTCACTTGGATAGAAACCAAATTAAATTAGAAGATAGAGAAAGACTTTGTCTTTTCTCCTCATTTGCACTCAAGGGAAGGAAATTCCTGCATAAAGAGATGATCTCCAAGAACTTTTATAGGACTTAACATGGCTTGACCAGGGCAATTATAGAAATAAAAAATGGGCTGTGCTTCACGGCTTAGCTCATGTCAGCCACCTCTGATATTAAAAGGCTGTATTTCAATGAGAGGGAGGAATCCGGACCCTGGGGCCATGAAGGGTGACGGGCTGGTGCAGCGGTTCAACAGCTTCGAGTCAGGCAGCTCAGATTCCCCGTACCAGTTCACCCTACGGAAACATGGCCCAGCTAGTTCACGTCTTCAGTTTCATTTTCCTCCCCTCCGTTCTAAGGGCGATCAGACTAGTCTCACAGGCTATTGTAGGAATACATGAAACCATGTCTCCCATGTGCCTGACACTTGTAAAACAGCACAGGAGGCAGCAATCAGGGCATGATCGTTAGGAGTCAGATTTCAGCTGGAGATAAGTTAAAACTTCCTAACAAAAGAAGGTTAACTAAATCTGGAGGTGCTAAATCTTACTTTGGGTGATTTCTTCTTAAAGAAATTACAGAGAAAGTCCAAGACTGCAGACAGCTTGCTCCATTTCTGGTCCCTGGACTCCTTCCTTCTTCCATTGGTGTCCACTCCTGTGGAGTTGCCCTTCCACTTCTAGACAGGATGAAACACTAAGGAATGGAGTTAGCTCCTTGCAGCCAGCCGAGGTCCCACGTGCCTGTGGGAGGTAGCTGCTGAGGGAGGGAGCCTTGACCAGTAAGCAGGGGGACACGGGGGAGCTGAGTAAATAAGCTCACCCCTGCCCCCCTCTGTTGCGGATGCCCGGTAGCACCCTGCGCGTGGACAGGCTGGCTGTGTCCCAGCTGCTGGGACTGTATCACATAGCCCGTTGTCTCATCGACTGCCGCGCCCCACTGCCTTTTTCCTCAACTCACTGTCTGGGCTTGTTCCTCCCAAAGAAGCATGAACAACTTAATCCTTACTTCAGGCTCTGATTTCTCAAAGATCTGGACTAAGACAGCTGTTTCTTTGAAATCTGAAGTTTACTGTTATTTCAAAGGTAAACTTTGACTTTCATGCCATTAGACAGGACAGCATGTAAAGAGCAACATGCACTGATTCGTCTCGGATTTGTCTACCTCTTTATAATAAACGGATTGTATTTTCATGATAATAGGCATTGACATAATAATTTTGGGGCCCGGACACTGGTGTGTTTCTCTTTTTTTCCCATAGGAATTGTGATATTGTGATAGCGAACACTAATCTCACAGTCCAGGGCTCCAGTTCCTCGTGAAGGACAAGTTCACGGAGGCTTTGGCACTTGTGCTACTTTGTCACGCTCTGGTGTGCTGTGACCCCTCCCATGGAAGCCAGGGAAAGCGAACAATGCGTTGCCTGTGTTGCCCATGTGAACTACGTCACTATTTTATAGACTTGAAGCTTCAGGGGTTAGTGACTGAAATTCTAGTTTTGTTTTGTTCGTTTGTTTCTCTCTCTTTTTTTTTGTAGCTTTGGGTAACAGAGCTTAGAGTGCAGTTGTTTGTGTTTTTATAATATGTGCTTTTTTGTGACTTAAAGTTTCTCAATCACCTCTATTCACCAGGCTCTGTGATAGATATTGATACTGGGGATAAAATGATAAACTGGGTAAATGTGGTCCCTGCCTTTGTGTAACTACAGTCTGATGGAAGAGACAGAGAAAGAGCAACATATAAACAAAATGACAAAAATTGTCACATTATGAAGGAAAAACCCAGGGTTCTGAGCAAGAAAATCAGGAGGAGAACTTGCTATGGAGGATGGTCAGGAACGCTCTCTCCGAGGAGGCAACATATATACAGAGCAGCTGTGAAAGGTGAACAGGCGCTGGCCACATATAGGTGGGTGTGAGAGGGTGTTTGGGATGTTCAGAAAACTTAAGCAAGGGTCCTGAGTAGGACCCAGGAGCAGCTGGGGTCTGGGATAAAGGAGGACTGAGTCAGAGGAGGAGGTCTTGCAGGTGGGCACTGGCCAGGTCAGCAGGTCCTTGGGCACATGAGCTGAGACTTCAATGCATGTGCAAGAAGAAGCTACCTCAGGATTCGAAGGAGAGAAACGACGTGATCCAACTTAGTAATAAGAATTGTATTCTGGTTTCCATGTGGAAAACGTCTGGAAGGGGTGCGGCCAGCTAGAAGGCTGCTGCTGCACTGAGATCCCCAAAATGACACATAAACTAAATATTCAGGTTTTAAGTGATCTAAACCAGTGAATGGTACTAGGGAGAGAGAGGTAAGTGATTCCAGATCTGTTTTAAGGGAAAAAGCGACAGGACAGAATTTACTAATGCACTGGACATGACAGGTAAAGAAAGAGAGGAATTAAGAGTAATCACTAGGTTTCTGACTTGAGGAATTAGGAAGATGGTGGGAAAGATTGGGGAATAGGGGTCATGCTTAGAGGAAAGAATAAATTGCCCCATCTTGGAAAAATTATTTTGAATTATCTGCAAGTAAATAAGCAGTCAAATGTGAGTCTGGATTTCAGAGGAGTGTTGTGGGCTAGAATGGTAACATTTGAGGGCAGTCTTTATTGTTGAAACTTAATCCATAAAATGAGATGAAATCCCATAGGAGCAATGAGCAGAAAAGAGGACCGAGGATCTAAGCCTAAAGAAAGCCAACAAGGGAGGTTAAGGAGACTAAGGCGCATCCAACAGGTGCGAGGCAAACACAGCAGAGGGTGGATCATGGGAGCTGGGGAAGACGGCGCTTCTGGGAGGGGAAGGGACAACTGCGTCAGTCCTGCCGAGAGGTGTAGGATCGCACAAAAGCTTCCATTGCATAGAGGAACAGGGAAGCCAGTGGCCTTGACAAGACTGGGCAGCATGAGCAAGGCTAGAGCTGGACATTCTGTGCTGGGCCCTCTGTAGGTATACCTGCATAAAACCAGCCACAGCTGCAATTACCCGAACAGTCTCCAAGGCACCCCATGCCACATACAATACATTCAAAGTTCCGTCTCCGACTTACCTGCCCCTAATTCACCCTCAGTCTTATCACCTTTGTCACACCCTGTCAGCCCCACTGGCTTCCTGGCTGATCTGAGCGTGCCCAGCTCAGGGCCTTGCCCCTTGCTTTTTCCATTGACCTGGAGTGCTATTTTTCTTCTCTCTATTTTCATGTCTCCCCTCATAGTTTTATTCAGGTCTTTGTGGAATGCAACCTCTTCAGACTTGCACTGACATGAGAATTTCAGTTTTACTTCCATTACTCTTTCTTCCTTTATTTTTCATTACATTTCTTCGAAGTGCCTACCTTTCACTGAATAAATGAAACAATAAATGAATTTTCTTATGTATTGTCTTTTCTGTAACATATATGCTCTATGCTGGCAGAAACTTTGTTTAGTTTATGGCTGCAATTGGAATCTTGGCAAAGAGGAAATACTCAATGCATTTCTAATGGATTAAATAAATAAAATTGCAAATTTTTTCCATGTGCTTTCATCTAGAAACAGAACTTGGTCTTCCCTCAATCCCATTTGAAAAAAGAAACTTGGCCAAGCTGGAGGTTATCTTTATTTTTAAAATAGGCTCCTGAAGGGGACTCAATAGATTCCACCCGGATTTACTAAATGAGGGAGCTGAACTAATGCAGACATTACTGCAAGGGAGACACAGGAGCATGTGTGAGGAGCCTCCATACAGGGCTGTAGGAAAGAGGGGATCTCAGGGCGAAATGACTGCATGGTGGTCCTGGGAGACTTAAATCCTGGGGGCTTTCTTTGCTAAGGACCCTGTCTTCAAATGTAGCTCAGGATTATTTGACCTTCCTGTCTTCTGGACCTGACAGGTCATGTAACAGTGGCCAGTGTTCTAGAAGCTGCAAGAAGCCAGGAATCTTGATTAAAGCCAGAAGAAAAGGCAAGGAACTCTGTGGCTGAACTTGCTTCCGGTCCACTGGGATGGGGGTCAAAAAAAAGTTGAATTTGACTTGGAGAAATTAAAACCCGTGACTTTCTTATCCCTTATGTAGGGAGTAAAGCTCATACTTCCTACAAATGGAATACTTTACTCATTTAATGTAATAAATAAAAATAATCCCAGCTCCACCAGAATTTTTGATCCCACATTCAAAATTCAAAACAGCAAGTGTACACTGAGTATGGACAGTCCAGATGCTGTAGGGCTCTTATCAAATACAAGGCATAATCTCGATGGAAATAAAACCTATTCGTCTGAAAAACAAACAAACAAACCACAGACTGGGTGGCTTAAATAACATTTAGTTCTCACAGTTCTGGAAGCTGGAAGCCCAAGACGTTAAGGCTCTGGAAGATTTGGTGTCTGATGAGGGCCCGTTTTCTGCTTCATAGTTGACCGTCTTTTCACCGTGTCCTCACATGATGGAAGGGCAAGGGGGCTTTTTGGGGCCTCTTTTATAAGGGCTCTGTGCTCACGGCCTAGGCATCTCCTAAAGACCCCTCCTCCAAACACCAGCACATTAGGTTTCAACAAGAAGTACGGGCAGAGGACAAACATTCAATCTAGAGCAAGCACAGTCAAGCTACTGGGGGTTAAGACTTCAACATATGAATTTTGGAGGGAGACAATTCAGCCCAGAACAAGGGAAATTTTTTTTTCTCCTGTGACAGAGAGGGAAAGACAGGGCAGGCAGAGATAAGTGTGTGGACTTGGTGGAGGAAAGGAGAGGGGCACCTGGTTTATAACATCCAGAGTCTCAGTGAGACAAGTGTGAGCAGGAGATGAGAAAAGAGAAAACAGTTGGAGACATTGCCTAGGGGAGTGAGAATATTATCTCCTCAAGACACACAGGAGTCCTGGGCTATGATGACCCCTGCTCAGCTCTATGGTCTTGCATTTTAAGTGAAACCGTTCAGCTTGGTTTGTAATTTCCTATAGCAACACACAGCTGCTCCAGAAGGCAGAAGAAAGCAGATGGGATTTTACCAAGCAGGTGTCACTCGCCACCAGGAATTAAAATAACATGCAGTTATGGGAGAGGTTTGAAATAACACAAACATTTAGATATAACCTGTCACTCTCATCATCAAGTGTTAACTGCTACCAATCATACATCTGTATTTTCCTGGTTCTCTCTGAGCCTGGATAAACCAACTTAGATAAACCTTCTCTTGGAACACAAGACTTTCTAGGATCCATGTCACATCTCTGGGTTTCAGAATAGAGGAACATATGAAGCATGACCCTCCCAACTAGAGTCAGGGGTTTTCACAAGTGAGCCCAAAGGGGCAGCCAAAGGTCCCGAGTGGCCAAGGACGCAACAGTCACTGACTTCCATGTTGCATAAAACTAGCAGCTGGGGAAGGTTACGGGTTTGCCCTGAGAGCCTACAACTAACTTTTATTCATTAGACAGGTGTGTGCTAAGTGCTCACGGTGTGGGCGCTGTTCTCACGCTGGAGGGAATGACCCAGAAAATCCCTCCCTGTGGAGTAGAATAGGGTAGAAAGGAAGGGAAAGGTAAGCAAGCAAACCTGTGGCATAATTTTAGATGAGATAACACTACGGAGAATAATAAGGCACAGCGTTAGGAGGAGCAGCATGGAGCCAGGGCGAACTCATGAGGGGGCATTAGGGCCGATCCCTATAGAGACCACAGCCTTGCTCTCTGCAAGCACTGTTTGCTGAATGGCGGATTGAACAAAACGATAAATCTCCCTCATGGGGAGTCTACTTTATAACACACAGTGCTTTGTATACAATGTTTGATTTTGCAACAATGTGAAAAAGTCTGGTTATCAGATTATACACAACTATTGTTTCCATTGTATTAGTTGGTTTAACGACTGCCTAGTGCTCATAAACAAAGATAATAGAAACCTTGAAGCCACACAGACTCTCAATTTGCATGGATAATGGATAGACACGACAATCACTACTGCTGTTCAATGGGCATTAGAATGTGGCAACTCCTGAAATAATACAGAAGATATTTTCATACCACTGTATGATCATGAGCTTTTTCCAAATAAAATGCACCTCTCTGCTAAGGTCCTGTGACATGATAGCTAAACAACTTTGGGATTAAACATGTTGGAGATGTTTAGGGAGGGAAATAAGATCACATTTTAGAAGGAAGCCTCCCAAATATATGGCATTTATGGAGATATGTGAATGTATGTCCGGGAGTTCATCACTTCCATCTATTCAAAAAAATGTAGAAATACAGATGAGGGCAGGTTTCATTAAGGTAAGTAAGCTCCACGTATGCTACTTCAGTGAGGCAATGCCTTTTAGAGGGTAGCATTTGGCCCAATTGTTTGCCATGCAGTGGAAACTATGCCATTGGTTCGATTCCTGTCATGAACAAAGCCCACTCGAAACCGTCAGCTCTGGCAGAACCTAAGGACCACAGTGCGTCCTCGGTCTCCCTTCTCCCCAGTGTGACAGGCAGGAGATCAACTGCTCAGTCAGAGCTGACTTCTGCGACACTGAGCTGCCGCTCACGTACCTACAGAATGGGGTTTTGAAGCAGAATGATCCTAAAGAAAAGACTATCTCCCTCTTGCACCCATTACAAAATGAAAACCCCATTCCCACTGATAATTATCCTCCATTCAAATGGAGGTGAGAAGAGCCTGACAGGACACTGGGTGCCTGAATGTGGCACGCTAGCTCTACATCCACACAGCGCTAGAAACGGGGAGGGTTGGAGAGGTGTCATGGGAAAACAAGTCACAAAGGGTTTTCTCAATTCAGAGCATGACTTCGCAGTGGGTGGACCTGGGTTCTGTCATTTTCTAGAATTTGACTTGAATGGAGTTGGCGTCTACTGCTGAGTCTCCTGGTCTAGGACACTGGTTAGAGCTGGTTGAGTGTTGCCAAGACTGGGCCGAGCAATTTACATGTACCATCTCCTTCATACAAAGAGCCCAGGAGGCAAGCAACAGTATCTTCACTTCAGAGGCAAGGAGGCTGAGGCTTACCCAGCAGGGTAATGTGGAAACACCCAGTGTTAGCATATGGTCTGGTACCAGGGAAGTTAGAAATTGTTTGCTTCCTCTCCTGCTGAAATGTGACAATTGTATTATTGTTACCCCATGGCTGTTCCTGTGCTATCCTTTCTGCTCCCTCCCTGACTATTGAAGATGGCATGAAAGACCAATAAACATTTTTACCTCCATCCACAGGTACCCTTGATGGAGTAAATATGCCAAATATGGCAGATTAAATTTCCCCACAGGGTGTCTGGACTGCAGGTTCTTGGAAGGGTGCAAGTCCAAGACAAGAGGTCTGTGAAGAGCATAGAGTTAGTTATTGCCTAGAATGATAAAGGCATGGTTACTGAGAAGAGTACCAGAAAACTGACTTCAGAAAACCTTACATCATCCTTAGTCCACTCCAGAAATGTTTGTTGAGCAGACCTAGTGTCAGACCATCCTTGGGGGCCTGGCACAGATGCAAATCTGTGTGGGGCACATGCCCGTAGGGTGCCTTGTGTACCCTTCGTGTCTGTTATATGTGGTAGCTTTAATGGACTGGATTTACATATAGAATTTGGACAACATGCCTGGCTGAAATTTGGGTCTCAAGAATCTAGGTATTCAGTTTTTTGAAGCAGGAGATCCACTGCCACCTTGTGGTAAGGCTGCAAATTTCAGGGATGTGCCTAAAGAAAACAAGGCAGTTTGGGAGTTAATTTTATACACCATAATAGATAGCATATTACCAAATTAAGTTCAGTCAAAAAGTTGCTTATTATTCTAAGAATTAAAGATACTAAAAACATTAAGTCAAGAGTAATTTATACCTCTCATAAAAGTACTAGTATGTAATATTTTTGTAGTGGATTTCAAAGTACTGACCAAGGAGCTGTCCTGAAAGGAGCTGACAAACTTAACTCTTAAAAGGCAAAGCTTTACAATGTGAAATTCTTCGTGAATCTCTTTCTTGCTTAAATTGTTAATTAGTTGTATTTCAAAGTAGACCGGCTTGTCTCATCCTTCCTGTTTTCCTTTCTTTTCCTTTCATGGTGTGAATCAAGAGTTGCTAGACAATGCATTACTGGATGTTCTTAATCTACCAGAGTTTGTAACACCATCCATGCTTCTTGATGTAGGTGCACAACTGAAGTTAACTCCTGCATTTAGTTAACAGCAAATGAAGCCATTGCCACAATATGGAACTCAGTTTCTACATGTGTCTCTTAGCTTTGCATTATGTCATGTTCACAAAATGTGACTTTAATCTTCTCTGGTCAGACATAAAAATATGAGGCAAAGGTTATCAAGGAGACTGGGTGAGGGAGGCAACAACAAGGTGGAAATTCACCACCACCACAGAAAAATCTGCTTCAGGCAACTATATTTCTTGGTAACTGGTGAGCATTTTTCTTCTAAATGTAAGGTAGTAAATACTCTGCAACAGTATACTGATGGGTGATTTATTATCTGTGACCATACAAGAGGTACAGACACCTTTGCATATTGCCTTTTAAGAGTTAATTAAGTCTGTCAGCTCCTTTCAGGACAGCTCCTTGGTCAGTACTTTGAAATCCACCACAAAAATATTGTATACTAGTAGTTGTATGAGAGGTTTAAGGAGTGCATATGAAATTATAAATGTCTAGTAGACAGATGCAATGCTTCCAACAGAAACTTTTAGGAAAAAGTTAGCCATTTTATTTGCACGTGACACTTTTACAAGGCCTTAAAAGCACCAGTTATTTTCTGGTCATTATAATTATAGGAAAGCCTTGTCTGCAAGTGCTCACGGCCACAAGGCACATCGGCACACTTGACAGAACTACGAAGCAGAGTATCCTAAGCACATCCTGTCTTTCTGGTATAAGCCTGTCTGACTTGGTAGACTGTTACCTGGCCATCAAGAGTTAATAACATTCATCTATGGGTAATAAAATGATGCAATTAGAAAATTGATTTCACAGAATGGCAGTTGGCTAATGATTGTTCAGCAGAAAACCCTGTAGTGTTTAGTTCTTTCTAGTGTAAAATCCAAAACACAAGAATACGCTTCTGATGGCCTCTCAACCTCAAGGTTCCAGGGCTCAAATCTTGCAAATTTGAATTAGATTAAAAGATCAATACAGCTTCAAACGGATTGCTGAAATCTAAGGCAGGATGGTGAACTATTCATTTTGTTCTCCTGATGCAGGCTTTTAGTCCTCAAAGTGACTGTATTCATGGGAAACTATTTAAACAGATAATGGAGCAAATTTTAATACACTAAACATCTATGAGCCTATATTGACTATAATTCTAAGAAATTTAATGAAAGCAAGAAAACACTTTAGAGCTCCCCAGTCAGAATATTCAATGTCACTCTTAAGAGGAGATATAGATGAGAATTGCACACCTCTACAGAGCATCGTGCAAATAATATTTCTTGATTAACTATATTCATTTAGGTATTGAACCATGAGGTTTTAATAAATTTACCCTAATTTTGATGTAAGTAACACATATCCATTTTCATAGTTATAAAAGTCAAATTTTCCTCCCATGACTTGCTGTTTCTCCCTCTCATTCCAGGTCCTGTTCCTACACACACTCATTTTTAACTTATTTAGCAATCTTAATGTTACTTGAACTTAACATATTTTGTCTCCATTTTTAATTCTTCCTTGTTACTCAATATTTCTATTATTTCTTAGTACTTATTATTTCCATTATGGAGAAATGAAGATTTAGCTTTGTTACCTGCCCCCAACTTCCCTTCCCCATCTTTCTTTCTATTACGTCGTAACACTTGACTTTTGGCTAAGTAAGTCTTTGGTTATCTTAGCAAGTTTAGAGGACAGCACTGCTTTGGCAGCCAGCCTCCCTGATTCCCACATGCGGTCTAAGTGGAGGCCTCTTCCCTAACCTCCCAGGGCCTGGCCCCCAGGCACAAAGCACACTCCCCTGTGGGGTGCCTGCGGTCTGCTCCACCTCCTCCTCCCCACCAAGGGCCTCCTCCCCTCCCACCTGCCAACACCAGGCCCTGGAGCCTTCCCTGCCTGGCCACTCCCCTTGATGCTCCTAGACACCAGCTCACGGTCTCCAGCACAGCAATTCCTGGGTAAAATAAAACTCCAGGCAAAACCAGATAATGTGAAATTGTTTTCAGCCTTTCATCTTCTTCCAAACCAGAAATGGAAGGTATAGGACTAGAAGCTGGAGGCCAGGAGTGGAAAGAGATTTTCTCTGGGAAGACAGAGGAACACATAAGTATTAGGAAGGTCCTATGTTCACTTAGAGTGTCTGGGGAACCCACTCAAAGTCCCCGAGCACACTCCTGGCACCCATGCAGCCGGGGCCCTGGGCTGTCATCATGGTGAGCTGATTCTCTGTCTGTCCAGCACTGTGCCCAGCTCCCCCACAGGGCTCACCCCTCACGTCAGGTGCCGCAGGGGAGACATTGCCCTGTGACACACCTGTTACTGGATCCTCTCCCTTCCAACTCACTTCCCCACTCCTCTGGTGGTGTTTCCTGAAATCAGCCCCCTCATTTCAGAGTTGGGTTCTGAGAAAACCCAAGAGATCACTTGACTTCTTTTGAAATTACTTTGAACTCTGTGAACTCTGTTCTGACCCCAAGGCTGACCTGTCGGACCCTCACTGTGACTGTCTTTCTCACCAGACTGGCAGGCAGAGAGGCCTTGTTTTACTGATCTAACTCTCAACAGATTTCCTGAAGTGAATAAAAATAGGAATGAATGAAAGGATTCCATAGGAGCCACATGGTAATATAGGCAATTTCCACAATGCCACAGGCTAGAGGCCCTGGATTGCTTGTCTACTTTAGCAGACACACCCATTCCTCATGAACTGGTCCATATTAGGTAGTGAATAAAGCTCACTAAATATTTTAGTCACATTCACATTCCCCAAATGAGTCATTTTTTCCAAACTTACAGCATATCATTGGCTTGAAAGATGTTTTCACTATTAAAAAAATAATAATGTTTGAGCAGAGGAAATTTTTATTTAGTGTTTAATGATCCCAGAGACTCATTAGTTTTCTTCTTGAAACACGGAAACAAAACATTTCCATCTAGTCCTAAATCATGTCTATGAGGCTCATTTTCTCCACCATTGAGTCTACGGTTTCAGGAAAACTCTCTTAATTCAGAATCAGACATTACACACCATGTGTTACACCTTAAAAATGTAAGTATTTACTAGAAGTAGCTTATTTTCTGCATCATGGAGCAATATAACATTCAAGTTGATATTTTAAAGAATCCAAATGCAGAAATTGAAAGGATTAAGTGTTAATTATTTTTAGTTTGCTAGGAATGAGGTTTAGACACTAAAAGAAATATCCACGCAAAGATGGTTGGCACTCTTTGTTATCACATGCATCACGTGAAAGCACAATCATTTGACAGCCTCCAAAGCAACCCGAATGGTATGTGTCCTCTTGCTACCACTGGGTGCTGACCAAGTTCTAATACATCATCTTATTTTTTAGCTGATGTGCACATGGTGCAAGAATTTTGCTGTGGTCTGAATGTCTGTGTGCCCCAAATCCGTATGTTGAAGCTCTAATGCCCAATGTGATGGTGGGGAGGTAATCATCGCAGGAGGGTGGGATCCTTGGGAATGGAATTAGTGTCCTTAAAGGAAGAGACACCAGAGAAACCATCTCTCCCTCTGCCACGTGAGCATGGTAAGATGGCGGCATCTGCAAACCAGGAAGACAGTTCTTACCAGCCACCAAATAGCACAGCACTTTGACCTTGGCCTTTCCAGCTTTCAAAACTGTGAGAAATAAATGTCTCTTATTTAAGCCATCCTATCTGTGGTATTTTTGTTAAGAGTAACTGAGCTGAGTGAGACAGATTTCCAAGAGCAAACCATCAGAAGAGGCTGAGAAGAGCCTCAGGGGAGGCTCTGGGGGGCTGGGAGGAAGCTGACAGGAAGCTCGGGGGAGGCTAGGAGGAGGCTGGGGGAAGGTTGGGGGAGGCTGAGAGGAGGTTCTGGGGGCTGGGAGGAGGCTGGGAGGAGGCTCATGGGATGCTGAGAGGAGGCTGGGGGAGGCTGGGAGGAGGCTCTTGGGGGCTGGGAGGAGGCTGGGGGAGGCTGGGAGGAGGCTGGGGGAAGGTTTGGGGAGGCTGGGAGGAGGCTCAGGGGAGGCTGGGGGAAGTTTGGGGGAGGCTGGGAGGAGGCTCAGGGGAGGCTGGGGGAGGCTGGGAGGAGGCTCAGAGAGTCAGCACTAGGTGCTACTGGTCTTGTCATTTTTCTGAGCCTGAACGTCTCCAGCTGATACAGAGAAGTTGTTCATCTGCTGTGCCCCTGACTGATGTATGGTGAGGGCTAAGTGAAATACTTGTGAAAGTGCTTTGTAATCAATAAAGCTTCATTCAGGGGAACAGGAAAAATCTCCTTATGGAAGGACGTTAAATGAACAACGTAATATCCATGTAGGTGGCAAGGGGAAGGAAGAAGAGAAACAAAGTAAATACACGTTTTATCATATTGATTGGATTAGGAGTGGACAGGCACACATTTTTCCCACTAATTCCCATTAGTCAACCTCTTGGGGTCCTAGTTTTCTAAAATAAAAGCTGGGAATAATTTCTGAAGTCCTCTAAGACACTAAGAAATTTACAAAATACATGCTGTTGTTCTCTGGAAAAAAATATGTCCCACAAAGTAATATTAATTCAGAAGTAGAAATCCATTTTTGAATGTCAATCCATCCCAATATGACCTAAGCTTTCTCTCTCCTGTCACCACTCCAGTCATTGTGCCCACCAGGACCCACGGAATTTGTGAGGCTGACAAAGGTTCTCTCTAGGACCAGAGAGCTGTCAGGCTCCTCAGAGCCTTTTTCCTGACCGGGTGTCCACCTTGGCCTTGGAAAAGCGCAGACTCTCAGCACAGATGACTTTGTCTAGCCCCCTCCCCCACCCCTGCCCCTCGTGCGCACACACTGTAAGAAGAGCTGGACACCAGCCCAGTGTCTAGTGGCTCAAGGTCACAGCCCTCAGACGACTGCTCTGGCTCTCTGAAGTGCCTGCCTGGGGAGGCTCGAGGCTGCTCAGTCTGCTGTTCGTTCAGCCAACACCTAGAGTAGGGCCCCCTCCTCTTCTCCCAGGCTCTCTGGGAGGGTAGGAGCCCACCTTTGATAAGTACCGCTTAGCACACTCAGATGCCCTAATCTCAGGGACCAGCCCCCTTTCCCGCTGTGGGTAATTATTCACTGCCCTGGCTCTGTTCAGCTCCTGCTCACGCCTTCCTATTGCCTCACTCCCCTTTACACTGCTCGGTCACCCCTGAGTAAATCGAAGCTGTGTTCAGTTCATGCTGGACTCTTTTCCCTACTGCAATAGTTATTATTGATTAAAATTTGTTCTTAACATTTTTAACTAGCACCTGGCTTTATTTATCTTTGACAAGGCCCAGAGCAAAATGAAATACAGGCCCCTCATTCACAAAGCATGCAAGTGTCACTAAGGTACTAAAAAGTAAAGGTTTTATTCCTCTAGCATCTCTTACTGGACTTGTCGTTTTTTAAATGTGCTACTTAATATTGTTCTAAGTAAAGAAAAAAAATTTAAGCTGAAGTATAATTGATGTATAACATTTGATCAGTTTAGATGTGCAGCATAACAACTTGATATTTGTCCACAATAAGTCTACTTAACATATGTCACCTCACATAGCTATATAAAATTTTTTTTTCTGATGAGGATTTTTAAGATCTGCTCTCTTAGCAAATTTCAAATATACAATATAGAATTATTAACTATAGTACATTACATCTCCAAGGTTTAATTATTTTATAACTAGAAGTTTATACCTTTAGACCCCTTTTACCCATTACTTCCATTCTCTGCCTCCTGCCTCTGGTAACCACCAACTAGTTCTCAATCTATAAGCTTGTTCTTTTTTGGGGGGGGGGATTGTTGTTGTTTAAATTACACATATAACTGAGATCACATAGTATTTGTCTTTCTCTGACTCATTTCACTTAGCACAATACCCTCAGGGTTCACCCACATAGTCACAAATGGTGAGATGTCATTCTTTCTTATGGCTGAGTAGTATTCCCTAGTAGAGGCTGCACCAATTTACATTCTCACCAACAGTGAACAAGGTTCCCTTTTCTCCACATCCTTACCAATACCTGTTATTTCTTGTCCTTCTGGTAATAGTCATTGTAACAAGTGTGAGGTGATATCTTAGTGTGGTTTTGATTTGTATTTCCCTGATGATTAGTGATGTGGAGCATCTTTTCATGTGTCTGTTGGTCATATGTATGTCTTGTATGACATTGTATGACAATGTATGACATTGAAAAATGTGTATCCAGACCTTTTGCCCATTTTAAACTGGATTGTTGGGGTTTTTTTTTTGTTAATTGAGTTGTATGAGTTCTTTATATATTTTTTATATTAACCCTTATCAGATATAGGACTTGAAAATATTTTCTCCCATTCAGTAGGTTGCCTTTTCATTTTGTCAATGATTTCCTTTGTTGCTCAGAAGCTTTTCAGTTAACTTTTGCTTTTGTTGCCTTTGCTTTTTGGAGTTGGATTGAAAAACTCACCAAGACTGATGTAATGTTTACTGCTTATGTTATCTCCTAGGGATTTAATGGTTTCAGGTCTTATATTCAAGACATCTATGCTTGCACCTATGCTCACCAGGGATATTGGCCTGTAATTTTCTTCTTATGTATTTCATATGAGGGTAATTCTGGCCTTGTAAAATGAATTTGGAAGTTTTACATCCGCTTCTATTTTTTGGAAGAGCTTGAGAAGGATTGGTATTAATTCTGTGACTGTTTGTAGAATTCACAGGTAAAGCCATCAGTTTCTGGAATTTTCTTTGTTTGGAGAGGGTTTTGATTACTCATTTGATCTCCTTACTTGTAGTTCTATTCAGACTTTCTAGTTATTCATGATTCTGGCTTGGAAGGTTGTATGAGTCCAGGAATTTATCCATCTCCTCTAATTTGCGGGTGTATAATTATTTATAGTAGTCTCTTATGATCCTTGATATTTGTATCAGTTGTAATTTATTCTCTTTTATTTTTATTTTATTTATTTGAACTCTCTTTTTCCTTGTGAGTTTAGCTATAGGTTTGTCAATTTTGTCTATCTTTTCAAAAAGCAAGTTCTGTTTTATCAATCCTTTATTTTTTAGTCTCTTTCATTTATCCATTTATCAATATAAATGATTCATTTATCAACATAAGTGAATAATTCATTTCAGTTATTTAGAAATATCAATTGTGATCTTTATTATTCTTTCCTTCTTCTAACTGCCTTGTTTGTTCATTTTTTAATTCCTTGAGGTGACAAGTCAGATTTTTCTTGTTTCTTGAGATAGGCATTGATAATTTCCTTCTTAGAACTGCTTTTGCTGCATCCCATAAGTTCTAGATGTTGTATTTCCACTTTCATTTGTCTCCAAATATTTTTCTTTATTTCTCCTTTGATTTCTTCTTTAACCCATTGTTTGTTCAGTAGCTTGTTGTTTAATCTCCTCATATTTATATATTTTCCAGTTTTCTTATTGTAATTGATCTAGTTTCATAGCATTGTGGTCAGAAAAGATGCCTGATATGATTTCAGTCTTCTTAAACTTATTAGGACTTTTTTGTGACCTAATATGTGGTCTATCTTGGAGAAAGTTCCATGTGCACTTGAGAAGAAAGTGTATTTGCTGCTTTTTTGATGGAATGTTCTGAATATATCTGTTAGGTCCAACTGACCTAACACATCATTTAAGGCCTATGTTTCCTTATTGATTTACTGTCTGGACCATCTATCCATTGACATAAGTGGGGTGTTAAAATTTCCTACTATTATTTTGTTGCTGTCAGTTTCTCCCTTTTGGGTCACTACTATTTGCTTTATATATGTAAGTACTCTATGTTGGGTACAAAATTATTTACAAATGTTATATCCTCTTGTTGGAATGGCTCCTTTATCATTATGGAGTGCCTTAATTACAGTCTTTGTTTTAAGGCTCACTTCTCTGATATAACTACCTTGGCTTTCTTTTGGCTTCCATTTGCATGGAACATCTTTTCCATCCTTCCCTTTCAGTCTGTGTGTGTCCTTATGTCTGACGTGAGTCCCTTGTAGGCAATGTATAGATGGGTCTTAGTTTTTTTTTCCATTCAGCCACTGTCTTTTGATTGGAGAATTTAGTCCATTTTCATTTAAAGTAATTACTTATTATATATGTAAGCATTGCCATTTTGTTAATTGTTTTCTTTCTGTTCCTTTCTTCTTCTCTTGCTTCTTTGGTTTTGGTTTGATGATTTTTTTAGTAGTATTCTTAGATTTCTTTATTTTAATCTTTTGTATATCTACTGTAGGTTTCTATTTTATGGTTACCAAGGGGCTTACATATAACAATCTATATTTATAACAGTACACTTTAAACTGAAAACAGATTAAGTTTGAATGCATTATAAAGCTCTACATCCTTATTCCCTCCTTTTTATGCTTTTGATATCACATTTAACATCTTTTTGTCTTGTGTATCCCTTAACTAACTATTCTGGTTACAATTATTATTTTTTATTTTTCTCTTTTGACTTTCATACTAGCTTTATAAATGATTAAAATCCACTACTTAATATATGTTTACCTTTACCATATATTTACCTTCACCGGTGAGATTTATACTTTCATATGTGTTCTTGTTATTAATTAGTGCCTTTTTTTTTCAGCTTGAATAAGTCTCTTTCACATTTCTTCTAAGGCTGGTTTAGTGGTGATGAACTCCTTCAGCTTTTGCTTATCTGGAAACCTTTATCTCCCCTTTAAT
The DNA here is from genome assembly GCA_032199065.1 of Smutsia gigantea. Taxonomy (NCBI): domain Eukaryota; kingdom Metazoa; phylum Chordata; class Mammalia; order Pholidota; family Manidae; genus Smutsia; species Smutsia gigantea. The sequence goes on along the minus strand of JAVSCE010002318.1, from coordinate 40,787 downwards.
TCTGATGATAACTTTGCTGGGTAGAGTATTCTTGTTTGGAAGTCTTTTTCTTTCAGCACTTTGAACATATCATGCCACTCCCTTCGGCCTGAAAATTTTCTGCTGAAAAACCTGCTGATAGATTTTTTTTGCACACAAGGGTTCCCTTGCATGTAACAAGTTATTTTTCTCTTGCTGTTTTTAAGATTCTTTCTTTTCTTTAACTGTTGACATTGTAATTATAATGTGTCTTGCTGTGGCCCTTCTTGGTTTATCTTATTTGGAATTTTCTGTGCTTTCTGAGGGTGGTATCTGTTTCCTTCCCCAGACTAGGGAAATTTTTAGACATTATTTCTTCAAATAAGTTTTCTGTCCCTAAAATGTTTAATTATGAGCATGAGTCTTACCCTTCATCTTTAGATTGTTCAACGACAGTTTTAAATGCAGATATAAAAGCTTGGAAGTCATATGCAGGATCAATGAAACTATACAATTCACATTTAATGGCTTGTACACGCATATGCACTTCATTTTTACAAGAAGAGCAGAAATGCTCCACAAAAAAATTCAACTGTTTCCATTTGCTTCTTGATACTTGCACATCCACAAAGGCTATTTGTCTTTGGCTTGCTGATGAGTGAGAAAGGACTGGAAGGAAGAACAACTATGGGTTGCCTATCAGCCCTTTCCTTTCAATGTCAGCATCTTGAGATAATTCAGAGAAGAACATTAGAAAGAAAGGATATGATAGGTTTTCTTGGTCATTTGTGTTTTGTAGTGTGCCTTTTTTCTATGTTTTAAGCAAGTTCTGGTTCAAATGGGAAGAGTGGCCTCTCTGTGCTTTCAGCAGCCCCACTAATGGAATATAGGCTTACCATGTCCTCACTTTGAGTTTTCTGAACTCTCACGTGTGATGGGACCACCAGAATTCTGCACCCATGGGGCAACATGAATGCTATGTGCCAGTGGGTCAAAGAACAATACAGATCTCCTCTGTTTATGTGCATACTCCAATGTCCCGTTGCACTTCACTTACAAAACACAACTTGAGAGATGAAATTATTAAGAATCACAAACCAGTGATAGCAGAAAATTAAATCAAGCATGGGGTTCTTCGGAAAGCAGGGCCATATCTAAGTGTCTAGGTCACTCATCCATGAAGTCGGCTCTGGCTACCATCATATCAATTATTCACAGACTTCTTTCAAGACTCCGTTTTCACTTATGACTATTCATAGGTTTCCTCTTCCATTTAGGATACTCTTTGCTCTCTTTTCTAAGTGGCTAATTTATTCTTTAAGACCAAATTAAAATGTGGACTCTACCCATGAGACTATTCCTGACTTATGTGGGCAGACTTACTATTTGTTCTTCCTTTGTTCTAATAACATTAGGAATTTTGTCCATTATGATCTTCATGTTGAATGACATTGTAAAGAACTGTACATTTATAAATAAGAATAAACAAGAAAATGCATATGATTTATTCAACATGATTTTTTTTCTTTCTCACCCCATGTACCTCCTGCATACAGCAGGTACTCAATCATGTTGGCTGAATTATAGGCTAAGGCTTTAAAAAAACAATGAATATTAGTTAATATACATTACAACCTTACAATACTTTGAACCCAGGTAGTACTCATTTTCAATTTTTCTTTTGGCGAGCACTCTACAGAGCAGTGAAGGACAAAAACAAAATCCTGTTCTCATGGAATTTACATCCCGGTTGGGGACAAATTATTTACAATAGGTAGTTATGTAAGGTAAGGTCAGTAAATGCTAACAAGGAAAATGAAAGAGGTAAGAGGCTTAGGGTGGTATGTATTAGTGTAGACAGGGTTAGAAAGGAGGCCTCTGAGAAGAGGCATGGAGAAAGAAGAAGGATGTGTGCACCATCTTGGGGAAAATGCATGCTGGGCCAGTTCCTAGAAGTAGGAACATTCTAGATATTACAGAAGAAGAGCTAGAGGCCTAACCTGAACCTGCCAGGAGAAATGGAATTATTTGCATAGTCTCAATGCATCTCCTTCAAAATATTTATTCTTTACTGTGGTACTTTTAACATATGACATACATTTTTTGATACTTCTTTCTCCAGGAGAAGTGGCCTGTAGTGCCTGACTTCCAATAGAAGATAGAAAAGGGAACAGTACCTTTCCAGGGGAGAAACCTGGCATTTTCCCTCAGAACTCAGAGCTGTTTATCTTTTGAGTTCTTTTATTTCATCAGGATGGATATAGGTGGCTTATTTAACCACTTATCCTATTTGGTATTTAACTAGCCATTTGAACTTACAGACTTGTACGTCTCTTTAGCTGGGGTAAATGTTATTTTTATTTGATATTTTCCTCTTCTCTCCATTTTTTAAATCCTCCTGGAACTCCCCTCCTAAAGCATATTGGATTTCATGAATGTATTTTCCCTGCCTTGTAAAATATTTTCTCATATTTTCCTCCTTTTTATTTTATTTTCTTGAAGAAGTTATGACATTTTCCTTCCTTCCTGTTGTCTTTCCTCCTCCTTCCCTCCCTCTATCCCTGCCTATCTACCTCCTTTTGCTTTTGTTTCCTTCACTTTGTCTTCATCCCACTACCTTCATCCAGTCTTTCTTACTTGCTGGGTCTTCTATTTTGATATTCCTTGAAGAGGCACTGCGGTGTGATGGTCAAGAGCATCACTTCCGTACCAGAGCTGGGTATCAGCTCTTTGCTTTGCTGACCTTCGCCTCCTTACCTGTGAAATGGTCATCCCTCACCTGAGGTTGTTCAGAGGATTAAGAGTTACATGTAGTATGTCACTTAGAACATTGCCTGGCACACATTGTTATTGTTTTATATGGTATGTTCTTAAAATTCAACGACTTCTTTCTCTAACATTATGATTTTTTTTTTACTTTTGGTTTTATGGATTGGACTAATAATTCATTTTCCTTACTTACTCCAAAATTGGGAGAAACATTTAGATAAGGATAGCTGCATAATGTATTATTAGCAGCTAGAAGACAAATAAAATGCTTAATAATTATAGAATCTATAAATAAGTCACAAAACATTTTATTGTAAATTAAAAGGTAAGCTTGTGGAAAAAGTGGATTCATGAACATTTTTGTATGAAAAAGATGACAAGAAAAAATAGAATACCTAATGGTATTTATCCATTGACCTTATATATAACTTTTGAGTATTTAAATATTATAATCAGAAAAAATGATATTTTACCTTTTTTTGTTTTAACTTAGTAGGTTATTATTTTAAAGGAGAATATATAGAAAGAGAAAACTGTAATTCTTTTAACAACCACCTAAGTTTTAAGTTGCTCGAAGCTCTCCGAGTCCCACAGTCAGACAATGCTTGCTCTCAAGTAAGCTGTCTGGAAGCAAACCTCAAATACGGTAATTACCACTGGGACCCACCCTTGTCTAAGCAAACAACTCTGAGACACTGTTTTTCCTTAAATGAAACAGCTCTTTGTGTTTCATCCTTTGAAGGCAACCAAACCCACCTCTATTACAACACCAAAGATACAGTCAGAGTTTCTGGCAAACAAAACAAAGCTTGATTGAAGTTGAGATTATAGGAATCCAAAGAGGCCTGGAAAAGATGGTTCATAATAATAGGCACTGTAATGTTTAATTAAAATAAAAATTATGATATTGGTGGTGAAAAACACTTTGGGTTTTCTTTCAAGGATATGTACTGAGATAAGTTGTGTGAAATGTTTCAGAGATTGTTTCTTTCTTATATGATTTAGGATCAGAAAATCAGCAAGGTATTTAAAAATGTGGGCAGAGCAAAGAAAACTATGTGGTAACACAAAGGATTTAAATAAAACATACTGTTTTGAGAGTTGCATTTTGGAGATTTTATCATTTTGACACCTAATGGTCACCACATTAAAGTATTTTAAAAGGGTTATCATATCCGATGCTAGAGTTTAGCACATTTACTGTAATCCTTTAAAAAATAATTTGTAAACTAATTTAGCAGTCATGAAAATAGTGTTAAACTTATTTATTAATATGTTGCTTAGTCTCTGTGTTATAAACAAGTTAACATGTTTAATATTTTTCCTTTAAGTAGATCAAATTTTGTACTATAATACTGATAAACTCTGATTTGTATACTTTTAAAAATTATATTTGGAAAGCTACACTGCATTCCTTGATGTCCCTCTGATATTTTCTTTCAGTTAACAAATTAAAAGGAAAAAAATGAAATGTGACAGCTGAGAAATACGAAAAAGTCTATTTACTAAAAACTAGTTTACAGATTGAGTTAAAATAATGAGATGAGGAGACTTCTGGCGGACACATAGGACTTGTTTACATTTTTATTGCAATTTAATAATTTGCTGATTGCATTATAATCACAGCAATATTGCATTTTAATCACATGCATACATTTGGTTAACTAAATTACTGCCTTTAAATCACAATTTGATTTTTGCTAATACATAACCAGTTCTTTTCCTGTCTCTGCTCCAATAAGAATCATAATCAGTAAGCATGTTTTGAATCAATTCTTTTTGGTAAACTCCCTAGCCACATTCTGCTTCTTGCCTACTAAAGACATTATCTTTCACATAAATGTGGAATAATGAATAATGCTTCATTGAATAATGCTTCATAGAATAATGTGTAATAAATTGGAAGCAAGCCTCATCTAGCATAAACCTGCAATGTTCCTTGTGTGACTAAAGCCACAATTACTAAGGCAGAGAATTGCCCTGCTCTTTGCAGACTGGGTGCCGGTCCTTCCTGGCGCCGAGGCTGCCTTGCTGCCTGTGGGCCAGCAGCGGGGATGAGTGGCTGCAGAATGGGACGCAGGACATCTCACCAGACCCCTTTGGATTCGCAAACACTGTCGAAAGTTTTTAATGTGCTTCTCTCCCCATTAGTTAAGCATGTACTCATTTTTAGTAAAAAATATTATAAGAAAGCAAAAATCCACTGCCCAGATCATCTCTGTGCCATTTAAAAAATAAAATTAAAATAATACACTTGTGGTACAAAATCCCAACCATAGAGAGTGGGTTGTAGTGAAAATAAATTCTTTCTATTAGTTTTTACTTTATTCTCTTTCTGCAATGCCACAGTGTGTAGTAGTCCTCCAGGAGGGAGAGCCTGGGAAAGGAGACAGATGCCCCCGGATGTTGGGGGTGAAGCGGGAATGGGCTCATGCCCTCTGACGGTCCAGAGCCCCAGGCTAGAGTTGCATGGGGCCTCTTCAGCCCGGAGGGTGCCAGGGAGCAGAACCAAGACGAGGAGAGAGTCCTGAATTGGGGTTTCGGGTGGTGCATATGTGTAGGGGCAGCTCAGGGAAGAAGGTGGCTCAGCGCGCTGAGAGTCATCCAGAGGGACTGAGCCAGCCGGAGCTCCACAGCAGCGCCCCAGGGCAGAATCATACACCTGGTGACAGAGCAGACCGAGGGCCTCAGAGGAGCGCATGAGGACAGGAGGGTGCCATGCTGTTACCTGCGTTCCTATGAGTCCTGGGGCCAGCCAGACCGAGGAGGGAGGCAGGGAAAGAACCTGGAAAGTGAGGGTGATGGGAGGTAACCTGAGAGCGATGGGTTAAATAAGAAGCGATCACATTAGCTCGCCAGATGACGTTCGTTCCACCATCCATGGTAATGGGTGTTTCGGAGCTAAGTTAACTCTAGGATAGAAAAATATGGTTTTATTTCTTTACATCTGAGCTGTGATTTTCATGAATAAACCTGTTCTACTTGAATTCTAACAGTTAATGCTCACAGCTTTACCAATATTATTAAATTTTTGCAGATGAGGTGCTTCACATACATTATTTCAATTCTCAAAACAACTTGGTAAGGCATTATTTACTCCATTTTACCTGAAAATACAGTGTTAGAGAGAGTAACTGCCCAATATCCATTTCTTCCTAAAGAGCATAATTATTAGTACATTTGCAGTTGTCAATGTATCCAATAAAAATTTTAAATTTCTACCCTTTCTGACAACTAGATTGGGCCATGAGATGACATTCTATTCACTGAGATAAGTGGGAGTGTTGTGTGGGATTTCCGTGAAGTCTGTTGAAGGAATGCAGCTTAGCTGGGCTCTGGCCAGCTGCTTTTCATTATTCCTGCCTCCTGGACAATGAAAGTGATGTCTGAGGCTCCAAGCACTATATTAGACCGTGAGGTAATCTTAAAGATAAGTACCACTGCACTCAAACTTGAGAATGAGAGAGCAGAAAGAAAATTTCAGAATCCTAAACAACTGTGGAGTTTATGTGTGATAGAAATGCATGTCTTGGTGTGGGGATCACGGGGAAACAGTGTAGCACAGAGAAGGCAAACAGCGAATCTGTGGCATCTTATTACACTGATGGACAGTGACTGCACTGGGGTATGGGTGGGGACTTGATAATATGGGTAAATGTAGTAACCACATTGTTTTTTCATGTGAAACCTTCATAAAAGTGTATATCAATAATACCTTAATAAAAAAAAAGGAGAAAAAAAAAGAAAAGAAATGCATGTCTATCTTGTTTAAGTCACTATTTTGGGGTTTCCTTTGCATATAACCAAGTATAATCCTAGTATTTATGGTTATAGGATTCCAGAAAGATTAAACAAATTGCCTCAGATCATGCAATTTGTAAGCAGCAGAGCCACGATTCAAATCTAAGATATAGTCTTACTCTGTATCTCGTAAAATATTATGCAATAACGAATAATAATACATAATATATATTTATACCAACTCATATCAATTCATTGATTCAGCTCACTTTCAACAACCCTTTGGGCATACTTTATGGCACTTAAATGAACTAGAAAAAAGGATGCTATTTCGTATGAGGATCAAAGCAGTGTAAGAGTTTATTTTTTATTAAAATTATGTATTGATTATATTTGACATATAAAATTATGTAAATTTAAGGTATATAGTGTGTTACTTTGTTCCATTTACATACGTATTGATTTCAATCTTCTTAAACCTTAAATAAGGTTTGTTTTGTGCCCTACCATGTGATCTATCCTGAAGACTGTTCCGAGTGCCTTTGAGAAGGTATATCTGCTCTTGGGTGGAATGTTCTGTGTATGTCTGTCAAATCCAGTTGTTCTAAGGTATGGCACATTTCTAGTTGATTTTCTTTCTAGACAATCTATCTCTTGCTGATAGCGGGGTATTGAAGTCCCCTGCTATTATTATATTGTTGTCTATTCTCCATTAAGATGTGTTAGTATTTGCTTAATATATTTCAGTGCTCAGGTGTTGGGACCGTATATATTTACAATTGTTATATTTTCTTATTGTGTTGGTTTCTTTATCATTATGTAATGACCTTCTTTTTCTCTTGGTACCATTTTTGGCTTGATGTCCATTCTGTCTGATATAAGCATGGCTGGGCCATTGCTTGGAATATTGTCTTCCATCCTTTCACTTTGAGCCCATGTCTATCTTTACTGCTCAGATGAGTCGCCTAAGAGCAACGTAGACTTGGGTCTGGCTTTTTTACCCATCCAGCCACTCTGTTTCTTTTTATTGGTGAGTTAAGTCTATTTACATTTAGGGTGATTATTGATATTTTACTGCCATTTTATCTTCTGTTTCCTGTTTATTTTGTATCTCCATCGTTTCTTTTTTCTTCTGTTTCTACCTTTGTAAGTGGTGGTTTTCCATGGCAATTAGCCCAGTCTCCCTTTTATTTATGTTTCACGACTCTGCTCTAAATTTTTGCTTTGTGGTTTCCCTAAGGTTTGTAGAAAATATCTCATAGAAATAATGATCTTTCTGTCTGCCTTCTTCCCTTTCCTTTCCTTCCCCCCAGTCACAGAGGCCCCTCAGACATCGGGGCACCACTGAACAGCCGTGGAACCTTGGCTGCAGCCTGTGGGGCCAGGCAGACTCCCAGTCACCACGTTCAGCCTCCACCTCCAACGCCAGCGGGGCTGCTGCTGCTCGTACTGCTGTTGGCATCACCAGGGTCATGACTGCCCCCCACCCCCACTCGGCGGCCTCCACCAGGTCCAGCCTAGCCACCTGCAGTTGTGCAGTTGGGTACATCTCTGGGGCGTCTGTCTGTGCTCTGCAGAGGAGCCCTCCTTGTTTATGGATGTCCCACTGGTTGTAAATTGATGGGGAGAGACAGAGTGAATGCCTCTGGCCACCATGGTGCTGATGCCACTCAGCATTAAAGAGTTTTTCTTTAAAGTTTAAACAAGCCTACTGTCCGGATCACAGAGGGCTTTACATTCGTTGGCTAGGGCCTCTGTTTTAATCTCAGATGTGAACTTCACCTTTAACAGGCTTTCAGTGATTGTAGATCACAGAAGAGCACAGTGGTAGAAAGGTCTAGAAATTTTGAGCTTTCCACAGCTACTGCTGCGGTTCTGGTATCGGCCTGTTGGGGGAGCTCTGTGGCTGCTTCCTCCATGGAGGCTGTGGAGGGGCCTGGGTTGCTGCCCCCCACCCTGCAAGGCTGCGGGGGCAGCGGGCTGCCTTTAAAGCACCGGCTGAGAACGTGAAACGGAGTGAAATGGAAAAACCTTGGCCTTTCTTTTTCTCTGAATTCACTGATTCCTATGTCTTTTAGAGTTTTAGGCAGGATAGGTTTTTACTGATTTATTAGCCTTTGTTTACATTTCAACTAATAGAGTCTAAATAAATAAGCTGGAAAGACCACATGTTAGAAAATGTAAGTCTAACCAAAAATGATAAAAAGAACTTCGATTTCAACCTTCCTGGGTACGTGGTCATCTTTTTCGTTTATCTACTCCCTTTTAAGCCATCTTAGACATTTGATGATGTTTTAATAATTAATATAGCAAATTAGTATAATTAACATAATTATAACATAATAAATTAATCTTTGTATTTTATTTAACACTTAAGAATATATTGGTGACTTAGGTAATGATGAAAAATTATGCCACTAAGGGCCTGGACTTAATAAGTATTCTCTTGATGTGAAAGGTACAGTTGCTAGGTAATAAAAATTCAAAATTAAGATCATTTTGTCATTTAAAAGAAAAGGACACTTTCTTTGGTTCCCTGTGATATTATAAAGTCCCTGAAAGGAGAGCTATTCAGAAAAGGCAAATTGGAGAAATTTTATATGCTAATTCAGTTCTTAGTTAAAGGCTACTTTAACACAGTAGTAAATGTAATAACACTAGGGCTGACAGTTGAGGCTTTTGAAGGTGATGCAAATGGTAATGAGGGAAAGAGGACTATCCTGGGAAGCCGTATGAGGAAGCAACAGGAAGGACCGATGCAGCTGGAAGGATGTGTGCAGAACATTCCGCAGCAGGCTGGGGACATAGGTCCAGCACCAAACCTCCACACACCTGGGGAGGGGTAGTGATTGTCTCTGGGCTTGGGTGACTAGACCGTAGACCTTCTAGCTTGGGACACCTTTGAGAATGAAAAGGAGTCCCTAAATTAAAAATATTGAAATATCAATTTATTGAGCAATGCATTCGTTTTATGATAGAGATAGGACCCTAAAATAATTGCATTCAAAATGGTTTTCAAAATACCAATTCTTTCTAAAAAATCAAAGTAACATATGTTTGTTATGTTTTGAAGAAAAAATTTAAACTACTTTTGATTGGTTATCTGAGCATTAAAATAACATAAGCAGGATTATTATTCTTGGTTTATATTCAAATATGTTAATCCATATTTTAGACACATATATTTTTTAATACCGTGGCACTGATATTTTATGAAAATACTTTTTCAGTATAGTTATTATATAAATTAAAAAATAAATTCCTTGCAGTCCTTTTCCAAAGTTGAATTTGGAGTTAATAAAGTTGAAATTATTGGTGCTTTGTACTGACTTCTCCCTATGGACAGTAATACACGATTGAGAGAATTCTCAAAAGGTGTTGAAGCACTTCACAATGACAGAGTAAGTTCTGCCAAGTGGAAGATGTTTTAGGATGATAACACGGAACATTCTGGGTGGAGTGCAGAGGCATCGTAAAAATGGTGATCTTATGAAGTTAGGAAAACTGGAGCAGAAAAGCACTTGGATTTGGTCATGGTGCAAACATAATTCACAGTGTGTCTACACCACTGTAGTGTCATTCCATCTAAAGGGAAGCTACAGCTGACAAAATGCACAAGTATTTGTAAAACATGTGCAGTGCTGAGTGCATTTTGTTTAATTTCAAGTGCCTGAGTGTATCCTTGAAAGGGAGGCATAAGCAAAATTACTTTTGGAAAGGTCAGGGAAAGACAAAGGTTATTGCAGAATTGCACATTAGCTTCTGCTCACTGCACGTGTCTCCCATACCCCTAAATGGCAGAAGCTGGAGTATAAAGTGCAGATCTACAGACTTGTCCAACTCATTTTAATGGGAATATTAGTACTACTTCCTATAAAATAAAAAAAATCCAGGAAAAGTGCCAAACTGGATGATTCCATAAGGACACTAGGCATAATTTAAGACTGTTCTGTGTGGACCAGGACAGATGGCCATCAAACTCATGCTCTAGATCATCAATCCCCACCAGAAATACACCAACAATCAGGTAATTTAAAGTCTTCTAATAGTCACACTTAAAAAAGCAACAGAAACAGGTGAAGTTACTGTTAGTGATGTCTTTTTTACCAGTATCTCCAAAACAGTATCGTTTCAAAGCTAATCATCATAAAATTGTCAATGAGATTTCCACCTTCTTCTTTTTCGGTGCTGCCTTTGAAATTGTGTGTATTTGCAGTTAGTGATCTTTCTCTCCAGACTAGCCACATTTCAAGTGCTTGGTAACTGCCTATAGCTAGTGGTCACCTATTGGACAGTGCAGCCACAGATAATAAACTGGTTATGGACGTGGAGTCACATGCCTGAGGTTGCACGGCTAGTAAGTAGCAGAGTGGGTTTTGAACCCAGATCTGATGGCTCCAATGCTGGGGTCCCTGCTACTCTTCTCTTCAGGGGCAGCCTTACCCCTTAGCCTCAGGGGTACAAGAGACCCCTTAACTCCCCCAGGGTGCCCCAGGTGTTCCCTAAGCCTGCTGTAGCAGAGATACCCTTCCTCCATTGTCTTCTTCTCGCCTCTCCACGGTGCAGCTTTTCTGTGTTGGAGGGAAGTTGAAGCACCCAGGGATCGCTGGTGGGAGTTACAGTCAGCATGGGGAAGGGGCCAGCTTAGAGGGCCCTCCTCCCAGCCCAGAGGCAGGTGGGCAGCCTGCACGCCTGTGTGATGGCCCCTTCCAGTGATACAGGGCACAGTGTGCATGGCAGTGGGAGTGGAGTCCTGTCTTCAGCTTTGCAGTTTCAGGAAGGGATATTATCAGCTTACTCAGGGACTTTGGGATCTAAGAAGCCCATTAAAATTCAACGAGACTATCTGAAAGATTCAAAAAGACCACTCTATTATTTTAAGATGGGCAGTTTGCTGGTAGGTCACTGTCATTTACATGCAGCACTCTTTCCACTCGAGGAACAGACCCCAGAAGACAAAAGTCCACATTGTGAATGTCATGTTGCTGTAGGATGGAATTGGAGGGTGGAGGGGGCAATGCACACACAGAGGATGAAGTTTCCCTAAGCTAGTGTTACAGCCGAATTGTGTTAACACAAATCCTCTGTTGAAGCCCTAACCCTCAGTACCTCAGAATGTGACCTTATTTGGTGTCAGGGTCATTAAAAGAGGTAATTCTGGTAAAAGGAGGCTGTATAGGTTTTCCCTAATCCAATAGGACTGGTGCCTGTTTAAGAGGAGGAGACTGGAACACAGAGAGACAGAGGGAAGAACCTACAGCCTCCACAGCCCCGGAAGGCCTTAGGGGAACCCGCCCGGCCAGACCCTCTGTCGCAGACGCCCAGCTCTGGAGCTCTGGGAAGCACATGCTGTGGGTACAGGCCTCATCTGGGGAAGTGCAAAGGCACTGGGGAGTGCTCAAGTGCTCATAGACGTAGATGGAGATGGCCTCCTTTCATTCTCCCATTATTACACCAATGTATTAAACTTACTCTATTGTGCTTGCCATTGCTTTGGTGGGGCCAGGGGCATTAGTACAAATATATAAAGACCTAAAAGTTGTAAATCAATCTAAAAACTGTTAAATGATGTCCCTCCTATCCTCCAACCATTTCAAACGGTGATGGTGGGCAGGGTGTGAAATCCAAGCTGGTATCATCCTGGTGTCCCCAAGAATGGGTGGTGGGCCCTCTCCTCCGCTCCTGTCACCCTGGGGTCCATGGCCCTGGCAACAATCCACCACTAGGCCACTCATCATGTCTGAGGACACAGACTGGCGTCCGGGTCCACCCTCCAGGGAACAGATCCAGGGAAGACAAGCCTAAGGCCCTACGAAAAGGTGCACGTACCTTAGGAAAGGATTCTGAGTCCCTCTTCTTGGATCGTGGGGAGGGGACATCCAAAGGAGAGCCTCAGGGCAGGCGCAGGGCCTAGGCCCCTCTCTCCTGGATCTAAGGATGGACTGCCTTTCGCAGTCTCCTCATAAAGAAATTGAGAAATACTCAGCCTCTGGTTCAGCAACTCACCTGTAATTTCCTGCAAACACATCCCTGGAACGATTTGATATGCATCAGATGTAACTGGTTTGATTCCACTGGCCTAGCAACATTCTGCCTTTTTCCTTTTTCATGACAAGCATCAACCCTGCAGGTGGACAGCCCGGCCTGGCCCCATCCACTTCCTGGCGAGTTACTACACGTCTCCCCACAGGCTCGCCTGCGTGGCATTCAGGGGCCCAGACGTGCCGCACCCTCGTCAACTCTGTCCCCAGCAGCAGTCAGATGCAAGGAGGCTGTACGCCACCAGGTGCCTGGGCCGGGTCCCCACAGTTGCTGTCATTTCCTGCACAAATGGCTGAAACCCAGAGCCTCCTGCTGTGCATTTTTAATATGCTCATCAGGAAGGAAAAGTTGGTCGAATGAATTTAGATTTAGATTATTGAGATTATAAACCTCTGTTTTGTTCTCTTTTAGTTTGTAAAAGATTGGGCTTTTTTTCATTGTGTATGAATTTGTTTAATTACTTAGATGATTTACTTGAATGGTCACTTTTACAGGGAGGAATGAATACTTTTAGATGTTTCTGACTCTTATGAAAATGCTCTGTTCCATGTATAATTAATGGCCCACTTAAGACCTTAGAGGCTTTCACAGTTCATTATGACAAGGTAACTTAAATCAATCTCCTATGAAAATGATTGTTTATAACTTGAAACATAATTTTCTACAACCGATGTGCATACAATGTAGTTTCTTATAACAATCAGGATCTTAAGGTTACAAATCCTTGAGATTACTAAGGTAAACCTTTCTTGTTTTATTGAAAAGTTTTTGGTCTTTTTAATAAACCTATAGAAGGAAGGAGATACACAAGCATAAAATAACTAGAGATAATGGTTAAATATTCAACAACCTTCTTTCTAACCTTTCTAAGCAAAACCTAATGGTCAGTCTGCCTCTTTCTATTGCTAAAAGCATGTTTGCCAAGATTTTCTCATTTAGTGAGAAACGATGACTCTGTTTCAACTATAATTCAGGTCAAAGTTTTAGTCAAAGAATTTGGAGCCCATAATCATTGTTATGATCACCTCTTAAATCCTTAACCATTATAATGTATTTATTTAAAATAACTGTTTTCCTGCCATTTCTCTGAAGTGATTTCTGTGGATAAGTTACAGAAAAGTATATATATTATATATAAATAATGACTATTACTCTTTCATGTCTTTCACTTTTTATATTGTTCCACTGAAATTTTTTCTGTAACTGGCTTGGCTCCAACATCCAAATAAGGGAAGGGAGCATGAAATGAGAAATTAGCAGCCTTTCTAATCTGGCCCCTTATCTGATGATTTGGGCCTGGTAGTGGGTCACGTCCAGCTTCCCCACCATACTGCCATCACCCTAGTGCAGGGTTCCCCATGCACAACAATGGGTTGAGGTCATTTTAGGTACTTGGCTGATGTGGTTTTAAGTGCTACTGACTCATGTGTAGCAAAAAAGGAAAATAATTCAATACCCTAATCCTTCTGATTATGTACTGAGGAAAGGTCTCAGCCTGGAGCTGGTGTGCACTTAAAACTGTCCTTATCAACCCAAGTGGAGCAATCTCAACTCAGAGCCTTGGGTGGCCAGGATGCCTAGCTAGGATTCAAGAGTCTGGTTTTGTTTCCTGGAATTTATTCTTCTACCTATATTCTGCTTATGACAAGTAATGCTGTCATGCCATTTATAGTGGTGGTAGCAATAATATAGTTTCTTTTAAAAATGAATTATTACAAAGAAAAAAGTTAAATAAATGTCAGTATTTATATTAAAACTTATAAATATGGGAGCTACTCAGTCAGGTGTAGGAAGCACAGCCCTAATTCAAACCCTCATAGATTGTTGTAAGGCTTCATAAGTATTCTCCTTGCCTGCATTCGCTTCCATGCTGCATGAAAATCTACGGCACAAACCTGATGAAGCTACTCTCTGGCTTCAGGGGTTGCTTCATCGCCTATGGAAAACTCTGAACTCTGCAGCTTGTGTATGAGGTTGTTCAAAATCTGAGCCTCGGTCTTGCCATCACTTCTTCCTGCGTATGCTGTACCTTAGCTGAACCACCTCAAGTCCTAGACCACAGCATGCTTCTGGTGAAGGCAGTTCCCTCGTTTACATGCACACGGGGCAGGGTAAGATGGTGTGACTTTAGGAGCTTACTGTAGAAGAGGAGCGAAGACTTTCATTATCACCGCCCCTGGGCTGAGTCCCATTCCTAAAGCAAGGACTTGGGGGTTCTCCAGCAGAGACTGCTCGACAGGGGTGGAGGGGCTACAAGTGCCAGTTGAGAGCAAGAGTGGCCAAAAGACTTTCCAGATAAACTTTTGATGGAGGGAAAAAGTAAGATGAGAACGTGATTCCAAAGCTTCCTTTTGTTTTCCCTTTAGCCAGAAGTTAGACTAATTCACCTTTTTTGTGGGGGAAGCAAAGACTGTTCTGGAAAAGCCACGGGGTGGGTGTGGGGTTACTTGTAGAGCGTGGCGTCCAGCAGGTACGCGAGAGCCTGAATGGGAATCGTCTCCGTCACACGGCCAGCAGCTGACTGGGCTTTCGCTAGTCTCCCTGTTCCTCTTTCTCCTAGACGGAAGAATAGGGCTCACACCGGTACCCGTCTCAAAGTGCTGTTGTGAGAATTAAATGAAATAACTACCCTACTTAACACAGTGCTCGGGCACATAGTGAACTCCACTTAGACATTTTCTATCTTACTTATCTGCTGTTACAGTGCAAATGTAAAGACACAGCGCTCGGCACATCCAGACCTCAATTCACTCCCCCTTGCCCTGGTCTCTCTGCAAGTGTTCTGAAGTAAACCCAAGACATTCTACCATGTCACCCACAACTATTTTGATATGGTTGAGATATCATTTAACAGTTACATAATATTTCACCAAGTAGACTTCTTTAATCTTTATTTAAACATGTCTTTTCAGTCTGCCAGATATTTAGGTAGCAGATTTTTAGCTTTTCACTATATATATATACATACACACACATAGACCATATTTATATATAAATATGTAATATATAAAATATATAGAATATGCTTATATATAATATGTATATATCATTATACAAATATATACATATTTCCTCAAATTACATTACGAGAACAAAGAGTATCAAACTTTTAAAAACACTCACTTGATGCATGTCCCTGCTTTCCAACATTTAGTAAGCACATTTGCTATTAATAAATGCTCTCCTCTTACAAGAAACACAAGGGCAGGGACTTTAGTCTGTTTTGTTAAATGTTTTATCTTCAACACCTGGAGAAAAGCCTTGGTAATGCTCAGTAAATGTTTGTAAATGAGTGACTGCTGCTCCTTTAACATCATCCCTGTTTGACAAAGATTTATTGAGGACCCTTTATGTCCCAGATACCAGGGGTTTCTGGACGCTGCCCCCTGCTTCGGTCCTCCTGGATTGCCCACCTCATTCCATGGTCTGGGTTGTGCTCCCTTAAGCCAGGGGCCGGCCGGTGCCAGCCCACAGATTCTGGGTCTGTGATGAGATCACATGGTATTTGAGAAAAAGTATTTAGAAACATGTAAGGCAATGTGACAGTAATTTTATGTTTCATGAATCTCATAGTAGCAAAAAAATTCTTTTGTATTTTGAATGTATTTTTAAAAATTTATTTTCCTCGTGATTTATCTTCATTATATTTTACAAAAGTATTTATTCACGAATGGGGAAAAAATGCTAGTTCTTCCCTAAAGATAGCCTGAGAAGCAATGCTGTGCTCTAGTTGAGTGTGGGAGGAAAATATAAGAACTTCCCACATCTATTCATAGATCATAAGTAAAGCAATCGAGCGACAACAGTATTCGGTTCTGATGAAGACTGTCCTCATGAGGTCTGTGTGTCTGGTCACTTTTCCAGTACAGTTGCAAGGTCTCCAGAGAGAGCAGAGGGGGATCCTTAACTCCCAAGATTACCACCCTTCCTCTGCTGGTTGGAGCACATTGCTGTGTTTTACACTTTGGTTGGGCCTAGTTAAGTGAATTTTTAGATTACATTCCCTGGCACTAACTAAACCAACACTACAAAATGAACAAGAGACAAAAAAAGTTTCCTGCAAGAAAATCATGAACTGAAGATAATGACACCACATAAACCCAAGCAAAAAATGTAAAAATGGCAGAGCTGTCGTTCACAACTAAAACAAGCTCTTTATCAGTCATATTACAAGGCAAAAAGCCAAAATAACAGCAAAAACCTAATTAGATCTGATGATAAACCACACCAAAACTGAGATTATCAGTAAGAAAAATTTGAGAAATATATTCATAAATGTACCAATGAGCCTCAGCCTAATAGCTTGAGAGAGATGCTAGTGAGAGCATGGAGTCATCACAAGGGTGAAATATTTACAAAGCAGCTACAGAACACAAAGACGAATCTCTACATCTTTGCAGATATGTTGATAAAGCACTCCTAATTGCTCAGTGCTACGTATTGGTGATTAGAACTGGAAAGTTAAAATCCCTGCAGAATAAACGATAATCTTCAATATTAGCTTTTTGAGATAAACACTGTGATTCTTTCTAAACAGCCTTTTTGAAGTTTTCTGAAGTGTGATTACAGGACACCCCCTTTTCTCCCTCTTGTGGTTCAGGAGCCCTTTGCCCTTGCAACTCTGGGGGCTGGTTTTGTCGGTAAGAGTAAGAAAGCCCATAGTTTGGCATGTTAGAGAGCCAGTGGTATGAACCCCCAGCTTCCTGGTAGGGGATAATGTTCCTCATCTGCAAAGCTGTTCTCAGTAAATAGATAAAAAGGCTTGAAATGTGATGTCTGCAGTCTTGTCTTCAGCAGTACTTAATACTTCACATAATTTCTTTAGATTAGATGAAAAAGTGATTATAAGACATTTTTATTTTTTCTTTTTAACAGCAAAAGGCAAAAGCCAAAGCATATTGGGGAAATATCAAGCCCACCAGGAACACACCCATGGTGGAGGAAGCTGGTTTATTTGCTCGTAGCCTTGAAGAACTGTATCATGGTGAACCAAGGGCATCCCCCAAGAATGGGTTGGAAAGAAGCATGTATAGGATTTGGGTTGTTTTAGGTGATTTTAGAGGAGAGCTCAAACAAGTGGGGTTTTTCTAAGGACTGATACTATCAGGAAGCAGGGGCACTTCTAGGATCAAATACCTTAGTAAATCTTATTTTATTTATACGATGAGAAGAAGTAAGGCTTATGCTGATTTATGAAGAAGCCGCAGTGACCGATCCTGGCCAGAAGAGGGGGATGTTCGGTCATTTTGTGTTTTGGACAAGTTCAGACAGGAAGACAGAGTGGTCTTTTGACTTGATGGATCTTTGCGGCCAAATGGCTCCGTCTACTGTTGGTGTCCTGTGAAATGGTTTGTGCTCAACAGAACGCTCGGGCCTGACTGCGGGTGATGGCCAGCTCTTGGTGTCAGGTGTGTGTGTCTTTGGCAATTCCTCTAAGGAGCTAGGGAGCCATTCCCAGGCTTGGACAAATGCCATTGTGTATCATCTGTTTTAAAAAAAGGTCAGCTGGAGTGCTAGGTGGATAATTCATTATACAATGGAGCACTTTTATATATTTCACAAAGACTAAAAGCTATGCAGCAATCTTTCATAAAATGGCTTCAACTACTGTGTCTGCTGGTCAGATTTTGTCAGGCATTTTGCATTATATCTTAATGAATATGAGACTACAACATGAAAAATAACAACCCTCATTTTTGTATGTGGTTTACTTAATGTTTATTTCTATAAACAATTCAATCAAAGGTTTGAAAATAAAATATACCCTCGTAATAATTTTACTTGGGTCTCTCTGACATCTTCAATGCACTTAATTGCATGAAATTGAACAAAAAAAAAAAAAGAAAGAGGAAACTAATAAGATATTTGATTTTATAATGTAAAAGTAAAACAAAAATTAGTATTTGACTTAGTCATCACTGTATTTTATTTAGTGGGTTGACAGATACTGGATACAGTATTCCCAGGATACTGAGGGTTACACATTCAAGCAAACAAATAGAAAATTATCTCAGAAGTTGGAAGTCTCAAGCCTAAAAAGGCTTGTCTTCCTTCCTGGGATTGAAGAAGCATCTAGAGAAATCTGGTTTGAACCAGGCTGCACTGTCACACAGCATCTCTGATCTTCATGCCAAACTAAGGGCAGGCCATTCAACAGAACTGTGGGACCATCCTCTTCTGAAAACTTCTTTCTCCAAAATGTTTGTATCATTCTGCACCTACAAATATTCCTTTTTAGTATTTATCATTTAAAAAAGTAATTATTATTTATTTAAAATATTTGAATAACACAGTAAAAAGTGTAAGAGGAACCTACCTTCCATATTTAACAAGTGTCAAGATACCTCCATTAGAAAAAATACCCTCAGACATTTTTTTAGAGATAGTGGATGTAGCGTTGTGATTTTGTTGACAGGAAGTGGAAAGAGAAAGATTGTATGATGGCAAAAGAGTGGAATGTGTCAATCTAATATAAGCACTGTTAAATATTTCTATCATCTCGATGTGATTTTAGGATTCTGGTACACACCCATGCCTTACAGTATGCTGCTTAGGACTCAGGAGTTGAGACATCTAGCGTAGCTACAATTGTATAAAACATAGTTTACCAAGGGAAAAAATATTTTGTGAAAGTGTTTATGAAAGGTGGATGATGAAGACATTAAAATGCATATTATTCATATTTGCCATCCTCTATTCTTTCTGGGCCCCTGCTTTCCCTGTCCTCACACAGTCCTGCGAGGTCTCCATTATGAGCAATACCACCTCCCTTTAGCATTCTCTTTCTCAGTCAAGTCTAATCTATGATTTTGGGCAAGATGTTAAGTTGTCTTATATTTTCACTGAATTAAATATGATTTTGGAAAAATACACACCATTTTTTAATATGTTTACATACATTTCCCCCCTGTAAAAACTCTAAGATTGCCTCTGAAAATTAGAAATAAAGAAACCAAAGTTGTAAAAGTAGGTGTATTTTTGTTGGTTATCACTGTGGTGATTATAATTGTGCCATTAACAGAAGTTTGTACTTGTTGACTGATACTTTCCACTATCAATATTGAGAATGTATTCACTTTGTATTCTGAATTAAAAGAATTAACTCTAACATATATTTTATATACCTAACTATATATACATATTAGAATATATATCTAACTATATATATATATATATTAGAATCTTCCTCGTTAAGAAAATGGAAACATCAGTTTATGGTTCCTGCCAAATGGCTACATTCTGCAGCAGTCATCATATTTTGAGAAGACTGAGTGTAATGAGAAAGCAAAATTAGAATTAGAACTCGCACTATTTGGACAGTCAGAATGCACAGCTCCACTACCAGTGTCTGCCCCAGCCCCACCATGGGGCCAGTAATGCCATTTTTATAAAGCACAATTCTGACCATGTTTCTGCTTAAAACAACAAGCAAGCAAGTAAGAAGCACATAGCTAACCTTGATGGCTTCTGTGACCTTCAGGACCAGCCCGGTGGCCTTCTCGCAGCTCCCGTAGGCCCCGGTCCATGTCCCACTGCGTGGCTGCTCACCGTCATGCAGACTCCACGTTTACGCTCTGTGCTCTTTTTGCTCAAAGTTTTCTTTTTTATTCTCTATGAAATGTCTTTCTTCCCTTCTTTGCTCCATATGCTGTTCCATGTTCTTCAAGGCCTAGGGCAGATGTCACCACACCTCCAGGTAGGGCACATCCCGCACCCCTCTGAGGCCCCAGAGGTGAGTGCACAGTCTCTCACAGCATGTATCACAGCAGTGTGCCCATGTTCATCCCCAGCTCCTCTGCGGGAACCTTGTCTTTGAAATAGCACAGGCTTTGGGGTAATAGGCTTGAACCCCAGGCCTGCCACCCTCAGCTTTATAGAATCCAGGTGTGCTGCTTCTGTGAGGTGGGAATAACCATGTCTACCTCCAGGTGCTGCTGTTAGGAAAGAGGCATCAATAGATGCATGTCTTCTCCATTCAGGCGAAATCATGATCTTGAGACGTTCTGCTCACCTTGTGTCCCAGCAACCTAGCAAGGAGCCTACCATGCAGTAAACTCTCCATACTTATTGAATGTATGCTAGAATATATAAGTAGAGATTAAATATGGGGAATGACAGAGAGTGCAACTAAGCTTATGATATATTCTATTAATTTCAAGTATATAAGCTCTGGCAGGACCTGAGGTACAACTAAAGCAGTGAAAGAACCTCATCTTGTCATTTTGTTAGAACGTATTTTCAATTTGACTTCTAGTTCAGGAGACAAACCAGTAACCCAGATTCTGCATCCTTGATTTCCTTATACAAAATAAATTCCAGGATGAAACAACTGGCTTCTATCCTTTAAACTCAGAATTTACAACAGAGAGGTCCTCATTCATTTGAAATTTGGTTACATACAAAATCAAACCTAATTCAGCTCATTAATTACAGAGCTTTGAGTGTTCTATTCAGCACTGATAGCTATATTCTCTTGAAGAAAACTGCCACAATTATCAAAGACTTCCTGTTGGCTTGGAAATTCCAACTTCTTTGGGATTTTACCCAACTCTCCATTTTTAAGCCATATTTTCCTACTTGTTAGGAATAAGGTGCATAGGGAAATTGCATGGATTAGCTTGGACTAGTTTGCATTTGGCATCACCGAGAATAAGCCAGAGGTGTGAACCAGAAAGAATAGACAGATGCCATTTTTCTGGCCCAGTGTCTTTCCCTCCTTGGGTCCCAGCACCCATGTTTTGCATTGGAGGTTTAACTCCCCCAAGTCTCAGTCTTGCCAACACTATAAATCAAAGTATTTTTCCCTTGCCTGTGCAATCAGTGGTGGCCGCCAGGCCAACGAGATGCACCCTATCCATACCAGACTCTGTTCCCAGATGTCCAGGTGTCCCCTCCTCCTTGTTACCCAGGTCTCTGGAGTGGACCTTGGTTCTCAACAGACCAAAGCCGAGTCTGCAGTTTCCCTACCATTTCGCAATCTATCTGAGGGCCTTGCAAGAAGTCTTTTTTTACTTGTTCTGCAGAGTGGATTCTTGTTGCTTGTAACCAGAGACTCCCAACTAATACATTTAAGAATATTTGTACTAAAGGGGAAATGTTTTAATCTCAGCATCATCTTAATCAACGTCAAGTAGCTCTAGTCAGTCCATCATACAGCAGTTAATGCCTAACTAGAGGCGAGCCCTATGTGACTGGTGCGGTCAGCCAGCCATCCTGAGCCTTGATTTTCTCGCTGTGAAACAAGGTTGATAAAACCACTAGATATATTTTTAAAATAGCTTTTTCTGGTAGCAAATTATAAAAGATGGTAACAAAAGTGTTTTTCAAATCAGAAAACACTCTATAAAGTAAGGTATTTACTTACCTGTCATTTAGTCTTTTAACAAGCATTTCCTACAAAACAAACTGTTCTGACAAAAACAAATGTGCCATGGAGATATTTTAGTGTTCACAGTGCATATTTCAAAAAAAACAGTCAAGTCTTTTCTAAAGTGTGCAATCAGTGTATCTGAACATTGACAATGTCCTAAGCAGGTGCAATGTCTCCTCATTTTTTTGGGGTTTGCAATAATCTCTAGTACTCCTATAACAACTTCATTTGAATGGGTCCACATAATAAGGGGCATATATTGCAGGCTACTTTAAGGGAGACTTTTGAGGGGGAATAAAACAGCATTTTATGAAAAAAATGGAATTGTACTTGATACTGTTCGTCAACTGTTTCAGCCGGCCTTTCACTTCTTGCGTTAAAATGCAATCTCAGCCCTTGTTATTGCCATTCTAGAGAGGCAGTGATGTATAGGGCCAGAGCCCCTGGGTCCCAGCTTAGGCTTCTGTATCCATTATCTTACTGTCTTTAGGAAATCGGTTTACCTCTGTATACCTTTCCCTCATCTGCCAAATAAACACAATGTCTTTGTTGTAAGAATCAAATGAGGTCATGGGTTCTTTTGGAAGTGCTAGGCACTGTCCAAACAAAGGTAATATTTATCCACCAGCAATTATTGTTTGCTTACTATCAAATATTTACTGAATAGTACAGACGCCCTTGAACAATGCAGGGGTTAGGGACACCAATCCCCCTTGGTTGAAGATCCTTGTATGACTTTTGACTCCCCAAAATGTTAATAGCCTACTGTTGACCAGAAGCCTTGCTGATAACATAAACAGTTGGTTAACACTTATTTTGTATGTTATGTGAATTTTATACTGTATTCTTACAATAAAGTAAGCTAGGAAAATAAAATGTTATTAAGGAAATCATAAGTAAGAAAAAAATACACTTACTTCAAAGTAATCTGTGTATAAGTGGATCTGTGAAGTTTAAAGCTGTGTTGTCCAAGGGTCAACTGCGCTCACATTTCAACCACTTTATGATTACATTAGGCTAAACAAACTTTCTTATTTATATTTCTAGGACATTCTATGATTGATCTTAAGAAAACAGAATTTGTATCCAGTACCTAGCACACAGCCTCGAATGTAGTAAACTCTCAAATGTTTGTTGAATGAATGATAGAGTATATAAGCAGAGATTAAATATAGGCATTGACAGAGACTGCCAGTAAAATACGTATGCCATACTCAGTGTTGGTATATAAAGTCTGCAGCGGCTTGGGGTATAGCTAAAGCAGGGAGAAAATCTGTAGATCAGTCATTTAGATGAGGCTACTCTGTGGACAAGAGCCAGCACACAGCCCCTGGGAGTTAGAATTCGCATCCCCAGTCCCACTCAGGATGCGCTGAGTCAGAAAGGGGCCCCCAGGGGATTCTGATATCCATTTAGGTGGAGAGGACTGGCTCACACATTCAATCTCAGTTACTCTTAATTTATTTAAAATTATAAAAACTTAATTTACTTTCTTTTTTTAGCTTTATTGAGCTATAATTGATGTGTAATACTGTGCAAGGTTAAGGTGTACCACATAGTGACTTCATATATATATGCATATATTGCAAAATGATTACCACAATAGTTATAAGGTTAACATATAATCATCTCACATATTACAATTTATTTTTATTTTTTTATTTTTTTTGTGTCCCAGCTCCCTCCTCTTCTGTATGCCGAACGTAGTCCTTATGGTATAATAACAATTATAGTTATAATATTTTTGTCTCCTCCTCCCTTTAGGCTAATATTTATCAGGATCCCAAGTAACTCAAATGAGATCATTTCACTCTTCTGCTCAAAACCCTCCAGACCTTCCTGTTCTCACCTGGAGACAAATCCAAAGCACTTGCTGTGACCTGCAAGTTTATCCTGAGGCGGTCCCTGGCTGCCGCTTGGATGGCTCCCCACCAACCTCACTTTCTGTGCATCTGCTTCAGCCAGCTTGGCCTTGTCCTCGTTTCTTGAATGTCCCAAAATTGTTCCCACCGCAGCAGCACTCATCAGTTCCCTTGCTCTTCTCCTGATCTTTGCCTGACTAGTTCTCTTATTTCTTTTGCACGCTGATGGATGCCACCTTACCAGCAAGGCCTTCCTTGCCCATCCTCCCTCGCCAGCTTCCTCACCCACTGACCACTATCTGACATACTGCTTTCCTCGGCCCCCCACACAAGAGAGAAGGGCCTCTGTCACTGGGCAGAGCTTGTTCCCCCAGAACCTAGGGCAGGGGCTGCCACACAGGGGATAATCAATACACTTGTGCTAAGTGCAATAATGAAGTACTTCCTGTGTGCCAGGCATGCTCCCATGCATGCCGGGTTAACACTGCCTCAGATTTCCTAGGCATGTTATACTGTGACATTCTGCGGGTGATGTTCTGTAACCGGGGGTGTTAGCCTTCAGTGCCCGGGCCCTGTCCTAGAGTTTGAGGATCAGGGAATGCCTGGTTTATGCCGCCTCCCCAGGGATTCCAGTGCCCAGCAGCAGTCAAGGCTCTCGGCTGTGGTCCCTCACCTACACTGCCTGGTGCGGTGGGGTGCTCTGTGACAGTGAGATTTATTATAAGGGATTGGCTCCCAGGACTATGGAGGCCGGCAAGTCCAAAGTACACAGAGATGGCTGATGTCCCACCAGTTTCAGTCCAAAGCCAAAAGCTGTTGTAGAATCAGGAAGAGCCTGTGTCTCAGTTCAGAGACTGTCAGGCAGGAGAACCGTCTCTTACTTGGGAAAGGGCTAACCTTTGTCCTAGTCATGCCTGCACCGATGGGTGAGGCCCACCCTCACGGGGGAGGGCAACTGCTTTACTCAACCTACCAATTTAAATGTACGTGTCATCCAAAATACCCTCACAGACACACCCAGAATTATATTTGACCAAATGTCAGCACCCCAGGCTTGGACAACTGGATACACAAAATCAATCACCACATCATGACCCTGAGCTTCATGCTTCTAGGACTGTTTTCATCCCACTTCAGACTGTCGTCTTGCAATCATCTGTGACAGCCCTACAGGATCTCTCTCATGCACCAAATCAAAATATTGAGTATTTGATTTGGGCTAAGCACAACTTCCTGTCTGGATGCTCTTTTTCAACAGTCTTGAAGAGTAGCTAGTGCAAATGTTCTATAAACAAAACGGGAAAAATAATCACCGAACTCCTCAGAATAATTTTAAAAGGCCATACAGCACATATCTCCACAGTAATCCCATTAAATTCAAATATTTTCACTTGAGTTGCAAATAAAGTTCAGAGGCTCTTTCTCTTCACTTAGAAATAAAAAGCGAAGCTGGACATGAAGGAGTAAGCTTGGCTGAGGTAATGCACCCTGGGGACACGTGTGGGCCACTCCACATGGCTTCTTCCACCGAAGTATGGGATGCAAGCACATGTGGGTCAGCGCAAGTGGGGGCACTTGGGGTCCTCTCCAGGGCATGGATGTGGGCATGAAATGGTGCACCCAGGGGTTGGGGTGGTCTGGAATTGGGAGGGCAGCTGGAACTTGGGGTGGGCAAGAACCCAGATTTGGGGTGGACCAAGCTAGGAGGCCAGCAGGAGCTCAGGATGGCCAGAACTGGGAGGGCTGCAGGGGCTTCTGGCAGGAAACAGATAACATATTGGGATACAAAAAGAGCCCCAATAAATTTAAAAATGTTGACATTGTGTCAAGCATCTTTTCAGATCACAATGGTATGGAGACAAATGAAAACAAAATACAACAGTTCAAAGTATGTGGAAGCTGCAAAGTGGTTCTAAGAGGGAAGTACATAGCAACAGAAGCCCACATCAAGAAACAAGAACAATTTCAAATAAACAGTCTAAGCTGACAACTAAATAAACTAGAAAAAGAAGAACAAATGAAACCCAAAGTTAGTAGAAGGAGGGACATAATAAAGATCAGAGCAGAAATAAATAAAATAGAGAAGAATAAAACAATAGAAAAAAATCAATGAAACCAAGAGCTGGTTCTTTGAGAAGATAAACAAAATAGATAACCCTCTAGTCAGATTTATCAGGAAAAAAAGAGAGAGTACACAAACAAAATCAAACACAGAAGGAGAAGTTACAACTGACGCAACAGAAATACAAAGAATTATTAGAAAATTCTATGAAAAATTATATGCCAAAAAATTGGACAACTTAGAAGAAATATACAAGCTCCCAGAAACATACAACCTTCCCAGAATGACCCAGGAAGAAACAGAAAATCTGAACACACCAATTACCAGTAATAAAATTGAATTGGTAATCAAAAAATTCCAAAAAACAAAATTCCAGTACCAGATGGTTTCACAGCTGAATTCTACCAAACATTTAAAGAAGAACTAATACCCATTCTTCTTAAAGTATTCCCAAAAGTAGAAGAGGAAGGAATACTCCCAAACTCTTTCTATGAAGCCAGCATCACTCCAATACCAACACCAAAGACACTGCAAAAGAAGAAAATTGTGGACCAATATCCCTGATGAACATAGATGCAAAAATCATCAACAAAATATTAGCAAACAAAATTCAAAAATACATAAAAAGTTTCATCCATCACAGCCAAGCTGGATTTATTCCAGGGATGCAAGGATGGTATTACAATATTAGTGAATCAATCAATGTGATACACCACATTAACAAAAGAAAGCATAAAACCTGTATGATCATCTCAATAGATGCTGAAAAAGCATTTGAAAAAATTCAACATACATTTATAACTCAACAAAATGGGTATGGAGGAAACGTGCCTCAACATAATAATGGCCATATATGACAAAGCCACAGCTAACATCATACTCAATGGTGAAAAGCTAAAAGCTTTTCCTCTAAGATTAGGAACAAGACAAGGATGGCCACTCTCATCACTTTTATTCAACATGTACTTGAAGTCTTAGCCACAGCAATCAGACAAGAAAAAGAGATAAAAAGCATCTAAATTGGTAAGAGAGATGTAAAACTGTCATTATTGGCAGATGACATGATAATATATACACAAAACCCTGAAGACTCCACCAGAAAACTATTAGAACTAATAACTGGATTCAGCAAAGTTGCAGGATACAAAATTAATATGCAGAAATTTGTTACATTCCTATATACTAACAATGAATGAGCAGAAATAGAAATCAGGAAAACAACTCCATTTACAATTGCATCAAAAATAATGAAATTCCTAGGAATAAACCTAACCAAGGAGGTGATAGACCTGTACTCTGAAAACTATAAGACACTGATGAAAGAAATGGAAGAAGACACAAATAAATGGAAATCTGTCCACTGTTCATGGATAAAAAGAATTAATATTGTCAAAGTAACCATCCTGCCCAAAGCAATTTACAGATTCAATGCAATCCCTATCAAAACACCAATGGCTTTTTTTCAATAACTGAGAAAATAATCCTAAAATTCATATGGAACCACAAAAGACCTCAAATAGGCAAAGTAATCCTGAGAAAGAAAAACAAAGCTGAAGGTATTATGTTCCCTGACTTCAAAGTACACTACAAAACTACAGTATCAAAACACTATGGTACTGGCACAAGAACAGACCCATAGATCAATGTAACAGAATAGAGAGCCCAGAAATAAACCCACAAATATATGTTCAATTAATATATGATAGAGGAGCCATGAATATACAGTGGGGAAAAAACAATCTCTTCAACTGGTGTTGGAAAAACTGGACAGCTACATTCAAGAGAATGGAACTGGATTACTCCCTAACACCATACACAAAAGGAAACTCCAAATGGACTAAACACCTAAGATATAAAACCATAAAACTCTTAGAAGAAAAATATAGGCAAAAATCTCTTAAACATAAGCATGAACAATTTTTTTCTGTACACAGCAATTTTTTTTGTCTCCTTGGGCAAGGGAAACAAAAGCAAAAATAAACAAGTGGGACTACATCAAACTAAAAATCTTCTGTACAGCAAGGGACATCATTAAGAAACAAAAAGGCAACCTATAGTATGGGAGAATGTATTTGTAGATAATTTATCCAATAAGGGGTTAGCATCAAAAATACATAAAGAACTCATGGGACTCAACACCAAAAAACAACCTGATTACAAAATGGGCAGAGGACCTGAATAGACATTTTCCCAAAGAAGACTGCAGATGGTCAACAGACACATGAAAAGATGCTCCACATCACTAATCATCAGGGAAATGCAAATCAAATCCACAATGAGGTATCACCTCACACCAGTTAGAATGACCACTATCCAAAAGATAAAAAATAACAAGTGTTGGTGAAGATATGGAGAAAAGGGAACCCTCCTACACTGTTAGCGGGAATGTAAATTAGTGCAGGTGCTATGGAAAACAATATGGAGATTGCTCAAAAAAACTAAAATTAGAAATACCAAATGACCCAGTAATTCCAGTTCAAGGAATTTACACAAAAGAAAACAAGATCCCTGTTTCAAAAAAATATATGAACCCCTATGTTTATCACCACATTATCTGCAATAGCCAAGATATGGAAGCAACCAAAGTGTCCATCAATAGATGAATGAATAAAGAAGATGTGGTACATATACACAATGGAATATTATTTAGCCATAAAAAAGAAAGAAACCCTGCCATTTGCAACAACGTGGATGGACCTAGAGGGGATTATGCTCAGTGAAATAAGCCATATGGAGAAGGACAAATTATATATATTCCACTTATATGTGGAATATAAAAACAAACAAAACAAAATGAACAAAACAGTAGACTCATAGACACTGAGAAATGACTGGTTGTTACCATGGGGAAGGGGTTGGGGTGGGTGAGTGTGGGTGGTAAGGATGATAAAAAGGCACAAAATCTCAATTATAATATCACTTGGTAGCAGGGATGGAAGTACAACATGGAGCATATAGTCAATAGTTCTGTAATATATTTCTATGTTGACAAATAGTAACTTTACTAGTTAGGGTGAGGATTTCATAATGTGTGTAACTGTTGAATCACTGTGTTGTGGACTTGAAGCCAATATAACACTGTGTATCAACTATAGTTCAATTAAAAAAAAGAAGGAAAAATTACGGAAAGAAAGACTTTCTTTTAAATGCCATTTTTTCAAAACTAGGTTAAATGGCACTCCTTTTACTAACCTGACTCCCTAAGACAATGAGCTATCAAGGAAAGGGTCTATATTTTGAGATTAAAATAACTGTCTAAAACAAAGACAGATTAGAATGCCCTGACCCATCTGAAGAGTGACTGGAATTGAGAAAGACAATGGAGACAGTTCTCCTAATGTAAAAGGTTCATAATTCTACCTTGTGAGGGTAGATCAGAGAAAAATCCATACAAGGGAGTTCTCAGAAAGTTTACCACTCAAATGCACTTCCATAGAAAAAAGGGTGTGTTCTCCCAAAGGGATGATGTAATTCAGAATAGAGTGAGATGACATTTGAGAGAACGGGCGATATGATGCAGATAGGAGGGAAACCAAAGTCCAGGATCTCCAGGTCCCACTGGAGCTTCAGCATGGGGCTCCAGAGCAAAGGAAAAATGCAACAAAAAAATATGGGATATGCTGGACCACACAGAAAATTGTGTTCAGAGTGTTTAAACAGTACGGTTGGGAAGTTTAAGAATGAATGAAGGAACATAGAAAAATAAAGCTAGTAAAAAGATCAATTAATGAAATTGTACAGAAAAGAAAATGTATCACAGTACATGGATTGGCTCAGCAGTGAAAAAATACTTACAGAAGCTCAGCAGTATTTACATATGTCATTAAAAATGAAACACTACGGGATTTGCTTATATTGGGAGGAAAGTGGGAGAAAATGCGGTAGCCAGGGTAAAGACTAAATCCCTTTCCCTCACAGCCAGATGTCAGCAGAACACGTGTCACCAAGCGGAAAGCACCTCAGACAATCTCTACAACTGGAAATATGGAGGCAAATGTGGAGGAAATAGCTTAATATCCTAAGATGGCAGCCTTTGAGGAAGATGTCCTGAGAGTTAAGTGGGGACAGGAGCAAAAGATTGGACTTTTTAATGTGTAAATGCATTGGTGGTTCATAATTTAATTCCAAATAGATTTGGGTTTTAGTAAAAGTATAATTTCTTATATTTTAAAAACAATTTTTTTATTTTCTATAATTTCTTAAATCTATGACAAAACTGGTTTTGTAGTTGCACGGGTGTGTCTGTCGGGGAAACAGCAGACAGGCTCCATGAAACTCACTCAGATTAGGAGTTAATCAAAGGTTACTTTCAAAACAGCAACCAGCAGGGCTGTTCCCGGGTTGCAGGGAAAGACGTACCAGCTGGTGGTGTTGAGGAGAGCTGGATCCGAGCTGGGAGGGCCGCGAATGAAAACTCACCCTTCTTTTTCTTCCCGGCTGCTCTCCCACTGGTACTCAGGGCGCTGGGGGGCATCGCAGGCCTGAGGGCGGGCGGGAGGGGGAGTCTGAAGGGGCACGCTGAAGTTACCTGCAACACAGGTGCAAAAGAAATGGACTAGGACTGCCGACGCACTCCGAGCAGGCATGACGCACAGGTGCGACTGTCCCCTGCTGGAGCATCCTGCAAATCACGATGTCATATCGTGTTCACCCTGGACCCTATCTTGTCTGCTCCATCCAGGCCTCTGAACATTGGTCCCCGTGCAACTGGCTTTGCTTTCTGAAGTTCGGGGCTGCCTACTTTCTTCTCCTCTCCTCTTTTGTTGTGGGCTGCACCTTTCATCATGCACTGCGCGCCAGAAAGGCAGGCGGCACGTGTAGACGCAAAGTGTGGCATCAAATCCTCACCCACAAGCGCCAGCTCCCTGACTTTGGGAAATTGTTTAATGTCTCAGAGTCTCTTTTTCTTCTTCTATGCATTGGGGAAAATACCTCCTAAGCTTCCTATGAGGATTGAATAAAAGAATTTATGTAAAGCAACTGGTACAGTGCTCAGAAGGGCCAATTCCCCTTTATGTCAGACAAAGAAGGTACAAGATATTAAGAGAATGTTGAATGGTGGTGGGGAGAGTAGCTCGATCAACTCTAGGCATCACGGAAGAAACGGTTTCATGGAGGAGAAACTTCCAGACCTTTTAGAGGGGAGCCAGGGAAAACGTGAGACGTAGGGGCTGGGAGATCTTACATTACAATGCAGGCAGAATAACCGCTGTGCACACTCTGGTCTCCTCATGTTAAAAATAGAGCTGCCAATGATAGTGCCTCCCTGCTCGGCTGCCCTGAGGATTAGATGTGCGAGTACTGGGAAAGCGCTTCCAGCAGGAGAACTCAAGCGAGTTATTTTCAGATGGTTTCCTGAGCTTTTGAAACTTTGAAACTTCTTGCTGCCTTTGGTAAAATAGTAGTAAAAGCTGGAATAACACAGTGTGTTTGTCTTTTCTGAGACAGCAACGAGAAAGGGAACAGGAGAAATAAGAATGATCCCACAACCAACCATCAGAGAAGGGACGTAGAGTGTTCCCTGAGAAAGGCAGTGTGCAGAAAGGAAGGCAGAAAGCTCAATTTTAGAGGACCCAGAAAAAGCTTCTGCAAAGGGCCTACCTGGCAGGAGGCCGAGGTATGATTTTCTGACTTAAAAAGTATCCACTGCCCATGTGCAGGTTGCCATTGGCACCCAGTTTTCTTGTGCATTTGCAAAGGTCTCTATCTAGTTCTGTGCCTTATGCCTTAATGCAGTGGCTAGCTCAGGAACACGGGCTAGCTCAGGAATACTGGTTAGCTCAGAAACAGGGACTAGCTCAGAAATGCGTCTTCAGCCAGAGAAGCCGGGCATTTCATCGAGTCAGCTTATGCTTGGAGTGGCTATCTTTACTATTCTCAGACTTCTGTGATGATGTGTTTGCATCTTTCCATGTCCATTGACCTCTTTGGACCTTTTGGACAATGTGTACTCTGGCTGAGGCAGCAAGTAGTCTACGATCACATTGGTGAATACATTCGCTATATATTTAGCCCTACCCGTAATTAATTGGAATTCAATATACAGAGACATGAGGTACATACACAATGTTCATGGCACCTTCTAAAAGTCTGAGGCTTTTTTTTTTGCCTTTGAGTTCTCACACTTACATTAGTGTTAGAAACATTTCACCCAGTCACTCAGCAAATATTTATTGAGCACCAGCTGTATGCCAGCTACTATAAGGCTTGGGAGAGAGGCTGTGAAGATAGATGCTCCCATCCTCTTACTGTCTCGTTTAGAAAAACAGATTTGGGATTATGTAAAGGAGGATGGTCATTTGAAAAATCTCCTTTAATCAGACCTGCACAGTGGGCTGTGCTTTTCCCAGCTTGTTTATTTTGATTCCTCTTGGGATTGCTACACAGCAGTCATACTAATTTTGTGAGGAACAGCTAGGAAAATTTTCCCTTAAAAGCATTTATTTTTATCACAAGTGGTGATAAGAAGATGGTGACAAAAATACTGCATTGGGAGGGCCACCAGCATGACTTTCTGGGTTTTTCAGAATGAGCTCCAGAGTCTCTTAAAATCAATACTTGTTTTTCATTAGATATTCTTTTTACATTATTTATGTATCA
Organism: Smutsia gigantea; assembly: GCA_032199065.1. Lineage (NCBI taxonomy): Eukaryota > Metazoa > Chordata > Mammalia > Pholidota > Manidae > Smutsia > Smutsia gigantea. Next base: position 8,383 of record JAVSCE010002318.1, on the reverse strand, counting down.
AAATGTGTCTCTTTTATTTTGAATGATGGAATAGATATTTCCGCAGTCATAAGAAATACATGGTCAGGGCCATTAGGTCCAGGAAATATTAGGTATTTTTCAAGTTAGGACAGGTGTAAATGGCAAATGTACTTGTTTCTGGGGTGAGCACACAGCATTCAGCTACTTAATCCTGTTACCAAAGTGAGTTAACAGAATTCAATTTAAATAATACCAGTTTACAACTGCTTGCAGAGATCTGGGTAATGAATGTGCAGTGTAGGTCTTCTGGCATCTCTGGCTCTAAGACAAACACCCATAAGTTTCAAACTTTCTAATGCGCTTCTGGTAAGCTAATGATGTGTGTGTGTGTCCATTCCACATTAAATAGATCCCTGACATTTGACTAGTGTTCACTTTTTCATCTCTGGTAGAAGAATATACATCTTATTCCAATAGCAAGTGCCTCTTAGTTGATAAATATTTAAATTTGTCATAATTTTCAGGATGAAAAATGAAATGTAGATGTTCATAGATGTGTGTATTGATTCTACACCAACATCTTCATAGTAAATATTACTTGATTATTATTGAATAATAGTATATCTAAAAGACATGTTAGACCTACAGTTTTTTACTTTACAGAAAAAATGGGAGAGAATGAAAATTAATAAGTCAACATGAAGTGGAACAAAAATGATGAGAATATGGAAAAGAGAAGATGAGAAAGTTTTACAGGAATTAAGAAATGCAACTTCAGAGAAACAAAAGACTTGATCCAGAAAAACATGTGAACCAGAAAATTCATTTTCCACATTATCCTGAGATAGTCATAATTAACCTCACTCTAAAATTAAAAATGAGTCAACACTACTGAAGGTATTTTGACACTAAGAGCTCTTTTCTAGAGGAAACAAATATGCCTAATTTTCAACACATAGAAAATAGAGTCAAATTTTAAATGAGCTCAATGTATAACTTAGCACTAATTTTTAGAAAAGTTAGATGTTGAACTGACAGCCTCAGCTCGAATACTTTTTATTTTTTCATTGAACATTAAAGAGTATAAATGAATAAAATGAAAATCAGATCACAACTAATTCAGATAGATTTTTGCCATATTGCTAACATTCATGATATAAAAATGACCAAAAATGACCTTTATATAAAGTACAAAATAGCTTTTAAATTGCTATGTAGTTCTAGAATTAAAACTGGAACCATTTGTATAAAAAAGTGGGTTCAAGTTGTGTACATAGTTCACAGGGCATCTTTCCAATAGATGTCATATTTTCTGAATACAAAGATTTGCAAATGTAATGCCTCTGTTTTCTGCAATACTTTTGATTTTTAACTGCACGTCTTCCACTCAAACTCTGTTTCGAAGCTTGGGCTCATTTCCATGAGACCTTGATGCAGAATGTGCTTTGGGACTTTTTTTGCATTAACCTTGGGGGAGTGCCCTTAGCTCTTCTGCTATGGTGAAGCCATGATTGGATTTTTAAATTCCTTCTAGAATGAACCCCTCAAGCTGGGTCTATGCAGTATTAAGGGAAAGGACTCTCTGGAAATGACCCAATTTGGAGTGAACCAAGATAACAGGTGCAGGTGCTGTAAGTCTCCAGGTGAATATTTGGAGTATGACTTATTTAGTTAGTTTCCACAATTTAAATTAAGCTGACCAATTTCATGTTAACTCAGAACCCTCAACACTTGGAATTTGACTTGGCATTCTTTCATTGTTTAAAATGTTTTCAGTTCCTAGGCTGTCCTGACACTCAGCCAGGTGTTTCAGAGTCTTGTAGTGAAAACTCACGGAGTTTCAGGGATACACGACCCCCTAGCTGACTCAGGGACTCTGACTGCACACGGCAAGCTCAGAAAAAAGCAGCTTGGCCCTTGGAGTCTGGCGGGGTTCTCCTCGCTGCCTGGACAGGTGGCTGCTTCACTGTGTGCCTGGGGGGCTTCACGTGCACGCAGGCAGGCCTCGACCCCCATGCTCTTGTCACCTCCTTTCCCAAATGATTTCCAGGTCCCTCCCACTGTCACTGCCTCCAACAGGAGACATAGCATGTTTCAGTGTTTTATCTGCCGTTTCACAGATTTCTAACCCAAATTTAAAAATTAGAGCTTGAACCCACATGTCCTTCCCACCCTTTAGCATTTTTTGGTTCTGTTTTCCCAAAATGCTTCTCCAGATGGTCGAGCAATAAGTAGTTGATTTGCTGATTAGATTTCTGTCATTTTCCTTCTGCTTCATCTTCATGCTGTTGCGATAGCGGACGTCTTTATATCCCGTTCCTTCCACAGCGCAGGGAGGTGTCGTCATGGTCCTCAGAGCGTCGTCTTTGCATCTCCCTTTCCTCACTGACTGTGTTTCACCTATGCCTATGCACTGGCCCTCTTACCGTACGTAAGCCCACCCTTCTTTCCCTCCTGCTGTTCCTGCCCAGGTCTGACTCTCAGGATCTCCTGCCTGGATCGGCCCAGGAGAACCTCCAGTCCCGTTCATCCTCGAATCTCACCCCACCCCATACATTTGCTGCAATGTTGAGGAATAAATGAACTTTTAAAACTCACACCTGCCCGTATTATTCTTCTGCCTAAAATTCTTCAATGGTTCCTAACTAGGCAAATTCTAAAATCCTTTGCATGATATTTGAAACCCTTGAGAACAGAATTCCTGCCCTTATGCTGGCACACAAGCTGGTCACTTTCCTTCCTGGAGCTGGCAGTTCCCGGGGACCTGCTACAGGCTGGCAGGCTTCAGTGTCATGTCCTCTGCTCATGTGGGTTCTCTTGCTTGGGGATGCCTGGCCCCACCACCTGGGGCCTCCCAGGATCCCCTTTCTGTGTTTCTAGTGTACCTACTGTGCTACTTTCTTATATCACATACATCAATAGATTACATTTCACCTGTCTGATTTTCCTGCTAGAGGCTAGACAAGAGCATGGACCAGCACCCTTTACATTGTATTTGTTTTTGCATATTTAACATACAGTAAATCCTCAACATTTTTAGTGAATTAGTAATATGTGAAAATCTAAGCTCAAAGTATATTCTCTACTCTCCTTTCCTCAAGTTATATAATTAATAGCCATTTTTTTGAGAAACTGCCATTATTTACATGTCACATATTATCAAAAAAATTTGTGTTATCTAACACAAAATCCACATCATATCATTACAGTGGAGCTTACACAGTAGAAGTCATACAGCACAGAATGGGTTGGTATGTATCATGCTGTCTTGACTGCAGGAGAAGAATACACATGAAAAAGCAAAAAATGAAAACCCAAAATACCGCCTACCACTGAGGGTTATAGTGTAGCTGTTTTTGTTTTTGATTTTTTTTTTTCAAGGCCTCTACTTGTGACTCTGGATTTAGTTTCTTGACTTTTAAAAACCTTTGAATATCAAGCAGCTCTTTTATAGCTACCCTGTTTTTTTCTGCTGAGCACATTTCCCCTTCTCCCATCCAACAAGGATTGTATGAAGATCCTGGTCAGGATTATCTTGGCCTTTGGATTCCATTAGGGTCATATTTAGAACTTGGCTACAGCAAAAATTTGGCTTACGCACACCCCTCCCTGACCAGCATTCTGCTTGGCAGAGCCTGCCAGGTGCCTGATTGCACAGAGAAATAGGATGGGATCACTCAGTGTGACAGTCAGGGGAGATTTCACAGATCACAAGTGTTTGGAGAGACAAGTTAAAACCAAGCCATGGAAATGTGGCCTGCCATCTTCCCACTAAATGGGGGTGGCCTGCCAAGCAGGAGTCCAAGGTCACACGGAGGCACTGTTCTTTTGGACAGTAACCCAGTGAAAAGAAATGCTTCAAGGTATACCACTGGCATATATAATTTTTTGAAAAACAATTCCACATGCTGTTCTTTACTGGTTAACCAGCAAGCACAAGGAAATTGGGGTTTAACATGACTTGTTGGATAATAAGCCTTTAAGTAATGACATTTTTACAGTCCGTTCTCAAAGGAGTACAATGCCAACTTTGTGGTGAGGCAGATGGTGGGGAAAAAGGTGGATGTGAATCTGATCATTTAGCAGGCAAATTAATTTATGTGACAATAACCAGCCTCCAAATTGGGTTTATTGACTCATTACGTTTTCTCCCTATGAAATTTAGTAAAATGCCAAACTCTACATTTTAAAGGAGCTGAAGGTTATTTTCTCATTTTAAAAAGGGGCTCATTCAGCATTAGTTAAGATCTACATTAACAGTATTTCCACAGCTTCAAGTTAGTTGGTGATTTTTCTGTAGTTTATGGATAATGTATTTGTAATAAAATTATGGTCCCCTAGGCAATCCTTAGTTAATCTTAAAAGTAGTCAATTATTTAATTGGTGGGTCACTTTTTTAGAATCCCAAGTAATTTTGAAAACAAAAATAAAATAGACTAATAACACCTCAAATCATTTTGATAAGTAAAAAAGAACAAGGAATGAAGGGAAAAGAGCATGAGGAGAAAAATGTTAGTGTCATTTTAACTGTTCCTTTAGAAGAGTCTGCTTATTATAGGAAGTTATTTGATCTACAAAGGCCAAATTGTTGAAAAGCAAGGACTTTTATTATAGAAATTAAAATAGAGAAACAGAAACAGACATTATTGATTGAACTGTACAGTAGACTATGCAGTAAATTCTTATAACCCACACCTTAGAATTGCTGGCTGAGTCCCTGCAAGACAGTATCAAGCGTACCCATGGCCTTTTGGAAGCCAGCTGGCTTGGGCGTGCCGCCTTGTCGCTCTCACAACAACTAAAGTCTCTTTGGACAGGTGTATGCCTCAGCACCCCAGGCACCCAGCCACAGGCTCCTGGGTCTACTCATCTCACTCTTTTAAAAACCGTATCTTCTCAAAACTTCCTCACTCCAGCTTTTGCTTATCTCCACAAGCCAAGAAAATTTGGTAGAGACTTCCTTTTTGTCTTCAAACAAAAATAACTGGTAGAGTAACACACTTTTAAATTTATTTTTTAACCAAAATATCTCACAAATACATTCTGGTTGACAAACATGATTGGTGTAGATGGACACAGGTAATGAGGGCATGCTCCCCTTTTCTTGTAGAGATGATTCCAGAAGTTGTCTCTGTGTTTATGAACATACGGGTATGCACATGCTAATATTGTCCTCCTATTTTTAAATAAGTAAGCTGGTGTTGTAATGTGGTCTCTGACTTGCATTATTCACAGAACAACATATGTTTTCTTAGAATGATGCCATGTCACTCCAGAAGCTCTACCTGAGCCTTGTTATGGCTGCATGATATTCCAAAGTGTGAATGTCTCCTATTTTGTATATTCTGGTCTTTTTGTTTCCTCTTCTCAGATGGATGAAAGAGGCTACACTTCCATATTCTGAAACAAAAACTTAATTTTATCATATTCTTATGTCTTGCCCAGAGGAAAAGTGTGACAAAAGTCTCTAAAAAAGAAGTATAACAAAGTGTAACAAGAATTAACTATCCTTAATTTATTTAGAAGGCAGTTTATCAAACAGCTTATTTCTATAGAATGCTCCCTCAGCTGGTCTATCCAACACATCCCCTGAAACACCACCCCGCTGTCATCCCTCAGGATAGGCCTGCTCCTGGCCCAGGGGCTTCCCTGCCCCCTGCTCTCTGCTCAGCCTTGACCGCGATCTCCCAGACCATCCTTCCTACAACTTGGATCAAGGCATCTTGCACTCCAGGATCATTACCGGCTCTCTCTGTAACCAGCTCTGGATGAATTCTGAATCTCTGCAGTGATAGTCATGGCTGCTCTCAACCAGTCTCGGGTGGGGTCAGGGGGTTGATGGTCAGACCCATCTCAACCACCGACCAGCTATGAAGTCATTGGTCACACCATTGACCTCCCCTAGTCTCAGTGTCCTCATGTATAAAAGGGGGGATCTCCATTCATCACCTAACAGTTATTTTCTATTATAAGACTCTCAGCGCATTTCAGTGTTGACCAAAGAGCTGAGAATCCCGCTTGCCATGCCAGCTCTCAGATCAGCAATATACTTCATCCTCACTTCAACACAATTTAAAATCTTTTGAAGGATTTTGCTCCCATTTTAAACATATGAGTATTGATGTTTATTGAAATCTGGACACCGGATGAAGCCCGGCTCATTTTTGCATCCTGGCACCACTGCAGCTAGTGACATGAGGTGCTTTTGCCAGCAAGCCTGTTTTAATCAAAAGCTTTCATATGAAATGCAATTCACCATTTCTGGGTGGTAAAGAATAATTTCCCATAGAACGAACGTACAAAGCTGTAATGCGGAGCTTTACTTGAATACTTTGGATGGGAGGTAAAACTTTCATTGAGCAAACTTGCACCAGGTGCTCTTTCCAAGTCATTATCCTAAGGGCCCACCAGGATCATGCTCCTGCCCTCTCATAGCTTAGAGTCAGGTGGCAGGGAAGCATGAATACTACAGTGTGTCGGAATAGAGTGAAGGGCATTATGAAACATTAACAACCCTAGAAGTTCACCTATGGGGAGAAGCACTCCTGACTAGGGTGAGGAGGGAAACATTCATGGACACAGTGGCATTTGTTTTTTTTTGTTTTTTTTTTTAATATAATTTATTTTATTATCATTAATTTACAATTACATGTGCAATATTACGATTATTAAACTACCCCTTCATCAGGTCCCCCCCACCAACCCCATTACAGTCACTGTCCATCAGCGTAGTGAGATGCTATAGTATCACTACTTGTCTTCTCTGAGTTGTACTGCCCTCCCCGTGCCCCCCCAACATTACATCTGCTAATCGTAATGCCCCTTTTTCCCTCTTATCCCTCCCTTCCCGCCCATTTTCCCCAGTCCCTTTCCCTTTGGTAACTATTAGTCCGTTCTTGGGTTCTGTGAGTCTGCTGCTGTTTTGTTCCTTCAGTATTTTTTCTTTGTTCTTATACTCCACATATGAGTGAAATCATTTGATACTTGTCTTTTTCGGCTTGGCTTATTTCACTGAGCATAATACCCTCTAGCTCCATCCATGTTGTTGCAAATGGTAGGATTTGTTTTCTTCTTATGGCTGAATAATATTCCATTGTGTATATGTACCACATCTTCTTTATCCATTCATCTACTGATGGACACTTAGGTTGCTTCCATTTCTTGGCTATTGTAAATAGTGCTGCAATAAACATAGGGGTGCATCTGTCCTTTTCAAATTGGGCTGCTGCATTCTTAGGGTAAATTCCTAGGAGTGGAATTCCTGGGTCAAATGGTATTTCTATTTTGAGTTTTTTGAGGAACCTCCATACTGCTTTCCACAATGGTTGAACTAATTTGCAGTCCCACCAGCAGTGTAGGAGGGTTCCCTTTTCTCCACATCCTCGCCAACATTTGTTGTTGTTTGTGTTTTGGATGTTGGCCATCCTCACTGGTGTGAGGTGATATCTCATTGTGGTTTTAATCTGCATTTCTCTGATGATTAGCGATGTGGAGCATCTTTTCATGTGCCTGTTGGCCATCTGAATTTCTTCTTTGGAGAAGTGTTATTCATGTCCTCTGCCCATTTCTTAATTGGATTATTTGCTTAAGGTGCTGTTTGTTAAGGTGCATGAGTTCTTTATATATTTTGGATGTCAACCCTTTATCAGATACGGTTTTTATGAATATATTCTCCCATACTGTAGGATGTCTTTTTGTTCTACTGATGGTGTCCTTTGCTGTACAGAAGCTTTTCAGCTTGATATAGTCCCACTTGTTCATTTTTGCTTTTGTTTCCCTTGCCCAGGGAGATATGTTCATGAAGAAGTCGCTCATGTTTATGTCCAAGAAATTTTTGCCTATGTTTTTCTCTCAGAGTTTTATGGTTTCATGACTTACATTCAGGTCTTTGATTCACCTTGAGTTTACCTTTGTGTATGGGCTAGACAGTAGTCCAGTTTCATTCTCTTACATGTAGCTGTCCAGTTTTTCCAACACCAGCTGCTGAAGAGGCCGTCATCTCCCCATTGTATATCCAAGGTTACTTTATCAAATATTAATTGACTGTACATGTTTGGGTTAATGTTTGGATTTTCTATTCTGTTCCACTTGTCTGTGGGTCTGTTTTTGTGCCAGTACCAAATTGTCTTGATTACTGTGGCTTTGTAATAGAGCTTGAAGTCAGGGAGTGTAATTCCCCCTGTTTTATTCCTCCTTCTCAGGATTGCTTTGGCTATTCGGGGTCTTTTGTGGTTCCATATGAATTTTAGAATTATTTGTTCCAGTTCATTGAAGAAAGCTGTTGGTAGTTTGATAGGGATTGCATTGAATCTGTGGATTGCTTTAGGTAGTATAGCCATTTTGACAATATTTATTCTTCCTAGCCAAGAGCATGGGATGAATTTCCATTTGTTAGTGTCCTCTTTAATTTCTTAGGAGTGTC
>JAVSCE010002317.1:0-184032 GCA_032199065.1 Smutsia gigantea | reverse complement strand
AAAGAGGTAAAGAGAGCTCTCATGTGGGTAACTGGATTGAGGGATAACATTTTCTCCTGAAACTTCACGTGATTTGAGCACAAGAGAGACTATGGAGGGTGGCACAGAGACCTTTCCAGTTATCCAGGTATCCAAAGAAGAAAGACGGTTGTTTTCATGAATGTCACATCTATTTTGTTCCAGGCAAGTACTACTCACTTTCATGTACACAATTTTGCTTCAGTCTTCTAAAACCTTAAAAGGCAGTTATTATTTTTACTTTTAAAATGGGAAAATTGAGGCTGGGTTAGGTTAAATAATACATACAATATCACTTCACTGAGGATGGGAGAAGCAAGATTCAAAGTCTGCATTATCCATTATCAGGTTGCTTCCCTAAAATAAAATGTGGGTTTAGCATTTTTAAAATATTTCTCTAAGACATTCAAATACAAAGGAGATGACAGATTTTGATGACAGTAACAGCTTCCTTGTCAAAGTACTGTCAGCCTCTCCACAATAAAACCTTCCTGTAATTATGATACTTAAAAACCAAATTATCTTATTTTGAAACTCTAAAACTAATGGATTACATAAGCCAATTTCCTAAGATTATTTAATAATTGAACATACCCTTGGTAGGAGATAGTTAATCCTGCTACATCGGAATTTTCACAGCCCAGTGCAAACAGGGAAAGGAATAGGAGATACCCCAGGATAGATGATCCCAAGTAGAGTTTGGCAGCTCCACACATACTGACTCTGAATTTTTTCATGACTATGCCCCCAGAGAATATTCCAAGGGCCACTGCAGGTATGTTGATGACCCCTAAGGAACAAGAAAAAGATGTCATTTTGTGAATCTCTAAAAGAAATCTGAGGGTACTCACACAAACTTGCTATAGGATAATACAAAACTGTATATTAATTCCTGGCATATTATTAGATTATGTGGTCATTTTAAGTTAGGGAAATAGTAACTCACTATCATCTACTGACAGATATCAGAAGATTTTGATGAGTGCCTACGTTATATATTAATGATGTTTATCATCAGTGCAACTGACAGTCTGAGTTCTGTCTGACTCAATATCTAGAACAGGGTTTGAAATTGATAAGCACTGAATGAATTGGTGAATTTCTGGTCTAATCCCAAGATTCACAGGTACAACTGAGTGGCAGTTATGTGACCATTAATGTTCTTTAAGGTCGCACATAAAAGAATAATAGACACATAGAAAGCAGGGAATAAAAAAAAAAGTCTTAGTTCTATTTTCTGTCCCAAACAAAATGTGTGGTTATTGTCCTAGACTCTTAGCCTCTTATTTGGGGATCCTTCCTAACAGCAACAATGACAACAAAATAATGTATATTTAGACAATTTTTATATTTAGTATTTGCTTATGACATACCAGACACTCAGCTAAGCTTTTGATATATTATATATCATATTTACTCTTCTCCACAACTCCAGTAGGCAGGCATACTGTTCTCCTCACTTCAGAGCACAATTTGTTCATAGGCATGGTTAGTACGGTTGGTAAGTAGTAAAACCAGATTTGAATACAGGGATTTCCATGCTTTCAACTACTATAACACTTCTCCTCCAAGGGGGTTGGGAGACAGGATTCTCAATAAATAGATGTGCAGCCTCATTAGTAATCAAAGAAATGTGACTTAAAAACAACACTGGGAAGAGATCCAACAAAGTGGCTGAGATCTTGGGCTCTGTAGACCTAACTGCCTGGGTTTGGATCTCAGTTCTACAACTTAATAGCTCTGCAACTGCAGATGATCCTCTGAATGTCTCTCAACCTGTCTCCTTGCCTATTACATGGAGTGAATAATAGTGCCGTTGAGGTGATTAAATGACACGAAAACTTCTTAGCACAATATCTGGCACAAAAATTCATTCAGTTCAGTTATTAGCATTTTGATCTTTGTGAGTCACTAGATGAAAATATTGGGGGTTGGGCAGTAGAACACCTCCGTGTTAGCAAAGATGGGGAAAAAGGCTCTTTGGTGCCCCTGCTGGTTGGATTTTAAATTGGTAAATAACTATAGAGAGCAAACGCACTCAGCAACAAACAACTTCTCTCCTAGTTAGAATTTTTATATTTTCTATCCTTCAAACACTGCTGTCCACGTTATCTTGAGGTTTTGAGATAACACATTTCTTTCATATAATAAAAGGGCTGCGGCTTGTAGAAACTGGTCTGTGGACAAGGTTCAAAATGAGCCAAGCAGCTGTTGTGTGGACAATAATCGCAAGTAGCTCCATCTTTGCCATCTTTAAATGAAAATTAAAAGCAGTAACATCTAGTGATAACCAGATGCAAACACTTTTTCTTTCTTCTTTCATTCCTTTCCCTCCTTCCCTCTCTTCCTTCCTTCTTTTTAGATTTATGTACTCAGTCTCCTAACTAAACTTCAAATAATCTAAAATATCAAATATATATATAATGATCTTTGGCTATTATATTACTTTATTTTTAAATGTTTAAATCAGGTACCGAAAGATGATAAGAACATTTTATTTCATCTCTTTTGATTTGAGTAAATGTTACTATTAAAATGATCACATTAGAAATTCACCCCTAGAAGGCAGCAAGATCTTGAAATTGAAAAAAGAGGAAATGCTAATTTTTGCTTCCCCAGCTGACCTGAGGTTTGTGGTGTCGCAAATGTCACACACTGGGCCCCTAAAGAGCCAAACACCAGCTGAGAGGCACCTGATTATTATTTAAAAAGAGACAGGGAGACCAGATAATAGAAAATAATATAACAACCTTGTTGCTCATGACTCAAATTAACAAATGCTAATATTTTCTCCCATTTTTTCTGATTTTTATGAATATGGAGATATGCAAAACTAATTTTCCCTCTGTTCCAGATTCCAGCTTACTTTCCAGGAAGTAAGCACTGTCATGGATTTAATGTGCATCATTTAAGTCACTTTCTTTGCACACACATATTCATAGTACATGACTTTGAATCCCTTCTCATAGATGTAAGATGACACAAAAAGAGCACAGAGCCCTATTCTGCCTCTCAAGCCTATCCCCCAAAAGCACTTTATGGAAAAAATGTCTTCTTAAAGCCAGACTCCGACCAGAAGCCTTCAGAGAATGTGCTTAGAATTTCATTTTATTTTGTAAAGTACCAGTCAAATCTGGGACACAGGAGTCATAGTACACAGGACACCCTTTGTTTTGTAGCTCCGTGCTTGGCTGGTTTCATTTACTTTTCCCCACCCCATCTGGCCTAGAACAGCCTGAAAATCAAAGCGGGATTGTTCTAGGGGCACTGATTTCTCAGGATGAGTTGCTAAAAATCAGGACTATACTCTCCTGATTGACCCCCTTTAAAGGCCTAGGTTCTCCTGAAACTTTCAGAAAGTTTCATGAATTCTCTTGCCTCCAGGCCTTTCTGCACAAGATATTTGCTATGTCAGATACAACGCCCACCCAAGCCCCCACCCCAGTTCCCACACTTTCATCTTTTAACACCCCCTTATCCTTTTGCTTTTGTTTTACGTATCAGTGCCTTCTCCTAGAAATTTTTTTCCAATTCCAAGATTAGGTTTGTTCTCCCAGAGTACTTCGGGCATCTCCTAGCTAGGGTCTTGGTATTTATCAGCAGTCTTGGTCACAGTTACCTGTTAGCTGGTTTTCTGGTTCACACCTCTTACCCTCCAATCTAAACTTCAAGGCAAGAACTGTGCTCACCATAGAACCTGGTATTCCTTGCACAGACAATTTTCCACACTAGTGTGTTAAATGAATAAACTATTTGATTGAAGTTTATTCATATATAAATTTCTCCTCGATATCTTACTGTCCTGTTTGATGATAACTAAATTATAACACAGTTCGAAAAAAAGATTACTAGTACATTTCAAATGTACTGTTAGCTTAATTTTCCCTTTCAAATTCCCTAGGATTTAGAAGTTATGCATGTAATGAGGTGGAAATTTCACTATTTTCTTCTTTACACACTTTTCCACTAGTACCATAAAATGTGTTGATCTTAGACTGTTTGCCAAATGGGAATATTAGTTGTAATTCACACTAGCATTCGAAATTTGTTTCAATTTAAGTATTTTCTTTTGAATTTAATATATTTACCCAAACATCAGGAAAACAAAGAAATTTAAGGGCTGATTTGTTATATTTCAGCATACAAATTCAGATTAAAGACCTTATTCTTTGTTATTGTCCTCAACACTAATTATGATACAGGCATAAAATGCTTTGAGATGGTCAGCACAACTACAATATACACTGGGAACTTTGATTCTCATACAGATATATGATAGCTTTAGCCATGAAGATGAATTAGTAATGAGTTATAATAATAATAGTACTCTGGGATGTTTTGAGAGCTTCTCTCTCAGCAAAGCAAAATCCCATATTATATAATGAACCTTCACAATATTACTCTAATGTTGGAAGAAGTAAGTGTTTAGATTTGAATTTTACAGAGAGAGAAATGTAAAGAAAAATTTATGGGACTTTTTACACTCATATAGCCAATCGGGTATAGACTAAAAAGTAAAATTAGCCATCCTTCTTGGGCATAATAAAAGGTATTTTTTTTTATCACAGTAAAGATTATTCTCCATCATCTCACAGATTTTTCATATAACTTTACCTAATTCTAAAACACATCATAATACAATTACTAAATATGCTATGCTAACTTAGCCACAGAAATTAATGTTTTCTGTTATAAGAACCTTTCTCCAAATAATTACCTTAATTTTTCTTTCTTTGTCTGTGTAACACCTCCAAGAATTGAGAATGATAATCGTTGTCAGTGCAAGTCAGTGTCAACATATCATGCCACTAGATACTGGCTTACTTAATAAAAAATTTCTAAGAAATTAAGCCAAAATGACTTAAAAATTGTGACCTGTACATTAAGAAAAGATAAGATCACTTACGTATAACTTAATAGGGATAGAAGAAGTTTAAATGGAAAATTCAACTGTTTATCCAAACTTCTTCCAGTAAACATTGCAATTGAAATTAAACAAACAAAACCCCCCAAAACTTAAAAAAAGCAAAATCATTTCATCACATACTTCCTAGTCACTGACTTTGAAACATTTTTGTGTTTGTTTTTCTTTTATTTCCTTTGCAAAATTAGTTAACACGAAAAATACTATTCCTAAACTTTAGAAAGAATATGGCCAACATATAGAAACATGTACAGCAAAAACAAATTGCCATTGTAACAACTGGCCCTTGAACACACAGGGAATTTCTGTTTCTTCTTTCCTCAGTGTCATGTCAAACACCTTCTCTTAGAGGGGAAATGTGCTTTTATTGTGCCTCTCCCATACTTTAGGACAGAAAGGATCATTGTCCTACAGCCCAAAGAAAAAAATGGAGAAAACAGAGAGAGGAAGAAGAAAAAAAGAAGGTGAAAAAATGATATTTATTGAATGAGAGCTATGTACATTTATGATGCCTTTTGTATGCCTTGCTCAATGTTTATTTCAACCTAATGATACATTTATTATCACCTGTCTAAAGATAATCAAAATAAGTGTAGGGATGTTGAATGATTTACCCATTTACCCTTACTCTACTACATTCCATACTTACTAATGTGAAACCATGATACACTCAGGAAAGGATTCTAGCTATAATGATGTGAAATCATTACATACTATTACTTATCTCTCACAAAAGTGCTTAAATTAGTTAAAGACTTGACATAACAGAAACTATGAGGAATTACAATTTTAGGCAACCTTTGATGGATCAGAAAATTCTGATGATGAGTTTGTTTGGATCTCAAGGTCCACCTGAGTGTACAGAGAGTCATAGATTAAAAGAAATCAGAGAGAGATTCAAGGTGGCGGTGTGAGAGGTGACATGGAGAACTCCCAAAACCACAAATAGTACAAAAATATAGTTAATTAATACAACAAACCCTAAAACAGCAAGAATAAAGAAGGCTGAACCAGACTGCATACAGACCTCACAAACAGAGCAGACCTCATCAAACAGGGTAATGTATGGAAGCCTTAATCTGGTGGGACTCAAGCCCTACCCCCACCCCAGCTCACTGGTGGGAGGAAGAGAAACGGAGTGGGACGGTTGGAAGCCTGGGACTGCTGAACACCTAGCCCTGGAGATCTGCTTTGTGAGCGGAAGCATATATTGTGTGGTGCTCTGGATGTTGGGGAGCTCGGATGGGCAGAGGGCCTGGGAGACTGACATTCTGGCCGTTTATGGAGGACGGAATCCACAGCCGGCTGCTCTGTGGCAGAGGAAGGACAGGTGGTCTGAGAGGTTTCCTAGCAGCAAAAGGGCTGCTGAAGGGGTGGGGGTTGCACAGAGCTTGCTGAACGGGAGAAGGGAGAGCTGGACAAGGTTGTCTGGGCATACTATGCCCAGCTGGTTTGGAACTGTGAGGAGCTTCAGGTGCTCCATCCCCCTGGCTGCCTATTTAGCTCCAAGGCCCCCCACTGGGACACACACCCTGCCGAGCCTTCCTACTGGCCTGCAGGCACCTGCTTGCAAACTGGCAGTCACTGCACTGGTATCAGGCCAGCCAGAGGGAGGCCCTGCCTACAACAGTTAGAGACGCAAAGCACAGAGGCTTACATGTGTGTGCTTGGCCCACTGGCTCTGACACAGGAGACAGGCACCGCAGATGTGAATCAGGAAATAGATCTTTCCTCCACCCAGGTACCAGCTTTGCTCCCCTATGACCCCCAACCTCACTCTAGGGGCTGTGCAGCTCCAGAGACTGGAGTTTCTGCGCACTAGTGGGCACCACACAGAAATATGAAACATCAAAAGAACACGATTCAGACCAAAACCTCACAAACCCCAGAAAAAGGGCCAAATGAAACTAAACTCACCAATCTTCCTGAAAGAGAGTTAAAAATAAAAATAAACATGCTTATGGAAGCACAGAAAAATATTCAAGAACTCAGGAATGAATTTAAGATGGAGATTCAATCATTAAGAAATTCCATATCTAAAATGAAACATACAATGGAGGGATTTAAAAGCAGATTAGATGTAGTAGAAGACACGGTAAATGGAATAGAAATTAGAGAAGAGGAATACAAAGAAGCTGAGGTACAGAGAGAAAAAAGAATCTCTAATAATGAAAGAATATTGAGAGAAGAGTGTGACCAATCCAAACGGAACAATATTCACATAATAGGGGTACCAGAAGAAGAAGAGAGAGAAAAAGGGATAGAAAGTGTCATTGAGGAGGTAATTGCTGAAAAATTCCCCAATCTGGGGAAGGAGATAGTCTCTCAAGCCATGGAGATACACAGATCTCCCAACACAAGGGACCCAAGAAAGATAACATCAAGACGTATTAATAATTAAAATGGCAAAGATAAAGACAGATTTTAAAAAGCAGCTAGAGAGAGAAAAAAGATCACATACAAAGGAAAACCCATCAGGCAATCATCAGATTTCTCAACAGAAACCTTACAGGCCAGAAGGGAGTGGCATGATATATTTAATGCAATGAAGCAGAAGGGCCTCAAGCCAAGAACACTCTACCCAGCAAGGTTATCATTTAAATTTGAAGGAGGGATTAAACAATTTTCAGATAAGCAAAAGCTGAGAGAATTTACCTCTTACAAACCACCTCCACAGTGCATTTTGGAGGGACTCCTGAGGATGGAAGTATTCCTAAGGCTAAATAGATGTCACCCAAGGGCTAGACAAAGAGTACAGAATATGATTCATAACATACAAAGAATGGAGGAGGAGGAAAAAGGAGGAAAAAAAAAAGCTTTAGGTTGTGTTTGTAATAGCATACAAAGTGAGTTAAATTAGACTGTTAGATAGTAAGGGAATTTCCCCTGAACATTGGTAACCACGATTCTAAAGCCTGCAAGGCAATAAGTACATACCTATCTATAATGACCCTAAATGTAAATGGACAGAATGAACCAATCAAAAGACATAGAGCTACTGAATGGATAAAAAAACAAGACTCATCTATATGCTGTCTACAAGAAACTCACTTCAAACCCAAAGACAATACACAGACTGAAAGTAAAGAGATGGAAAAAGATAATTCATGCAACCAACACTGAGAAAAAAGCAGGAGTTGCAGACAAAATAGACTTCAAAACAAAGAAAATCACAAGAGACAAAGAAGGACACTGCATAATGATAAAAGGGTCAGTCCAAAAAAAGAATATAACTATTATAAATATCTATGCACCAAACACAGGATCACCTACATATGTGAAACAAATACTAATAGAATTAAAGAGGGAAGTAGGATGCAATGCATTCATTTTAGGAGACTTCAACACACCACTCACTCCAAAGGAGAGATCAACCAGACAGAAAATAGATAAAGACACAAAGGCACTAAACAACATATTAGAACAGATGGAGCAAATGGACATCTACAGAACACCCCATCCAAAAGCAACAGAATACACATTCTTCTCAAGTGCACATGGAACATTTTCAAGAATAGATCATATACTAGGCCACAAAAAGAACTTCAGTAAATTCAAAAAGATTGAAATTGTACCAGCCAGCTTCTCAGATCACAAAGGTATGAAACTAGAAATAAATTACACAAAGAAAGTGAAAAAGCCCACAAACACATGGAGGCTTAATAACATGGTCCTAAATAATCAATGGATCAATGACCAAATAAAAACAGAGATCAAGCAATATATGGAGACAAATGACAACAATAATTCAACACAGCAATATCTGTGGGATGCAGCGAAGGCCGTCCTAAGAGGTAAATATATTGCAATACAGGCCTACCTCAGGAAAGAAGAACAATCCGAAATGAACAGTCTAAACTCACAATTAATGAAACTAGAAAAGGAAGAACAAATGAGGCCCCAAGTCAGTAGAAGGAGGGACATACAAAAGATTAAAGCATAAATAAATAAAATTGAGAAGAATAAAACAATAGAATCAATGAAAGCAGGAGCTGGTTGTTTGAGAAAATAAACAAAATAGATAAACCCTTAGCCAGACTTATCAAGAAAAAAAGAGTGTCTACACACATAAACAGAATCAGAAATGAGAAAGGAAAAATCATGACGGACACCACAGAAATACAAAGAATTATGAGAGAATACTCTGACAAATTATAATGCAACAAACAGGATAACCTAGAAGAAATGGACAACTTTCTAGAAAAATACAACCTTAAAAGGCTGACCCAGGAAGAAACAGAAAATCTGAATAGACCAATTTCCAGCAACGAAATTTAACTGGTAATCAAAAAACTACCTAAGAACAAAACCCCTGGACCAGAGGGTTTCATTGCTGAATTTTATCAAACATTCAGTCAAGACCTAATACCCATCCTCCTTAAAGTTTTCCAAAAAGTAGAAGAGGAAGAAATACTCCCAAACTCATTCTACAAGGCCAACATCACTCTAATACCAAAACCGGGCAAAGACACCACAAAAAAAGAAAATTACAGACCAATATCCCTGAAGAACATAGTTGCTAAAATACTAACAAAATATTAGCAAACCGAATTCAAAAATACATCAAAAAGATCATCCATCGTAATCAAGTGGGATTCATCCCAGGGATGCAAGGATGGTACAACATTCAAAAATCCATCAACATCATCCACTACATCAACAGAAAGAAGGACAAAAACCACATGATCATCTCCATAGATGCTGAAAAAGCACTGGACAAAATTCAACATCCATTAATGATAAAAACTCCTAACAGAATGGGTATAGAAGGCAAGTACCTCAACATAATAGGCCATATATGACAAATCCACAGCCAACATTATACTTAACAGCGAGAAGCTGAAAGCTTTTCCTTTAAGATCGGGAACAAGACAAGGATGCTCACTCTCCCCACTTTTATTCAACATAGTGCTAGAGGTCCTAGCCATGGCAATCAGACAACACAAAGAAATAAAAGGCATCCAGATTGGTAAGGAAGAAGTCAAACTGTCCCTGTTTGCAGATGACATGATAGTGTACATAAAAAACTCTAAAGAATCCACTCCAAAACTACTAGATTTAATATCTGAATTCAGTAAAGTTACGGGTTACAAAATTACTATGCAGAAATCTGTTGCATTCCTATACACTAACAGTGAAGTAGCAGAAAGAGAAATCAGGAAAACAATTCCATTCACAATCACATCCAAAAGAATAAAATACCTAGGAATAAACCTAGCCAAGGAAGGGAAAGACCTATACCCTGAAAACTACAAGACACTCTTAAGAGAAATTAAAGAGGGCACTAATAAATGGAAATTCATCCCATGCTCTTGGCTCGGAAGAATTGATATTGTCAAAATGGCCAACCTGCCTAAAGCAATCTACAGATTCAGTGCAATCCCTATCAAAATACCAACAGCATTCTTCAATGAACTAGAGCAAATAGTTCTAAAATTCATATGGAACGACAAAAGACCCCGAATAGCCAAAGCAATCATGAGAAGAAAAAATAAATAAAGCAGGGGGAATTACGCTCCTTGACTTCAAGCTCTACTACAAAGCCACAGTAATCAAGACAATTTGGTACTGGCATAAGAACAGACCCATAGACCAGTGGAACAGAATAGAGAGCCCAGATATAAACCCAAGCATATATTGTCAATTAATATATGATAAAGGACCCATGGATATACAATGGGGAGATGACAGCCTCTTCAGCAGCTGGTGTTGGCAAAACTGGACAGCTACATGTAAGAGAATGAAACTGGATTACTGTCTAACTCCATACACAAAAGTAAACTCAAAATGGATCAAAGACCTGAATGTAAGTCAAGAAACCATAAAACTCTTAGAAAAATACATAGGCAAAAATCTCTTGGACATAAACATGAGCAACTTCTTCATGAACACATCTCCCCAGGAAAGGGAAACAAAAGCAAAAATGAACAAGTGGGACTATATCAAACTAAAAAGCTTCTGTACAGCAAAGGACACCACCCACAAAACAAAAAGACATCCTGTAGTATGGGAGAATATATTCATAAATGACATATCCAATAAGGGGTTGACATCCAAAATATATAAAGAGCTCACATACCTCAACAAACAAAAAGCAAGTAAGCCAATTAAAAAATGGGCAGAGGAGCTGAACAGATACTTCTCCAAAGAAGAAATTCAGATGTCCAACAGTCACATGAAAAGATGCTCCACATCGCTAATCACCAGAGAAATACAAATTAAAACCAGAATGAGTTATCACCTCACACCAGTTAGGATGGCCAACATCCAAAAGACAAACAACAACAAATGTTGGTGAGGATGTGGAGAAAGGGGAACCCTCCTACACTGCTGGTGGGAACGTAAACTAGTACAACCATTGTGGAAAGCAGTATGGAAGTTCCTCAAAAAACTAAAAATAGATATACCATTTGACTCAGGAATTCCTCTCCTAGGAATTTACCCTAAGAATGCAGCAGCCCAGTTTGAAAAAAACATATGCACCCCTATATTTATTGCGGCACTATTTACAATAGCCAAGAAATGGAAGCAACCTAAGTGTCCATCAGTAGATGAATGGATAAAGAAAATGTGGTATATTTACAGAATGGAATATTTTTCAGCCATAAGAAGAAAACAAATCCTACCATTTGCAACAACATGGATAGAGCTAGAGGGTATTATGCTCAGTGAAATAAGCCAGGTGGAGAAAGACAAGTATCAGATGATTTCACTCATCTGTGGAGTATAAGAACAAAGGAAAAACTGAAGGAACAAAACAGCAGCAGACTCACAGAATCCAAGATTGGACTAACAGATACCAAAGGGAAGGGGACTGGGGAGGATGGTTGGGAAGGGAGGGATAAGGGGGGGAAAGGAGCATTACGATTAGTACACATAATTCAACGGTGGGGGACACGGGAAAGGCAGTATTTATAGAGAAGACAAGTAATGATTCTGTAGCATCTTACTATGCTGATGGACAGTGACTGCAGTGGGTTATGTGGGGGAGACTGATAATAGGGGGTCTAGTAACCATAATGTTGTTCAAGTGATTGTACATTAATGATTCCAAAATTAATAAAAAATAAAAAATAAAATAAATCAATCACACA
The DNA here is from genome assembly GCA_032199065.1 of Smutsia gigantea. Taxonomy (NCBI): domain Eukaryota; kingdom Metazoa; phylum Chordata; class Mammalia; order Pholidota; family Manidae; genus Smutsia; species Smutsia gigantea. The sequence goes on along the minus strand of JAVSCE010002317.1, from coordinate 171,996 downwards.
CAATTTAAGAGAGAATTATTACATTCATCCTTTCAATTTTCCAAATATAGTTATGTCCAGTGAGGAAATAGGATTCAGAAACTGAGGGGAAATAATTTTATTTCTGCCTACATCATAATATAGGTGTGATACAGATGTATTATATGTGCTGGCCAGTGAATCTTTCTGAATTTCAGATCCTTTCATTTGGGCTAGCTCTCCTTCAAAATAATTTTGTAGGCAAAAAGTATTTCATTTATTATCTACCTAATAAAGGAATGATAATAAATGAATATAATGTAATTTTCTATTATAAATTCCTTCCCCCCAAAATGTTAATTTTTTTATGAAATAAACTTTTCAACTTCAAATAAAAAAGTTAGTCATCATTCTAGGGAGAGCAAAATCAAATGTCCCCAAAATCTCTAAGTGCTGTGCACATGTTGAATGAGAAATAAACATATACCTAAAGATGTGATGTGTCCCTTCAGTACAATTTATGGAGAAAAGATGGTCTTTTCATTTTGATAAATGAACCTTAATTTTCCTCCTTCAGATTATATACACAAAAAAAATCTGAAATGGATTTTTACTAAAATGTAAAAGTGAGAACAAGCTACTAGTAAAAATATCAAAAAAACATTTTCATGGCCTAGGGGTTTGACAAGGATTTCTTAAAACAGTCTTAAAATAGCAGTAATGAAAAAGGAAAAGATTGAAATTTGGACTTAACTAAAATTAAGAAGCTTAATTACCTTCTAGGAGAAAATTGAAGTCTGTGAGAAAACATTTATAATTTGTATATTTAATAGAGAACTTGTATCAAGAAAAAGCACAGTACTCCTAGAAGTCAATAAGAAGACTGCCAACTCAAATGAAAATGGGCAAATGACTTGAACATAATTAATAAAAAAAAAGTTGAAATGACCAACAAGCCTGCAAAAAAATACTCAACATTATTAGGTATCAGTTAAATGCAAATTAAACCACACCCCAAAGGATGAGTACAATGAGAAAGACGGACAACACTAAGTGTGATAAGGATGTGGGACGTTCTTACATTTCTAGTGGGATTATAAGATTGCACACCCCTTTTGTAAAATGTTCTGGCAGCGTTTACGGATCTAAACATATATACTCCCTATGACTCAGCAATTCTTCTCCAAGCTACAGCCAAGAAAAATGAATGTATACACCAACCGAAATATATGTAGAATGCTCACACAGTGTTATTTACAATAACCAACCCTAATAAAAAACAACCCTAATGTCCATCAACAATAAAATGAATAAATACACGGTGGTATAGTCATGTGATAGGATATTATACAGCAACGAGAAAGAACCACAACTACATACTACATGAGTAAATCTCATAGATTCACTTCAGTTGAAACAAACAAGCTACAAAAGAGTACATGACATATTTTTCCATTTTTATAAGGTTCCAAAATAGGCAAGACTCATCTGTGATGAAAGCTCAGAATAGTTATTAGCTTTAGGAATGAGTCTTGAGTAGCAAGGGGTTTGAGGGAACCTCCGGGGACTGGAATGCACTGTTCATTCTGGATGATGGTTACTGCGCAAATTACCATTCACAAGTATGTGTGAACATTTATCCAGCTGAGCTGTACATTTAAGGTCTGTAGATGTAACCATTGCCTGTAAGTTATATCTCAATAACACAAAGGAAATTTTAAAATAAAATAAAAAGAAGGTCTCAAATTTTGATTTCCCTTCTATTCTTCTTCAAGTCAGTAGAAAGCCATTGACTGGCATGGATGGGGTGTTGAGGAAAAGAAACCCTAAAATATTTCTTCAGGTCAACCACGAAATAATAAAATCAAAATAATTTGAACCAACTGATATTGAAAGTAAAAGCCCAGAGGTACAGCCTTAACAGTCATACTTAGCAGAATAGTATAAACAAAAACTTAGCAGTTTCTAAGCACCCATTATGCAGGATTGTGGCAGGAGAATTATACATCCTAAAATATGCTCGGCTTTCTTTCCTCTCCAAGGTCTTCTTTCAGAGGTAGAGACAGAGAGCTATTTTTAAATATTTTTATGAAGATGAAATGATTTGAAACTACTGGCGTTGCATATCATAAAGGAAAATGTCCAAAAGAATAGAATATACTTTATGCCTTGAAACACTTGCATTAAATAACCTTCATGGACTAAAGGAGACAACCCAGGTTTTTAAAGTACCCAGTTACTTGCAGGGTGGTGTTCATGTATTTGTAGATTCTGGTTCTTCTTCATTTATTTCTTCATGCTGTTCTTTGCCCTTGAATATCTTTCTCATTATTGACTGTACTGCTGCGGTAGAAACACAACCCTTTAAAATGCTAGGCATCAGAAGTCTTCCAGTTCTGAGTAAATACAAACTTTGTTTTGCAATGAACGCCTTTTAACCTGTCCGAATGCTCACTGTCCAGGCTTCTAGGTCAGTGTTATGAGGTTCTGGCTAAACTTGAAAGACAAATATCCTGATTAACAATCTCCCCATAAAAGTCATGTTTGGTCTACCTACCCTCGTGGTCACTCACCCACAGTTGTGAATAATTCTGGTTACAAAGTTGTATTTAAACAGACTATTGAAATATTTTGCTCTGGTAGGTTTTTTTCACCCACTTTTTGATTTCATATCTAAAACACCATAAATTACCTTCATTCTAAATACTGGAACAATTTTCTCTAAATTGCTAAGGGTTAACAAGATGCAGCTGATAAGATCTATCGGAAAGGAAAGCATGACCAACAGATAAGCATACCGATAACGAAGTTGGCCTTAGCGGATGACTGCCCATACTGTTGTTCAATGTACTTTGGTTTATATGTCACCATGCCAAACAAAGAATTGAACTGAATGGTGCTTGCACACAAATATAAGAAGTACACTGGATTTCCAAAAACATTCTTCAGAGATGGAAGAAAACCTGTAAGACAGAAATAACATGGAGTAATTAAAGACAGGGTCACACTTAGCAGAAGATACAGCCTTGTCAGGAGAGCTGAGATGGCTGAGTCCCACTGTCATAGACCAGGAGCATTTCTGGTGTGGTACACACACCCACTGTGGATATTAAGTGCTTGGCACAAACCAAGGCTGAGATTTGGCCAGTTTCAGATCTAGACATAGGCACTGGCTTCCACAGGCATAAAATCTAGATTATCGTTAGAGGTGTAAGTCCGACCGGAAAGGATTCCTCTAACTGACGGAGGTAAAAGAGGGATGAGAATGCAGCCCTCACACGGAGCTGGGAGTTACAGGAGGCTCATCCAGGACTTCAGGGTTTGGGTCTCTATTCTACATTTGGATCATGGTTACAGGGCAAAGAATACGAAAGTCATCTCCACTTCATGTATGAACTTTAGTGTAAGAAACAAGCTTTGAGTAAGAAAGGAGCTTTGGCATTCTCCCTTCTTCCTATTATGCAGCCAAACAGAAATGGGAAGATTTTCTATAAAGGTAAATATTGCTTGTTGGGGCCCTTCCAGCAAGGAATATTGCTAGACCCAACTCAGGGGGACCAATGATTCTCACAGTCACCCATTTCCATGTGACAGAATTCACTAGAACACCCCTAGCCTTTTGCTCCACACCCCACTAACTCCTTTGATCACTGGTGGGAGACATGCTCTGGTACACATTTCTCAAACGGGTGGATCTCATCTCTTAAAAGGCCACAAGCCCTGAAGATTCTCTTTTCTTTTCTCTTTTCTCTTTTCATCAATCCACCCAGATTGATGCCAAGCAGCAGGCCTGGGTAGGGCCAGTTACAAGGTCTTAACTGAGGAGGTGGGGGGGATGTGAGGATGGGGATGTCAGCAAGGCAGGTTACCAAGGTTTTGGTCAGGTTCTTCAATCAGTTTTCCTGTAATAAAGCTGACATTTTAATCTGCATTTCTGTTTCCTGAATAGTTTCTCTTTTTTTTCTGAACACATGAGGGGGAGAAAGGGTTATAATTCATGGGTCCCCTATAAAGTCCCAAGAGGAAAACTGAAAGTGTTTCAAAATCAAGGAAAACCTGGCTCACCTCTTGCCATTTCCATTATTTTTGCTTTTTCTCCAAGGGGTGTTTGGTAGTCTGTGCCATCATCCATGATAAACTTGGATTTCTCAGAGGAGGAGTTGGAATCCTCTTTATTCTGTGGTTTCGGCAGACTCTTTGGTAAATACCAGAAAGGCACGGCTGCAAGAAGACTTATGGTTCCTGCTATGAGATAACCAAGCCACCAGGCACCCACCCACTGTGGATCCTTTGGGGTTATGGTTATGTGATCTGAAAACGAGAGGATTCCCAATGGCATGTACAACAAAGTTACATATTGAAATAAACTTCTTTTTAAAAAATCCTAACATAAGCTCTACCACAACATAAAAATACCTAATAACTCATACACAATAACCTTTTCTAATCTGAACATTACTATTGTCCTGCTTTTTGAAGGAAAGCGGATGTTTCTGGAGCATGATGTTTTTGTTCCTTTCATTACAAATATAGACTCTAAATACTGGAAGGGGTCTCACTCTGCTCTGGGGTTCTGCAGAGGGACCCCTGGACCTATAGCAGGAGGAAAGCAACATGCAAGGGAGAATGATGAAGGTTAAAACGATCTGCCAGCTGCCCCACCTCAGTACCACTTTCATCTCAAATACTGAACATTTGTCTAAGATTTTACTCAAGGGAAGAGTTATCTACACCCTCTGGCCCAAATCTAATCTGAACCACTCAGAATGTTATGTATTAAATGACAGTTAATAATAGTTCAGAGCTATGCTAGGTCTGAAGCAAGATTTATATATGTAAATAAATGTCAATATCTTTTTCATCATAAAAACTTCATTTTTGATGCCATTTCTTATTTAACTAAAAGGTAAGTACTGACAAACTGGTTGGAGTAAAATCAAGATGGGTTTTTGCTACATAAGAACCTATAAAATATATGATTATACTCTACCTCCACTACAGTCTATGAGAACAATGAAATAACACATGTTCTTTGACAACTCGGCTCAGTTGACACTGTATTATACTTGGCAAATGTTTATACTAGTTTATCATTCCATCTTCACTGCTTCCTCCTAGCAACTTTTCTCTGCACCTCTCATCACACCTACACTTTCTCATCTGTGCCAGTCTCCACGGCTGGATTTTAAACTTCAAGAAATTAAGGAACTCAACTATTTTGTTCACTGTGGCAGAAATGCATCTGGGATAGAGTAGATGTGAAATAAATAAGGCTAATGAATGAATAAATAACATTTTTGGAACACAGAATGCCGTTTGAGGAAAAAAGAACAATTAATGCAAATTTCGCTTTGTAGTACAACACATAGCGATTTCAAAATGCAATTCCAGAATTTTTACAAATGAAACTTATTTTCTTGTTTCGAACTGGTTTCTTCTGATAAAAAATACTGTCGCTCTCACAAGAAACAAAATTAATACCTATGGAAAGATGAGGTCCCGCACTTACTGCCCATACAAGTACTCTTCTAGAAGGAAAGCTAGTCTCACTATAGCATATTCCCCCCAAAAGAGACTCTACAGTAAAGAAGGGAATTTTGCTTGCCAGAAGACTTTCAGTCCTCGGTCTTTCTGGCAAGTCTACAAACACATTATCAATTTATGTGCCCGTAGATGTTGATACACCTGTAATCAATAAGAGCCAACAATTAGGCACAGTTTTTATTCTTAACTATGCTAGAATGTGTTTGAACTGGTGAACTGGAAGTGAAAAATGATACATTTGAATAACAAACTATGGGTCATCCAGTTTATTCATACCTATTTTTTTATATTCCATTTATTAATGTGTGTAATGATTATATCAATTTAAGTTTTCCATGGATTATTTTCATTTCATGAATGATTACCCTCTTGGTCATTTTATAAAAACAGCAATTTGATATTTTTTTTACACCATCCCCATTTAAAAAATTACATTAACTGAAATGAATGAATAAATAAAATTTAACTCCCTTACCTGGGTTTACAAAGCCAATGTCAACATATAGTTTGGCACAGAAGGAGCCTAACAGGAAGCCGAAGATTGGTCCGATAATTGCAAAAGTCTGCACACACCCTGTACCAAAAAAAAAAAAAGAAAGAAAGAAAAAGAAAGGCATTTCTTTCCTTTGTAAATTAATACACTTTTAAACAAGACATTAGAGTGAGATCCACTTAGCAGCTGAAAATATTTCACCAGATCTTAAGTGTTCCTAATTTGTCAATTTTTCAATGTCATTGAATCAGGAAATATGTCCTTTTCAGCTCTGGAAGAAGAATGAATACTTTTAAGGCATTTAATTACCTCTTAGTGAGAAAATAACAGCAAAACTCTGAAGACGTTAATTTCCCCAAACGCAGCAAATTTTACTCCCTGGGATTAGACTCCCCCCACTGCCAAAAATCAGAATTATTCTGTTTTGACAGTCTTTCTAAAACTTTTTATGGTCAGTTAAGCAAAAGACTCATCTTGACATTAAAACTGATTTCTTTCACCTTAGGAAAGAGCACATGCTTCAGAGCTTCTATGGGAGAGCATTAACTATGCAAATCCCTGGATACAGCCAGCAAAGGAGCTGGACTGCCCCAAGGGTACAGCTTCTAGCTCTTCCCTGCCAAGTATCTCCCATCTGCCTGTCATTTCACCACAGAGCTTAATACATACATATCCCTGGAAGAGTAATTTAAATTGACTGGAAGAGCAAACAGCAGTTACCAGATCCTTTTAGGAGTAGAACAGAGGGCAAAGAGAGTGAACAGGATCTGAGCTCCTGGACCAGAAGGAGATGCCTAGAAATTGCATGCATCTCCTAGCTTACAACCGTTCCTCTGGTTCCCAGAGTAATTGCTCTGCACATATGAGGGAGCTTCTGTTCCAGTTCCTGATTTATGCTGCAGTTTTCCATTAGAGCAGACCCCCTGCTTTTAATCACTGCCTGCTTGGCTACAGTCAGAGTTCTCTGGAGTTCTGAGGGCATAGCCAACGTAGAATTATACGGTGGACCTAGCTATAGCCCCCTTCAGTGAATTTAAATCTTGTCCTTTTGTCCTTGAAGGTTTGACTCTCAAAAGATCAGAACCCCAAGAAGTTAAGACTCTGTGTGAAACAGACAACGCATTTAATTTGCAGGACATAAGAGGCACTCAATAAATGCCTCTTAGATACATCTGACCTTGGAGTTTGCTTTGGCTGTGTTTTGATTTTTGTGATTTTAGCTGCTGGTCTAGCTCCACTTAAACCTGTTCCTGACATGGGGCTGCCTCAGGCCTTGCTCTTGTCCTTAAGTTTCTCTTTATCCATTCATGCCTGCTGTTGAAATCCCAGAATTGCTTGTTGCCTCTCCCTCATAAGAAAAAGATGCTTTAAATAATCAGGGCTTACAAGGTAGAAAGCAGTTTCTACGGCTCTGGACAGGCGTAATATTAAGATATATATATAACCCCTCAATGCATCAGCATTCCTTAGCTCAAGCAAAAGAACCTATGAGATCTGAAGTCCACGAAGATACTTGCACAAGGTCACACATTATTGCAGGTTAGCTGTTATTTTCTCTTAATCTGAATCTGATGTTCTTTCCCTAGGGCAATACGTCCTTCCTCATTATCCAATCCTCAGTATGGACTTCAGAATTGTGTAAACTGAATAAAGGAGTTGGGTATGAAATATAAAAACCTTCCGCACCCTGTTTAGTTTCTAATGAAGTTGAGAAAACCAGGAACCCTGTTTCCCAAGCAGATGAATGAGGTGGGCGTTACCAATATAGAAAGCCGCATTGTCTTCACTGGCAAAGTCATCAAGGTAGGCGATGCCCAGAGGCTGAACGGGAGTCTCTCCAATTCCACGAAGAAGGTTCCCCAGGAAAACATAAACCCACATGGAAGAGCTGGCATCAATTTTGCAATCTTGAAAAGGAAGCAAATAGGACTGAAAATTAGATCACTATCAAAGTTAAATATTTATTCTGCCTTTCTACCAATTGTCCTAAAGTTGGGTTAAAGCAGAAGTGAAATTGGCAATAGACATAGTTGAGAACATGTTTGAGCAAGATTCAAATACGTTTTGTAACTTAAATATTTTGGGCAGTGTAAATCCTCGAGGCTTTGACCGAGGAACTCTATGGCTTTTTCTTCCTGTTCCCTTACTGATTTCCTCTCTTCTTTTTATCTCATACTGTAACTCTGGGGGAAAGTGTGTTCCCAGCCTGGGGCAAATAAAGCTGGGAAGCTGACATCAGTCAAGGGGAAAAAAACCTTTATTTGGAGGCCAGGCTCCATTTGTGTCTGTTTCGGTGGCTGCCACTCGCCTCTCACCCGTTCTTCTCCCATTCTGGCTGGGGAGGCCAAAAACCTCTCCTGGCCTGGCCCGCTGGCCTCTCCACCTGTCCCTTGTAAACACTTACTGATATGTAGATTGACTAAGACTAGGTGAGAGATTCTGGATATATGGCAATTTGACCCACACAGACTTACAGAGTTCTTTGAATTCCTACACTCCAATAACATTTAATATCCTATGTGGGACAAAACACAAAAGTTTGGACAAAATTGTTTGCCTTAATCTTTAAACTTTTCTGTTTTTCCACAGAAATCACTTGTAATCTTATTGCTAAGTTTTATCTGAAATTCAAAATTTTATATAGATGACACTTTCACTTTGGGGAGCACTGCCTATAATGAACAATTGTTTGATAGAGAATAACCACCTTCAGGCCTCATGTTTAGGAAGCAAATTCATATAAAAATTCAAAACCCTATATGCTTGAGTGGTATAGCTCTTCTAACCAAAAGAACCTTTTGATGGTATTTTTAGCATGAAATTCAAAGCTAACCATTTAAAAATGCCTCCATGAAAGGCATGTCTTAATATGATCACGTGAAGTCGGATAATTACTCCCGTGTCATAAATAAAATACACTTTGCAGAGTTTAGTCACTTTAACAAAAGTGATCATATCAAGAACCTCTGAGGCTCACCGCTTCTGAATGCTCTCTTTCTGCCAGGTGCTGGGCCAAGTGGTTTGCAGGCATTTTTAAACTGAATTCGCCTAGTAATCCTATGAGGTAGGAGTTATTTTCACCTATTAGGAACCCTTAAAGAAATTTCGAAGGTACAGGATTGGTCATGAAGAAGTGGGCTTCTGAAGGCTTTTGTAACGAATCAGATTGCATCAACAGAAGACTGTGCGACCACATTGTTTCTTGTCCTTGTTCTGTCCCTTCTAGAAATGTAGCCATGTGACCATGGAGTTTTTGCTTATCTTACCTGGATTTTTACTCCATTCCCCAAAATATAATGTGAGTTGCTTTCCAAATATTGATTCTAATGTCAATTCTAGCTCTACATTTGTGTGATTCTAAGAAACCTGTGGGTAGGGGAGTCTGGGAGATAAGTTTAAACACCATAGGTCTACGCTTTTCCATACAGTAACCACAAGCCACATGTGGCTATTAAAATTTGAATTAATTAAATTACATAAAGTTTGAAATTCAGTTCTTCAGCCACACTAGCTATATTCCAAATACTCAGTGGTCACATGTGGCCAACAGCTACTACATTGAACAGCATAGAGAACATTTCCACCATCACAAAGTTCTGATGGACAGCTCTGCTCCAGAGTCTTATGGGATACATGGGGGCCACGTGTGGAGCATGTTTGAGAAGAGTCCTGTATTTACCCCTGACCATCTTTAGGATGCACCTTGTGTCCACTATGATGACCATCCATTTATATCTGTGACTTCTGAGATGTCTTTTTCCTGAGTAATGAACACTAGAGGTCTGGCTCTTTGGGTGAAAGGGGGGGGCCAGAGGATTAAAGGAAATAACAGAAACATAAGAGGAGGAAGTGGCGAGGACATAAACATGTAAAAAATTAAGCCTATCCTGCTGCATGAATAGGAGAAGAAAAGCATTCTAGAAGAGGAGAGTGTGATCTAGATAGAAGATCTAGATCTAGAGGATCTCATTTAAAGGAAAGAAAAGGATTGAGGTGAGTCTTATACTCTATACCTGCTTGTCTCTTTACATTAAGAACATATTCATTCCCCACCTGTAAACCGCATGTTTCTCTTTTTGATTTTAGAGGTTTAAATATTTCCTAGTTAGTTGTATTGTCATTTATATCATGTCTCTTTTCTGGTTGTCAAAACAAGAACAAAATAAAATATTTTCAATGGCTGTACATTGTGTACAGATGAAAGTCAAAACTTTTCAGCTCAGCTCCTTGTCTCTTTAAGTGGACCTGAATTAAATTTATTATCCATTATATGCACATTATATATGATACATACATGTTCTCCTGGACGTATCTACCACCTTCATTCACACTCTCCTCTTCTAGAATGATTTTCTTCTTCTTTACATGCAGCAGGACAGGATTAACTTTTTACACGTTTATGTCCTTGCCACTTCCTCCCCTCATGTTTCTATACTCCCTTTAATCCTCTGGCCCTCCCTTTCACCCAAAGAGCCAGACCTCTAGTGTTCATTGCTCAGAAAAAAGACATCTCACAAGAAAGCATTAATGAGGATATAAGGGGAGTGAAAGGTTTTATGGTATAAACAAAAGACTGGCATAGCTAGCAGATGTATAAAGGAAAGACTGCCACACTACCTATGTAGAAACTGATTCCCCAGGTTAGAAGTAGGGAGTGAGATGGGGGTGGAGGGGAGAAGAGCTGAGCATGTTGATGCTGCAGGGCTATGGACAGAGGGGATTTGAGCTCCAGCCTGTGTGGCATCCCAGAAACATGGCAAATACCAGTGGTAGATTTGGGAACTCCACAAGCAAGGAGAATCTGCTCCACTGTGGCCAGGTGGAGCCCAGGAAGGGGGCAAGACACTAAAGACGAGATGGCTGCACACTACAGCTAAGTGCCTGCCTTCGGCTCCTCACAGGGTTTCCAGTGTTTGGAGTAACCCAGAAGAGCTGATTCCCACATTCCCAAGGGTGGCTCATATGCAACACTCCTGTGCAGTGGGCATCCGCCATCTGGAACTCCAGATATTCTAACAAAATTCCCAGTGTCCTATCCTGTGTGGAAAACAGAATTATTTCCATGTTTCCAAGATTGTTACTTTCGCAGGAAAGAGAGCTGCTGTACTAAAAAGGACATAAATGTGGACATAAGATGACCTCAAGTTGACGTGTATGAACAAACACTGTGGCCAGAGGGATTTTAATATCTAAGCTGACTGATAACACCAAGGGCCCCCCTCCCACAACTTCCCTCTTTACTGTTATGTCAGCTCCCTAGAATGTAAGAAACCCTTGGGGAAAAGGGTGCAAGTTAGGGACAGATAGACTGAGATCAAGTTTTTGCATTCTGAGGGAAAGGAGCTGAACAAAGAAATTAAACTGAGTTCTTGGGGAAAAATATATTTCTTTCATATCTGAGCAAGGGACTGAGTTTGTACAAGACAGTTTTACCCTAGCATCTTATTTGGAAACACTGAACACTTCTCTCAATCGCTGGCAATTAATGCTCCTTTCCATCTGATTTGATTGTCTCCATATTTTCTTAGGATCTCATCATATACTGCCTTATATCCTAGGACATTTTAAGGTCCTATAGTATCTCAAGTTTAAGTATTAAACCTTTTGACAGCAAAAATCATGTACCTGCTTTTAGCCATACTAAAGAAGATGTAAAAATCTTAAAAAACAAAACAGAACAACTTGTTAGTCAAGTTAAAAAAAATCTTATTACCATGATTTTTTTTGGATTGTGATTCTTCCGAGACTGGTAATTGACTGTCTGCCTCCAGGAGACAGGGAGAGGTGGTGCGAGTGGAATTGGAGGGAAGAGAATGGCTTTCATATCTGTACCTATAGAAAAAGAATGTTGGCTTTACTACAGACTCATGTAACATCATGCTGAAAATATTGCATGAACACTACAGGACTCATTAGGGTACCTCTCTGAGTTTGCAGCTACCCTGAATCTGAACCACTCAACCAAACTAGCATTTGACAGCAGTTTCCCAAAGAAAGCCAGAAGATCAGATTCCTGGTTATTATACCATATCTGAACCAGTCTGTTACCCAGGATAATGAAAAGTTTCTTGTTTTAATAGAAAATAATGACTATAAGCCCCCCTCAGTGAAAAAAATATCCAACACTTGATAAAATCAGGATGATCTCACAGTCAGAGGAAAAGCAATCATTGAACTGTGGCCATTGGCATTTGTATTTAGCATTGTAACTGTAGTAAAGGAACCTCAACACTGATTTTAGAGAATGATAGGGATACGTGGGCTTTTGGAACTATTTATCCAGATGGTACCTTTTCCGAACAGTTTAATCTGGCTCTGAGTTATTTCTAATTCCACCCTTTCCTCTGTTTATAAGGTTACAATGGCAGCTGGATTGAAGAGCCAGTTCTGAATGACAGCGCTGTGATCATTCTATCTACAGCTCCCCAGTGCCACACTCGCTCTCAAATGATCTTTCATGAGCCAGTTTCTCTGCTCCACTTGCACTCTTCAGGGGGGAGGTATTTGATAAAAGGACATCACAATTTTGTTCAGGCACTGTGGACCAAAGCTAGTAATCATAGCAATGCATTTTAAATATTAATAGTAAAAACCTATGCAGCATGGTAAGGAAAACATGTATTAAATTATTAAAATATCCAGGTTGATAAATGGGGTACCCAATATCAGTTCTGGATAACATCCCGATGGGTCCATGGACCCCACTGTAAGAGTAAGAACATTTTGTAAGTATGGGAATATTTAAGAGAATGTTCATAGTTTTTGTCATTTCATCAAATGGTTCCCTGACCAACAAGGTTAGAAACCACTTAATGAGAAGACTGTTTTTCAATTCTTAGCAGAATAGGAGAACATTTAACAGAGAAATCATGGTAAATATCATTTTCTTTCTTTAATAATTCCAGAGACACCAGAGACTGTTATAATGCCTCCAGGCTTTTGAAATGAGTGTCAATAGTGATTGCATAGTATTTTTGAAAATTTTTAATTATTTGAGCTTCCTCAGTTCAATCTGTCAAAAGGCAACAACTGCAAGCATAATAATTATTTAGATTTTGAAATAAATGGAATTTTATGTGTCACCTCTGTCACTAATTACTGTATATGACATCCTAGAAAAATCAATTAACCTCTTCAAATTTCAGTCTTCTCCCTTGTAAAAAGGGGACCGTAGATGTGATTACTGCCTACTGAAGCTCTGTTGGATAAGGAGACAAGGAAGTAATTGAGACCAGTGGTATAAATGCTTTTAAGTCAGGGATTTCAGTTCTGACCTGGATTCAAACCCTGACTGATACAGTCTTGATTCTGATGCATGAAATTCTACAGTAGCCTCCAAAATAGTCTCCCAGCTTTGAAGTTTGCCCCACAGTTATTTTTCCAAGCAGTGGTCAGCATGAGCCTTTAAAAATACGTCAGATCATCTATTTTACTCAAAACTCTCCACTGGCTTCCCATCTCATTCCGTGAAGAAGCTACAATCCTTGCGATGGTTTTCAACCTGACTACTCAAGGTGTGGTCTGCAGACCAGTGGCATCAGTGGACCCTCATACCCCACCCCAGAGTACCGAATCAGAGCCGACTTTTTACCAAGAGCCACAGGTGATTCAAATGTCCAGCAAAATCAGAGACCTTTGACATCTTCTCCTGTTCCCCTTTACACTTTCCATTTATTCATCCTAATTCAGCCTCTTAGCCTCCGTGCAGTTCACCCATATGCCAGACTTCCTTCTGCTGTAGGAACTCCGCACACCCTTCATTTAGCCTAGATCATCTTCCCCAGCTGTCTGCATGGCTTTCCCCTTTATCTCTTTCAGTTTTTCCCAAATGGCACTACCCCCGACAAACCTACCTTAAACTGCAACCCCCCGCTCATCCACCCCCCCAACACTCTTTATGTGCCTTCATTGGGTTATTTTTCTCAATGGCACTTAATATTATCTGGCATACTATACCATGATTTACTTACATATTTATTGCCTGTCTCCTGCTTAGAAGATCCATGAGAGCAGAGAGTTCTGTCTCTACTCTATCCCCACTACCTAGAATGATGATCCATATATATTTGTTAAAGTAATAAGTCAGAGGAGCTAACACACACATTTGGGGCTAGGCCCTTAATAATTAACATCCATGATTCATAGTAGGTATTGTTGGACATCAAGGGTATAGCTTGAGGACAGATTTTTAGAGAACAAAAATGACATTTTGGACAAGTACCCAGTGAATGACTAATGCTGTGAAAGGTCAAAAGGAAGTGATTGTCATAATCCTCTGTAGATAGCAAACTTCCTGAGGGAAAGAATTGTGTGGGGGCTTATTTTTGCTTTATTTCATTTTGTTTTTTTCTCACTGAAGTAGTCCCATTACCTGACATAGTACCAGGCAAAGGGGACACTAAATAAGGGGTAAACAAATACATCTTTCAACATATAAAAGATGGTGGATGGGAATCTTTGTTTCTTTGGCCTCCTTTATCAGCACCAGCCTAGTGGCCAATCTGGCCTTCTCTTAGATACACCTCCGGTTGTCTTGTATTAGTATTTCACATTTGTCACTATCTTCAAGTAACAGTATCATTAATCTGAAAGCAACACCTTGAAGATAAACCATTGCTGGTCTCTTGATAAAACCAGGTGGCTTAATTATCTAGTTATGTTACCGGTTATGTCAGGAAACTTGGTAAGCGTTCTACCTATGTCATTTCATTTAATATTTGCAACAACATTATAAGTTGCGTGTCATTTTAATACCAATAATACCTACTTTAAGACAGTGAGGCCTAGAAAGGCTAAGTGACAAGCCAAGGGTTAAATTAAGCCAAGGGTCAAGGACTTATCTATCCTTTGCAACTACTTCCAAATTTAATTGTTTTTTGTTTTTTGTTTTTTTAGTACTGGAACCCTTGTTGTTCCCTGAGCAAACTGTTGCATGGAGGCTTAATGACTGGAACAGGTAACAGTGACACAGTCAAGCAGGGGTTAACTGGACTGGAGGCCCATTTCCTTAGCCTTCTCCTTTGCCTCCTCCTTACCCATTGGCCCCACAAAACACATTTGTAGAAATGTTGATCCAGGGAAACGTCTGCCCTGTGGGAAGGAGCCAGACAGGTGTCCAAAGAATGGGCAGAAGTCCCAAAGCCACAGCTCCCTCTTCAGATAAAAATGAAGGGGCCAAGATTTTGCACACTTTACAGATTGGCCACAGAGGTCAAAATCACTGTATTTATAAAAGTGACCTGGAATCCAAGAAATTGTTTGGACCAGATCGTTTCTAAGTCTCTTCAGCTCTAAAATGTCATGATAACAATGATCTAGAGTGGGCAGTAGTCAAAGTACTACTTGATACAGAGTTTTCTAAAATATTCTCTTGCTTCAGAATCTCTGGGTAGTCACTTCTGTCAGTCCCAATAGGTAACAGAGAAAGGATGCAGCATAGATATGTGTGAAGAAGTCAGAATACCCGTTTTAGGATTCCAATTCTATAACTACAAAATACCTAACCTTGAGAAAGTCACCAGACTCTCTAAGTCATGGTCCTTAGCTCAAAAATAAAAAAGATAAAACTATGTTCTCCTACCTCACTAATAAAGGTAAAATGATATAATGAAGGTGAAAACCTTTGGAACTATTAAAGCTGTATGTAAATACTAAAAAAAGTACCAATATAGACTTCAGGGTTAAAGTATATAGATACCCACTTCTATTGAGAAAGTTCTATGACATAGCATTTGGACACTGAATAGTTATTTGAATTGATAACATATCCCTAAGTCAACGATCTGTCAGTCAAGTGTACCATGATCCAGCATATTGGCTGTCATATTCAATCATCCATGTGATACCCATTTGGCATTTTAACACATAATATATCAATTTCTTTTTTACTTCTATATTTTGCTTTCATAGCTAAATTAAAGCATTGAATGGAGACATACTAGTGAAAAGTTCTCTTTAATTTTGTTGACATCAATCCATAGTAGTATATCCAAACATTTTTTTAAAGATGCCAAACTACACATAAAATCATAAGTGTTTCTGAAATTTTGCCCAGAGAAGATGTAATAAATAAGATATCAGTTATCATGCTTTAAGTCACGAGTTGTTTTCTTAAATTTAAATAGTTGACTGTAATCATAAAAAGGGAGAAATGCTGTTGTTGCTTAAAGCAAGAAAAAGAAAATTGTATTAGACTTACCGCTCCATGAAGAATTGAGGCATTGCAATCAGCAATGTTCCAACTCCCATGAGTAGGCACCCTGCTCCGATTATTTTTGGCCTATGAAGTCTGGCTCCAAAGTAGCTAACAAATGTCATAATTAAGAGATTCCCTTTGAGGAAAAGAAGAACATGTTCATGAATTAAAAAACTTAAAAAAATGGTCATCAACATAACTAAATGAATGAATGTCTACAGCAGGTCTGACAATGTTTTGTGTTGTTTTGACTAAGCTGCTTTCCCATCACCCTTCCTATCATTTGTCTTTCTTTAATCTGAGATGACTGTTGAAATTGTCTTCATACTCATTACTTCAATCATCTCATCCCTCTATCTAAATATTTTCATTACCAACCCTTTTACCTCATTTTCATCTACCCTAATTATATGTCCTTTTAAAGTGTTTAATCAGTAAATTAACCTATGGAAAGTTTCCTGTAGTTTTCCTTGGTGACTTTGAAGTAAATTTTATTACTGTTTCCTCATTCAATTAATGTTTTCTATTAAAATTTCTATTTGTTTGCCTTTTGCTCTTGAAACACATGTGACATATTCTTGATTTAGCTGATATTCCCTATAAAAAAAGTAAAACAAACACAACTGTACCTCACTTTAAACGAAATCTAATTATGAAACTCATATTACACAAATGACACTTTATAATTTGTTTATATACTTTTTACAAAAAGATAAGACTCAAAATAGGAAAAAAATATTCCACATGAATTTCAGGAATACATCAATTATATAACATCAGTGTATACTTATAACAAAAATACAAAATCTCCACAGAATATACCCATCTCTTTTTTTTAATGTTTTTATTTTTATTATTTTTTCCTTTTTTTAAGTTTATTTTGATATCATTAATCTACAATTAAATGTGCAATATTATGGTGATTACACTACCCCCTTCATCAGGTCCCCCCCACCAACCCCATTACAGTCACTGTCCATCAGCATAATGAGATGCTATAGAGTCACTACTTGTCTTCTCTGGGTTGTACAGCCCTCCCCATACCCCCCCAACATTACATCTGCTAATTGTAATACCCCTTTTTCCCTCTTGTCCCTCCCTTGCCACCCATCCTCCCCAGTCCCTTTCCCTTTGGTTAACTATTAGTCCGTTCTTGGGTTCTGTGAGTCTGCTGCTGTTTTGTTCCTTCAGTTTTTTTCTTAGTTCTTATACTCCACATGTGAGTGAAATCATTTGGTACTTGTCTTTTTTGGCTTGGCTTATTTCACTGAGCATAATACCCTCTAGCTCCATCCATGTTGTTGCAAATGGTAGGATTTCTTTTCTTCTTATGGCTGTATAATATTCCATTGTGTATATGTACCACATCTATACCCATCTCTTTTTAAGAAAATAATTAAAGAATATGTTTTTTTTTAAGGTGGGAATTATGCCATTCTAAAATAACTACCAGAAGCATGTGATAAATTACTTTGATGATGGTGATAACTTAGTAAACATACTTTAGGGAAGATGTTCTCACACTTTGCTGTGCACAAAAATTATTGGAAGGGGGTGGTGAGAGAAATAGGAACGTTAAAAAAAAAACTTGGCCGCTCCCACAGTTTCTGATTCCATGGATTTGGGATCAGTCCAAGAAATCTGTATTTTTAATACTAGCTCACATGTGCTGATGGAGATGATTCCTGAAACATGTTTTGATAACATGGTTCCTGGAACACTGTGGAGTCTTAGATTTCAAGGGGCTTTAAAGGTTTAGCTCTTTTCTTTTGGAACATTTAGTTTTTAAGAACTGCAGTGCTACATAGAGTAAGAACTTAGCAATTTCTCAACAACTGATTGTGATGGCTGATGGGTGGCCCTGCTTTGAATTTCTCCTCAGTGTTTCCAATTGTCTAGCAAGAGTGTGTTTCCTTACATCTGTAAGCAATCTAGCTTTCTACTCTTTATTAATATGCCAGCTTTAGTCAAGTGCAAAATAGAGCGGCGATTTTCATAGCCTCGAGGACAATAATGATAGGGAGAAAAGTAGCTTGCACAGTTGCTCCAGGCTTTCTGGCTCCAGGAAGAATAAAGTTTCTTTTAATTTTTATATTTAAAAGCTTAATTGAGTATGAGATTTCTCACTTGATGCTTAAGTATTTACTAGAAGAAATTTTGTACATTATATTGATGATTGAGTGTAAACTTTTATTAATGTGTCACAGTAAGTAAACCAAAGTGAAAGCTGACTTTCGGTTTGTAGGCAACGTGTACCCTCCCCACCATCACCTACTCTCCCCAAACCCCACACCACCAACATCCCACAATAAAGGACTCATTTTTGCAAGCTGTTTCTGTGTTACATTAGTGGGTATGCCAAATACTATGTAATACCATTTCAGCATCTATGATATCTATAGCTACTTCTGCTTCCTTTACTTAGTATCCCTTCTGAGGTCTCAGAAGATACACTTAGAAAATAAATGGCGATGAAAAATCTTTAAAAATCAAATTGGATATCAAAACTCTTTTAAATCTACTATCATTAGCCTCTGAAAAAGACAACAGGTCCAGAGAGTTTTTTAAATGTCTTACCAAACTTTCAAGTTACAGATTCTCCCTTTCTCCCAGCCACACATACACATGTACACACACACACACACACAGTATTTCAGAAACAGAAAGGAGAGCTACCTAACTCATCTTAAAAGACTAATATACCCTTGAAGCCAAAACTGGATGGGACAATGAAAGAAAACCAAATTCTGGTTACTCAAGGGTACCACTAAATAACAAAAAAAAGTATTAATGAAATCACTATATTAAATGATGGAAGGAGAAAAATTCCATGGTTATCTTAACAGATGTAGAAGTTTTCAATATAATTAATCACTTATTTATGATAAGAAAAAAATCTGAGCAAATTAACTTTTGAAGTATACCTATCAAAGCCACACAGCACATATATTGCTTAATGGCAAATTTTTAAAGCATTTTTATTAAGGTCAGATATGAGAGAAAGACACCCATTATTATTGTTTCTGTTCAACAAAGTGCTGAGGCCAATGCAGTAAGAACAAGAAATTACAGATATAAGAATTGAAAAGAATGATATAAAAGTGTCTTCTGTTTCAGATAATGTGATCACCTATTCAGAAGTCTATAGCATCTATAAACAACAAAAATTAATACAAGTTCAACAAGGTTGCTGCAGAGAGATTACATTCTATATTAATATTGTTCCTATAGTCCAGGAATTACCAAATAGGAAATATAAAAAAGCTTCTTTTCATAAAAACAACAAAAACTTTAAATATGTAGGAATAAATTCCACAAAAGATAATACATCTATAGAGAAAATTACAAAATAAAATATTGAAAACCATAAATAAAGGTCTAAGTGGAGAGATATATCATGTTTATAGATAGGGAGACTCACTATTATAAAATGTCAGTTATCTGATCTGATATGTACATTCTATGCCATTTCAATCAAACCCAAATAGGATGTTTCAGGAAGCTTATCCAAGGAAAGCCAAGAAAAATTTGAATAAAAAATTTGGAGATTTTCTATCTAACAGCAGAGCTAATTACAAAACTATCATCAAGAAAACAGTCTTGTATTGAGTCAGGAATAAATAGTTATGGAAAAGATTTATACTTAAGTGTTAAGTTAATATATGATAAAGAAGATAGTACAAATAGTTGGGCAAAGTATGTATTCAATTAGTAGTAACTGGACAGTTGGCTATAATAATATAAAGTGATTCCTACCTTACTCCATATAAAAAAATCTATTTCAAGGATGTTCCTTTTCTGGTCCTGAAAGCATGTAAGAAACTATAAGTTGCCACTCCTACAACAAGGAAAAAGCTGGACAAACTAAAAATCAACTCTTTTTAGATCTGCCAGAGAGATGGGGTTATAGGGCAGACTGCTGACTCCAAAATTAGAGTGAACAATAGGCAAAGGTAGAGAATCACGACTCACTGGACCAGAAATCCATGAGGATAAATCTCCTTGGGAACATGTGCTGAGGTGGAAAACCTGATCTACAGTCGACAAATTACTGGTGGCTCAGCATGGGCAAGTCTGAAAGATCAAAAACTCTAGGTAGGGACCCAGTCATTGAGGGTCCCCACACTTTTGTTGAGTTTTACTGCAGGAACCTGACCAGGTTCTCACAGTGAATACTGGAGAAAAACCCTTTGTGTTTCCTGCATGGGGAGGGGAAAATGAACCATTTTGTAATATGCCAGAGCACTCTGTTCTTCACAAGGCCTACCATCGGGGGAAACTACTTAACCAGAGCCTTGCTGGGGCATCAACAGAGCCCAGCTGACCTGGGGGAAGGGAAACACCAAGTTCCAGTGGCTCTAGCCATCCAGTTGCACTGAAGGAGGGAGGCGGACTGAGACGCATGCATGAAATTCATAGTCCAGAGGCAGGGGCTCACTAAAAGCCTGAGACCTAGTGACAGGATGATACAAGATTCCCCTTCTTCACACCCTACCATCACATCACTAAAGGCCTATTTACAACATATTGTACCCAGCACATCATTTCTGGTTGTCAAGAAAAAATTATGAGACATATTAAAAGTCAAAAACAATTTTTTTTTGATGAGACAGAGCAAGCATTAGAACAAGACATGGCAGGAATGTTGGAGTTATTCAACTAGGGATTTAAAGACTATAATTAAGATGCCAAGAGCTCTAATGGATAAAGTGAAAAACATGTAAGAACAGATGGACACTGTAATCAGACGGAAATTCTAAGAAAGAACTAAAAAGAAATACTAGAGATAAAAAAAACTCTGTAACATAAATGAGGAATGCCTTTGATGGGCATGCTAGCACACTGGATTCAGCTAAGGAAAAAATCCCTGAGTTTGAGGATATGTCAACAGAACCCTCCAGAAGTGAAAAGCAAAGAGAAAAAAGACTGGAAAAAAAAAAACAGAAAGGAATATCCACAGACTGTGGAACTACAAAATATATAATGTACAGCTATTCTGGAAATTCCAGAAGAAGATTTAAAGGAAGGAACAGAAGAAATCTTAAAACAATAATGACTGGGAATTTCCACCAAATTAATGTCAGACACCAAACCACAGATCCTGGAAGCTAAGAGCACAGCATGCAGGATAAATAGCCAAAAATCTAAATGAGACATATCATTTTCAAACTATATAAAAACAAATACAAGGAAAAAGTTCCTCAAAGAATCCCAAAGAGCTTGTTTGAAGAAGAGCAAAATAAGAATAATATCCAACCTTTCCTCAGAAAGTGTGCAAACAAGACGAGTGTAGAGAAATATTAAAAATGTTGAGACAAAAACCCAGCAACCTAAAATTCTGTACCCTGTGAAATTATCCTTCAAAAGTGTAGGATCAGGTATTTTAGAAACTTATTACACAAAATGTGGTCCATTGACCAACAGCATCAGTATCACATGGGAACTTGTAAGAAATGCAGAATCTTAAATCTCCATCCTACAGAATCACCATCTGCACTTTAACAAGATTACCTCAGCATTTGTAGGAACAAGAATGTCTGATTAGCACTGAACTAAGAAATCTCATTTTGGGAGGAGGATGAAAGATGGATTTAGGAAGAAAAGCCTGGAGGTAAAAGGTTACACATTCATTCTTTTAACCTGTGATATTCAGGGTAAGAACTGGAAAATACAGTATGAACTAAAAAGCAATTGTTGAAGAGTTAAAAAATATTCCTTCACTCTTCTGAAATTTCAAGTGAGCAGAAGCTGAACTATTAGAGATTTTAACATAGCATATATTTGAGTCCCAACAGGTAGAGAGGACCACTGAGGCTCCTATTTTGTTTACTTCAACAAATAATTAAAGCCTTTACTTTATCAGTTCAAGAAACTGACTAACTGGGATTACATACTTATAAATTTTTTAAAATTGAAATATAGTTTATATACATTCTATTGGTTTCAGATGAACAACTTAGGGATTCATCAATTATATACATTACTAAATGCTCACTATGGTAAGTGCAGTTACCATCTGTCATCATACAAAGATATTATAATACTATGAGCTATATTCTCTGTGCTACACTTGCATCCCTGTGAATAAATTATTTTATAATTTGAAGTTTGTACCTTTTTATCCCCTTCAATTATTTCACCCACCTTGGCCATAACTGACCATCCACTCTCTGTTTATGAATCCATTTCTGTTCTGTTTTGTTTTCAGATTCCACATATAAGTGAAATCATACAGTATTAATCTTTCTCTAAGTGAGTTATTTTACTTACCCTAATAACCTCTACCTAGGTCCGTCCATGTTATCACAAATGAAAATATTTCCCTCTTCCTTTTTTAGGGCTGAATAATATTCCATTGTATATATGTACCACATCTTTTAATATTTCCAAAACAGACACTAAAATCACTTGGTCTCAAGTTCTAAGAGGCAGTCTTTTTAGTCTATTGCTAACCAAGGACACCCAAGAGTAGAATTTTTATTGCCCACTTTTCTCTAGTGTTCATGTTAACAGAATCCCTTTCTCCTCTTTCTAGGACACTGAGGAGAAAAACTCTTTTTTAATTTAACTTTTTCTAATATCATTAAAATAGATTTTTGCAGAGCCCATTTGGATTCTTCCAAATTTTGAATCACAGAGCTTCCAGGGTACATAATTTATTTTTAAAGACACTGCCTACATACTTTTAACTCAAAATACTGATAGTATTGCACCCTATCCTCCAGAGGAGAGGAATCTCTCACTCTGAATTGTATGAATTATAAAATAGTGAATACCTGGGGTGAGATATTTATTGCTGGTTGCTTGGAGAGAACAAATTGTCTCCACTGCAGCATAAGGTCATAGCAAATTCTGACCAAAAATGATTTTACAAATAGAGTCTGATCCTAGCAGACAGCAGGATGCAGTGAAGGTATCATTTAATCATGCCTCAAAGACCTTGGACTTAAAAATAAAGTCAGACATCTGTAATACCTACCAATTTCAAAACTACCATCAATGGCTCCCACCAGTGAAGAGGAGATCTCAAACCTTCTTTCCATCTGAGTGATGGTGCTCTTCAGGTAGCCTTCTGCTAGAGCTTTGGCAAAGTAAACGAAGGACAGGGCACCTAAAAACACCTGGAGAATATGACAGGTCACATTTAGTCTGACTCCAGCCTGACTCACAACTGGAAATTTTACTAAACAGACAAAACACACAAACCAAGAACAGTATAACCAGCTTGTCATCCTTGAAGATTTCATTCAAGGTCAATTACAGCCTTCCTCAGCCTCAAGTTCATGTAGATTAAAAAAAAAAACAAATTCTCTTGGAAATAACATTTTCACTCAGAAAATATGGTAAATTCCTTTTTTTCCACCTCTTTCTTCCCACTTCCTTCAAAGGACATTCAAAGAAGTCTTGGCTTTATAAAGAAGACGCACATATGGTGAAGCAAAGAGAGGAAGGAGCCACTTATAGGTGGGAAGATAAAAGCACAAATGGAACATTTCACATCTTACATCAAATCGGGTACTCAGGACTGCTTGTTTCACAGTGAAGATGCCCACATCACAGAGTACACAATAGACTAAAAAAGTAGAATTGCTATTCTTTGTGTTTAAGTTCATATTCAAGTTAAATTCTTATTCAATGGAAAGTTCTTTTTTAATATATCTGGCTTAACTATTTTGCTAGACCTAGGTCTGTGATGGAGTACCCAAAGGGCTGGTTAGAATTTATAGAAGAAAACATATTTGTTGATCGAATGTTAAGAACAGGAACATGGAGTCAGCATCACTTAAAAAGCAACCCTGTGCTTACTGTGTGGCAAGGAAAGTCAAAATTTTCATTGATAAAATGGAAATAATACAGATGTTTCATAGATTAGATGCTATAGCTGTGCTTAGAATATCTGGTACATGGTAGATATTTAATAAATATTAATCTCTCTCTCTCTCTTCTGTTTATAAGGGGCATTCAAATGCCAGGAAAGTAATACTTAATTTAACCTACAAGGTCAGGCAGAGATTGCTTTCACTGCCTGGCAAAGTGTGGTTTTTAATAAATTGCATCTAAGATCACTTTTTAAAAAGGTAAAAAATTCTTACTTCTAGCTACATTGTAGAGATAATATCTGGATAGAAAGCCAAGAGCATAGACTCCACCTATTTCTTTGTTACTCTTTAATTCATCACTTTTGTTTTTTACAGTTTGATCGTTTGTTACCTTTAGTTCACTACAGCACTGTTGTTTCTCTGAGGAGGAATATTTTGCTTTGAAGGAAGGCCTCCCAACAGGTTGCACTGAACTTTTGCAGAATAACTGGATATTTTCTTTGGATGAAGTGTCCATTATGAAAATGTTCCTTGACTCTGATCTGTCAAAGTTGTTTTTGAAAGTAAAAAACAAACAAGCAAAAAAAACCATTTAATACAAATACACACACTTTATTAAGTAAGGTCTTTATTTCATAGTAGATCTAAATTCTGTAGACATAATTTCATGAGAAGCTACCTTATTTTACCACAGTTAGTTGGCAAGGTTTTTCAATTAAAATCAACCAGGATATCTGATGAACTAATCCTGCCCTTGGGACTCTGTAGCCAGCATTCTTTCTCATTCCCACCAGTTTAAGCCTCAT
This sequence comes from Smutsia gigantea, assembly GCA_032199065.1. NCBI lineage: Eukaryota > Metazoa > Chordata > Mammalia > Pholidota > Manidae > Smutsia > Smutsia gigantea. The sequence continues at coordinate 147,180 of JAVSCE010002317.1, read as the reverse complement.
TATGGCAAAGAATAAATTTAAAATGTTGCCTTGGAATTAATAATGAGGCAGAATTTTACTAACTTTGTGGTCCTGCCAGCTTAAACTAGAAACAAGCAGGAAAGGAAGTAGAGGAATTCAACCATTGCATATTGATTCATACAATTAAGTCTCTAAAGCCTTTAAATCTTTCTTGGCAAAATAGAAAAGTCTGATGCTCATTGTCGCAACCTATAGCACCTTGTGATTCTTATAGTTCTGCAACATCCAAAGGAAAGCTTACAACAGGGCAAAAAAATGAAGAGGACCAATTTGTGTATCATTTTAGTATGAAATAAGGAAGCAGTATGATTGGTGCTTCAGGGTTACAGTTTATCCAAGCAAAAGTAGTCATTGGCCAGCCTTGAGGTTAGAAAGATAGCCTCCCTTCCCGTGTTTAATTCACCACTCCCCCATCCTCCTACCCTGGTCTTTAACCCAGCCCTGGACAGGTTCACATATTCTGAACCTATTTTTTTCCTGATCACATCAATATTTACATATTCTATGCCTCCACTTCTTCAGGATTCCATATGGCTCAATGATTGCCTGATAGAGGAATCTACGTGATGATGAGACTAAAAAATAACTTCTGAATCACCCCTGTTTATCAGCTGATGCATTTGTATGGTAATAGACATTGTGTATATTCTCATCCCATTAACTACAGGAAAAACATTAGGAGTAAAACTTAATATACTCTGGTAGAAATTTAGGCCTATTCTGCACATGCATATATTACCTTAACTATATATAATGCATGTTCTGTGTTTACCAAACCTTCTCCATAATTTGAATTCATAGATCACATCTCAAGCTGACAATGTAGAAATAATAGCATACACAATTTATTTGGAAATATGGAGTGAAATATCAAAAAAACAAAGCCCTAAAAAATTTTAAAGTGGAGGGGATTCTTTCAGAGACTGGGAAATGAGTTGAGAAGGGTGAAGAAAGGGCCTGTTTATTAAAAATTATTATTAGACATTTAGACTTTTTGATTCATCAACATGCATACATCTACCTCTTAAAAAAAGGACAAAGGGAAACTGAGCAAAATAGAAGAAAAATGTCAAAACCAAAAAACTAAAGTAAACAAAGAGCAGATGATACTAAGAAAGAGCAAAAGACAAAGACATAAGAATGCAATATGAATGAACTCTATAAAGTCAGAGGCTTATAAAACAAAAATTATGCATATCATATACAAATAACTTTAAAGTCTTGACAAGATGGTTAACTTTCTAGCAAATATTAATTACTTGTATTGACATAAACCAGAAGAGAAAAACAATCAAGGAAAACATTTACAAAAATACGCTAAAACTCTTCCCTGAACAAAAACACTAGAGAGGGGTGATATAACAGGACTGCTTTATTAAGGGATAGCCTTCAAGGAGAAATAGCAGGCAACAGAAACGTGATCATAGTGTGCATTCCTCTGACAAAGCCAGAATTGTCTTCATAACAAAAATCGCATTAAGATAGCACAGCAGAGACTTCGGGAGATGGCACCGTGAGCAGGGCGGCAGAAATCTCCTCCCAACACTATATTTATCTATGAAAATACAGCGAATCCAACTATTCCTAAAAGAGAGACAAGAATACACAGGAAAGCAGACAGCGTGCAGCTATACCCGAGAGGACTCGGCACCCCAAGAGGCGAGTAAGATACGGAGCCGCGACCCGGTGGGACCCGAGCACTCACTCACCCGAGCGACTGGCAGGAGGAGAGGATTCAGAGCCAGGAGGGAGTGGAAGTGCACCCCGTGAAATAACCAGCCCCGGGGATCTGCGCGGGGAGCGCTGACACACATCGCGCAGTGCAGTGGAGATTGGAGAGACAGAGGGCCAGGATCTGAGCGGAGAACGCACCAGGGTGCCTGCAGCCGGCTCCCGGGAAGGAAAAAAAAAAAAAAAAGAAAAGCGCGCGCTTTCTTCAGCGGTCTTAAAGAGACAGGAGCCCTGCGGAGGAGCCGGATCGCCCCGGCACACTCAGCCCAGCAGGCTGGGAGACCTGGGGAGTTTCGGACCCCTTAGCTTGCGAATGGGAAAGGGTGGCCGCACATCAACTTAACACAGAGATCAACAGCCTCCCATTCATTCCCACCCCGGCCAGAGCTTTAAAGGGCCCTGCGGAGCGGCAGGGCCACTGCTGCAGAATAGTGGGTCAACAGTGCCACCTACAGCATCCCCACAGAATCTACTCCCAGTGGGCGTTTTTTTTCTGTTTTTTGTTTCTTGTTTGTTTTGTTTTCTTTTTCTTTTCTTTCTTTTTTTCATTCTTTCCTTTTTTTTTCTCTTTTAAAGTCTTAAAGAGCCCACCTGACATACGTGGCAACTACCAGCGACCACTTCTATAGCCATGAAAACACAGATGAATATGGTCCAGACTAAAATCAACCAGACAACCACAGAGAGGGAGGCTGAAGGGATGGAAATGCACACTGTTCCTGAAAAAGAATTCAGAATAAAAGTCATAACCATGCTGATGGATTTACAGAGAAATGTGCAAGAGCTGAGGGAGGAAGTGAGGGAAGTGAGGAAAGACAATGCAGAAATCACACAAGAGATTGACAGGCTTAACAGCAGACTGGATGAGATGCAAGAGACTGTTAATGGAATAGAAATCAGAGAACAGGAATACAGAGAAGCTGAGGCAGAGAGAGATAAAAGGATTTTTAGGAATGAAAGAATATTAAGAGAACTGTGTGACCAATCCAAACGGAACAATATTCGCATTATAGGAGCACCAGAGAAAGAAGAGAGAGAAAAAGGGATAGAAAGTGTCTTTGAAGAAATAATTGCTGAAAACTTTCCCTCACTGCGGAAGGAAATAGTCTCACAGTCCACGGAAGCCCACAGATCTCCCAACACAAGGGACCCAAGGAAGACAAAACCAAGACACATAACAATTAAGATGGCAAAGATCAAAGATAAAGACAGAGTATTAAAGGAAGCTAGAGACAGAAAAAAGATCACCTACAAAGGAAAACCCATCAGACTATCATCAGACTTCTCAACAGAAACCATACAGCCCAGAAGAGAATGGCATGATATATTTAACATTATGAAACAGAAGGGCCTTGAACCAAGAATATTGTATCCAACACGATTATCATTTAAATATGATGGAGGGATTAAACAATTTCCAGACAAACGAAAGTTGAGAGAGTTTGCCTCTCATAAACGACCACAACAGGATATCTTAAACGGACTGCTTGAGAGGGAAGCACCCCTAAGGCTAAAAAGATGTCACCAGAGAAAATAAAATCATAGCAAAGAAAGCAGATCATCCAAATACTAACTAAAGGCAAAGAATAAAACACCGAGTATATAAAGAATGGAGGAGGAAAAATAAGAAGAGAGAGAAATAAAGAAACATCAGATTGTGTTTACAATAACATAACAAGAAAGTTAAGTTAGATTGTCAGATAGTAAAGAAGCAACCCTTGAAACTTTGGTAACCACGAATCTAAAGCCAACAATGGCAATAAGTACATATCTATCAATAATCACCCTAAATGTAAATGGACTGAATGCACCAATCAAAAGACACAGAGTAACAGAATGGATAAAAAAGCAAGACCCATCTATATGCTGCCTACAAGAGACTCACCTCAAACCCAAAGATATACACAGACTAAAAGTGAAGGGATGGAAAAAGATATTTCATGCAAACAACAAAGAGAAAAAAGCAGGTGTTGCAGTACTTGTATCAGACAAAATAGACTTCAAAATGAAGAAAGTAGCAAGAGATAAGGAAGGACATTACATAATGATAAAGGGGTCAGTCCAACAAGAAGATATAACCATTATAAATATATATGCACCCAACACAAGAGCGCAAGCATATGTGAAACAAATGTTAACAGAATTAAAGGAGGAAATAGACAGCAATGCATTCATTTTAGGAGACTTCAACACACCACTCACTCCAAAGGACAGATCAACCAGACAGAAAATAAATAAAGACACAGAGGCACTGAACAACACACTAGAACAGATGGACCTAACAGACATCTACAGAACTTGCACCCAAAAGCAACAGGATACACATTCTTCTCAAGTGCACATGGAACATTTTCCAGAATAGACCTCATACTAGGCCACAAAAAAACCTCAGTAAATTCAAAAATATTGAAATCCTACCAACCAACTTCTCAGATCACAAAGGTATAAAACTAGAAATAAATTTTAGAAAGAAATCAAAAAGGCTCACAAATACATGGAGACCTAACAACATTCTCCTAATTAATCAATGGGTTAACGACCAAATCAAAACAGAAATCAAAGAATATATGGAGACTAATGACAACAACAACACAAAGCCACAACTTCTGTGGGACACAGCAAAGGCAGTTCTAGTATATTGCAATCCTGGCCTATTTAAAGAAGGAAGAACATTCCCAAATGAATAGTCTAAAGACACAATTACTGAAATTGGAAAAAGAAGAACAAATGAGGTCCAAAGTCACCAGAAGGAGGGACATAATAAAGATCAGAGAGGAAATAAATAAAATTGAGAAGAATAAAACAATAGAAAAAATCAATGAAACCAAGAGCTGGTTCTTTGAAAAAATAAACAAAATAGATAAACCCCTAGCCAGACTCATTAAGAGAAAAAGAGAATCTACACACATAAACACAATCAGAAATGAGAAAGGAAAAATCATGACGGACCCCAAAGAAATACAAAGAATTATAAGAGAATATTATGAGAATCTATATGCTAACAAGCTGGAAAAAATAGAAGAAATGGACAGCTTCTTAGAAAAATACAACCTTCCAAGACTGACCAAGCAAGAAACAGAAAAATTAAACAGACCAATCACCAGTGACGAAATTGAATCGGTAATCAAAAAACTACCCAAGAACAAAACCCCCGGACCTGATGGATTCACCTCTGAATTGTACCAGACATATAGAGAAGAAATAACAGCCATTCTCCTTAAAGTTTTCCAAAAAATAGAAGAGGAGGGAATACTTCCAAACTCATTCTATGAAGCCAGCATCACTCTAATACCAAAACCGGGCAAAGACCTCACCAAAAAAGAAAATTACAGACCAATATCCCTGATGAACGTTGATGCAAAAATACTCAACAAAATATTAGCAAACCGAATTCAAAAATACATCAAGAGGATCATACACCATGATCAAGTGGGATTCATCCCAGGGATGCAAGGATGGTACAACATTCGAAAATCCATCAACATCATCCACCACATCAACAAAAAGAAGAACAAAAACCACATGATCACCTCCATAGATGCTGAAAAAGCATTTGACAAAATTCAGCATCCATTCATGCTTAAAACTCTCAACAAAATGGGTATGGAGGGCAAATACCTCAACATCATAAAGGCCATATGTGACAAACCCACAGCTAACATCACACTTAACAGCGAGAAGCTGAAAGCTTTTCATCTAAGATCAGGAACAAGACAGGGATGCCCACTCTCTCCACTGTTATTCAACATAGTACTGGAGGTCCTAGCCATGGCAATAAGACAAAACAAAGACATACAAGGCATCCAGATTGGTAAAGAAGAAGTCAAATTGTCACTATTTGCAGATGACATGATATTGTACATAAAAAACCCTAAAGACTCCACTCCAAAACTACTAGAACTAATATCTGAATTCAGCAAAGTGGCAGGACACAAAATTAACACACAGAAATCTGTTTCTTTCCTATACACTAACGATGAACTAACAGAAAGAGAAATCAGAAAAACAATTCCATTCACAATTGCATCAAAAAGAATAAAATACCTAGGAATAAACCTAACGAAGGAAGTGAAAGACCTGTACTCTGAAAACTACAAGACACTCCTAAGAGAAATTAAAGAGGACACTAACAAATGGAAATGCATCCCATGCTCTTGGCTAGGAAGAATAAATATTGTCAAAATGGCTATACTACCTAAAGCAATCTACAAATTCAACGCAATTCCTATCAAACTACCAAAGGCTTTCTTCAACGAACTGGAGCAAATACTTCTAAAATTCATATGGAACCACAAAAGACCCCGAATAGCCAAATCAATCCTGAGAAGGAGGAATAAAACAGGGGGAATTATGTCCCTGACTTCAAGCTCTACTACAAAGCCACCGAAAGACAATTTGGTATTGGCACAAAAACAGACCCACCGACCAGTGGAACAAAATAGAAAATCCAAACATTAACCCAAACATATACAGTCAATTAATATTTGATAAAGGAGCCTTGGATATACAATGGGGAGATGACAGCCTCTTCAGCAGCTGGTGTTGGAAAAACTGGACAGCTACATGTAAGAGAATGAAACTGGACTACCTTCTAGCCCCATACACAAAGGTCAGCCCAAGGTGGATCAAAGACCTGAATGTAAGTCATGAAACCATAAAACTCTTAGAAAAAAACATAGGCAAAAATCACTTGGACATAAACATGAGCAACTTCTTCATGAATATATCTCCCCGGGCAAGGGAAACAAAAGCAAAAATGAACAAGTGGGACTATATCAAGCTGAAAAGCTTCTGTACAGCAAAGGACACCATCAGTAGAACAAAAAGACATCCTACAGTATGGGAGAATATATTCATAAATGACGTATCCGATAAGGGGTTGACATCCAAAATATATAAAGAACTCACGCACCTCAACAAACAAAAAGCAAATAATCCAATTAAGAAATGGGCAGAGGACATGAATAGACACTTCTCCAAAGAAGAAATTCAGATGGCCAACAGGCACATGAACAGATGCTCCACATCGCTAATCATCAGAGAAGTGCAGATTAAAACCACAATGAGATATCACCTCCCACCAGTGAGGATGGCCAACATCCAAAAGTCAAACAACAACAAATGTTGGCGAGGATGTGGAGAAAAGGGAACCCTCCTACACTGCTGGTGGGACTGCAAATTAGTTTAACCATTGTGGAAAGCAGTATGGAGGTTCCTCAAAAAACTCAAAATAGAAACAAAATAGAAAAACCATTTGACCCAGGAACTCCACTCCTAGGAATTTACCCTAAGACTGCAGCAGCCCAATTTGAAAAAGACATATGCACCCCTATGTTTATCACAGCACTATTTACAATAGCCAAGAAATGGAAGCAACCTTAGTGTCCATCAGTAGATGAAGGATAAAGAAGATGTGGTACATATACACAATGGAATATTATTCAGCCATAAGAAGAAAAGAAATCCTACCATTTGCAACAACATGGATGGAGCTAGAGGGTATTATGCTCAGTGAAATAAGCCAAGCCGAAAAAGACAAGTATCAAATGATTTCACTCATATGTGGAGTATAAGAACAAAGGAAAAACTGAAGGAACAAAACAGCAGCAGACTCACAAAACCCAAGAATGGACTAAAGTTACCAAAGAGAAAGGGACTGGGGAGGATGGGTGGGAAGGGAGGGATAAGAAGGAAAAGGGGGCATTATGATTAGCAGATGTAATGTTGGGGGGCACGGGGAAGGCTGTACAACTCAGAGAAGACAAGTAGTGATTCTATAGCATTTCACTACGCTGATGGACAGTGACTGTAATGGGGTTGGTGGTTGGGACCTGATGAAGGGGGTAGTTTAATAACCATAATATTGCACATGTAATTGTAGATTAATGATACCCAAATAAATTATATATAAAAAAAGATTGCACAGCAAGGAAAACTTCAGACCAAACCCAGAGATGATAAAATCTCATATAAAATACTGGCAAATCCAAATGAACTAGTATTTTATAATTAAGATTTAAAAATGTAGTAATTCACTAGTATTAGGAACTTTATGTTTAAATCATCACATTAAAAATTAAAAATGGTCCATATGTATATCAAAACATCACACTGTATACCTTATATATATGTGAACTTTATTGACCAATCATGGTTCAATAATGCTGGGAAAAAAGAAATTTCAAAATGAGAAATAACAGACTCTCAAGGAGATTCAAAACAGTAGGTGATACAAGTCAACATCTGTTCCTGATTTTAAAAACACAAACTCTAAGAAAGTAAGGACACAGAGATTCTTCTTTACCATCTATCTATCTGATGCCAACAGTTACCTTCATATACCCACTGAATCACTAAAATTCGTTTTCCAGAACAATGGTCTGCCAGAACAATGAAAAGAGGGTTTGGGAAACATTGGGTCATGTAATGTTGAATAAGTTTCTTAACTACAAAACTATTGAATACCTTTAATTAAACTTCTGGAGAGAACCATTGCTTATAATAATAATAAAAAAATCAAAACAATGAAACGACCTAAATGTTTAACAAATTATGGGTAATACTGCAATGAAATCTTTTGAAGTCATTGAAATTTGTGTAAAGAAGTCAATAGAGTGATATAGGACTCTTTTTATTACAGAATTGGGTTTAAAAATACATGCTACAAAACAGTCTACTCAACATAATTTTATAAGAAAAACACTCACATATTCATGTGTGTATATGCCTAGACATGGCTTCAGAAAATTTATGAAGAAAAGGTTAACATATTATTTCTGGTTGGTGACATTGAAGATGATCTTTTAAAACAAGTTTGTGAGCCTACATTTTCTGATTTTTCTATATGAACATCCATTTTTTTTGTATGAGAAAGATTTAAATATTAAAGATATAAAAATGTCCCCAAGTAGGAAATATATACCAGAAAGATTTTAAAATACAAATAAGTAATGTTAAATTTACAGTGTAATTCAGTCTTCTTCCAAGAGTTAAACTATGTAAATCAAATTGGTCTATTGTTTTAGGGGTTCAGATATATTATTTAACGGTCAGTCATAATTCTAAAGCCAATGACCAGAAAATGCAAATAAATTATTATATAATAAAATATACCCTCACTTGTACTAAATATAACTTTCAAAGATTCAAAGGGTTACATCTAGAATGCTAATGCTAAAGAAGAAAAAAAAATCATGTTGAGAACATATTAAAAGCTTGAGATACCAAAACACATTGTCGTCTTATATTTGGAGGTATTGATCCAAAAATCACTGTAGCTAGAATCCAGAAGTAATAAGAAAAAAGAACTACAGTCATCCTAGTTGATGTGTTAGGGCAAAATAATATCCAGCTTAAAATATTGAGACTGCATAGTTTTATTGAAAATGTCTAATTAGTTGATGGTTAATTTGTATATCTCAAGTATAGTATGTTTCAAGGAGGCTATGCTGATGAGCTTTCTACCCCTCTGTGGAAAGAGGCTCAAGGACAGGAATGGAGGGAGCCTCTGGGCATGCAGGCTTGGGCTCTTCCCCCTCTTTTTCCATTTGCAATGGCAGAAGTAGGGCAAGAGCACACCATTGTCTAGGATTTGCATTTGGCAAATTCTTTAGTTGTTCTCCCACCATTTGAGCAGGTAACTCTAGGAAAAGAATTATGTCAAGATTTTCAACCAACACCCTGAGCTGGAGTGTAGCTTATCCGGAGGCCAAAGAAAAATAAGCCAAGCAGTTTTTCTTCATTTGTTTGGAAAATTGAATTCTCTGTTCACAAGGGTTTGAAAATCAATCCTACAGGCTTTAAAGGGCACAGGTATCCTAGGAAGGATATGGTTGGGTCATACAGATGCTCTGAAACTCCTGCCCTGATCCTGTGACATCGTCTCCATCAGCAGTCAGCCTCCAAAGCCAGAGTCAGAGAGGCAGCCACACCCACCACTCTCTTAGCTGTCTGTACTACCTTGTCTGCTGGACAGCAGGACCTCATAATCTCATGGTACTTGCAAACACACACTCATAATCTCATGTGTGTATTGTTTAGAAGGCTGATCCCCCCAATACAAGTAATTGTATCAGATTCAGATTTGATTAAGTATTATTTATGTGCCAGGTAATTTATATACATTCTTCTAATCCTTAAAACAACATAACAAGATTAGTATTATAATTCCCATTTTATAGAAAAAGATACAACTCAGAGTGGTTAAGTGACTTGTCAAAAACCACCCAACTAATAAGCATCAGAGTCAAAATATGGACCCAGATCTGAGTTCATCTGACTTCTTTAACCAGTCTCCCCTTCTAACATCACCAGCCTATCAGGAGCCCCAACAACTTTCATGGAGAAGCATTATGGATAAGGAGCATGTAGTGCAGAACTAAAGGGTTTATTAACCTCTCTTCTGTGAGAATCTCATTTGATAGTCACAAGACAGGAAAGTGGTAAACCAAATCTTACCTGGAGGTGGATTCAAAGACAGCTAAGTCCTCTCAATGAGCTCGGCAAGGGGCTGGACCACACTCCACGGCTCGAAAGAGGAAACTGGGACGACTTGTACAGCAGTCTGAGCAGTTCTGCCAGGTGGGCAGAGCCTGGATGGACACAGACAGAACGGATTAGGGAAAAGAAAAGATGAAGGGCATGGTCTCACCCCTGGACAATCTCTTCTCTTTCCTCTTTCCTCCTGGCCTTTTTCCTCCGGCAGTCTGCAGAGAACAGGCCACGCTGGCAAAGCCACTGACGTGCATCTCGGCTCCCAGGACACAGAAAGAGCTGAAGCCTTTGAGCCATTTCTTTGCAATTTGCTGCAAGTTTAAGGCCACACGTGATAAAGCTTTCTTTATGGGAGAGAGTGAGAAAAGAAAAGACTACTTGTGATCTTACTTGCTGATTCCCAGAAAACACAACTCTGTAGGGGGCAGAGGGTAAGGGAACAGAAGCAGGAGGAGGGACGGAAGTTTGTAACAAAGATCCCTCCTTCTCCTTCCAAGAAGTTTTTAAGCCAGCCGCTCCTTGAAGACATCACTGGCATCCTTCTGTTAAAAAAAAATCTCCTGGCTAAATCTCAGGTCAGGATCAAGTCTGTAGAGTCATCTCCAGAAAGAGCGAATTCTCAAAGAGACATAATCGATTGTTAACATCCACCACGTCTATGTCTTGAAAATAGAAAAAAAGAAAAGCATTGAATTTTTGACATTCAACTGATTCTTCTATCTAAATTCCAAGAGAACACCTTGCACTGAGAAATTCTACAATTCAAAATTCTTTTTCTAAAAGAGTACCCCTTTAGAAGATTTTGAGCAGTATTAGCTTACATTTGGTTTATACTAATGAATTCATTTGCTATTGGAATTACCCACAATCCACCATATCCTTAGATGGCTGCGACTCTGGCCTGGTCATTTAACTCTATTGAGTCTCAACATCCTCATCTATAAAGTAGAATTCTTATTAGAAAACAAAACAAAACAAAACCGGTTCTCAGGGTTGTTTTAAGGATTAAATTATATTGTTGTCAGGTGGCTGCATATGGGGAGGTTTCTCCCTGTGTGCTAGGTGAAACTTCACCTTGGACAGGGGAGGGTTCTTGACTCTGGATGAGAAAGAATTCTCGAACAGGTCAGACAGTTAAGCAAGGAATTCATTCAAGTGAGAGCAGCAGGGAATGGCAGCTGCCTTGCAGGCAGCAAACAAGGAAGAGCACAGGAAGGAAAGGGACACTCTTTGAACTCTTGCTCAGCGCAGGGCAAGTCCCTTGCCACCTCCTAAAGCCACAGTTACTTGGTGTCCAGTGTCTGCTTGGATCTGCACAGCGTGGGGACTAAGCCCCCACTACCCAGGATCTGAGTGAGCCATAGAGCCCTGGTTGGAGTAAGATTGTGTTCTGAGAATTTCCCAAAGTCAAAGAAAGGAGATTTTCAGGCAGGTTACTAAAGAGCATGATTCTATAGCTGCAGTCCTGTCCGGGTCACCGGGCAACGGGAAATTGCAAGCCCAAATCAGAGATCTCAGTAGCTTCTCCCTATTTGTCTGATGTAGGACAGAGAGAGCAAAGACTAGTGCTTAAGTCTAGAAAATAAAATAAAATAGAAAAGTAACTAGAAGAGTGCAGAGACAAAAATGCAGTAAGTTGAGCAGTGAGAAGTCTTTAGTTAAGGCAAAAAATACACATTTGAAGAAAGGGGAGTATGGGCAACCTCAGAGAGGAGGTGCCTTTAAGGGTTTAGGATTCTGTCTTTTAAGGCTTTCATGAATGGGGCAAAGGGTCAGGGCGGGGGTGTTGTTGGGTGTAGGCTTTACTTATGGTCTCATGATGTCTCTCTTTGAGAGACATGTTACTGTACACAGTCAGTCTTCTAGATATTCTGTAAGATAAACTTAACACAAGGAATTTATTGATCTTGTTCTTCTCCAAGATAGCGGTTATCCTCAAGCACTAGAAACATACCAGTTAGAGCTGCTCGCTCTGCCTTAAGATAGGGTTTTGGCTTAAGATGGTTGATTACTAAAGAGCATGTTAGGAATCTTACCTCCTGCCTCTCTGGTTTTTAAAATGGAACCTTAGTTTTAAGATGGAGTCCTTTTGCTCTTACTATACTGTTTATATCTTGGCATCTTTCATCAGAGCAGGAAAAGATCATCATGACACCTGCCGCATGTCCCTGCTCTACCTCATTCCCCCCTCAAGGAATGTGGACCCTTGAAATCTATCAGGGAAAGTGGGTGTCGGGCATTCTTCTATGGCTGCCTCCTGAGGAGGGGGGCACTGACCCCTCCTATGGGTCCAGCAGTTCTTTGCTGTCTGTCAGGGAGACAGAGGTCATGGAGTTGTCTCAGCAGCGGCCGACATGGACAAGGGCACATAAAAGTGGGATGCAACTAGCTTGCAGGGTTGCTGATGTGTGTTTTCATGAGCGTTAGGGGTGGGCTGAAATCTTTGAGTAACATCTGGAGTTGGATTTTCTGTTCTGGAGGAAACAAACATGACGAGGTTAAGAAGGCATGGCTGAACATGAGGACTAGAAATAGTAAAATTCTAATTGAAACAATGGGAGAATGACTCTCCAAATGTTTCAAATTTATTTTCCAAAGTCACTCCAAATAGCGAGATATTTTGAGGAAACTAGAATTCAGAATCTAGTCTATTTCACAATGACAGTGTATTAGAATCTAATGTCAATAAAGCTGCACTATTGAAACATAGTTCTTTTCTCTCTAGAACCACTTTCACTTTTATAAGGGTAACTATATTAAGACTAATTTGTTTGTAAAATAAGTTTAGCTTCTAAACATTTGGCCTGATTATTTACATAAGTACAGCAAGAACAGCAATTGATTACATAGGCTTTTATAAATGTGCTTTGCTGGAACTTTTTATAAGGAATTTTAGATTGCGCTTTTAAAGGCTTTTCAAGGCCAGGAAAGCTAAGCTAGAGACTTGCTATCAGGTTTTGCCTGCCATACCTGCAGATTTGGGTGAACTCTTCTCTTCTAGAGGTTTCTAAGATATTCTGAGGTTCCTGCACTTGCTGGGAAGGGACTTTCTTTACTCAGGCTGCTGGGAACCTTGTAAGCAAGGTATTAGGCCAATTCTTCTAAGGGCTTTATTGGCTTTATAAAGTGAACCTTAGTTCTTTAAAGCTGTCTGGTCATATCAGAGTCTATGCATGTCTCTCTCAAATATGACATTCTAGTTAAAGCCTTGGTAATATAACTATAGCGTTTTCAGTTGTGTCTTGTTACAACTTAATGCAAATAAACATACTATTAATAAAAATATAAAAATACTGAGTTTTTAAATTCTGGAGGAATCGGGTAGAAAAAGATATACGTGTTTCAGTTTTGTTTATAAAGGTATAATTTACTAAACTGTCTTAAGTCAACTTAAGAGAAAAAGTTTAAAACACTTTTTTTAAAGATTAGCAACATTTGAAACAAAAAGTCATAAAAATTAATATTACCTTCTTCAGTTTTACTCAGTCTTATGTAATTAATTTTTGCTCTGCTTGAATCTAGTTTTTTAATTAGTCTTGGAGTAAAACAGTAACTATAAATGACAAAAGACTTAGAAATGGCAGTGCTTAAAGATCTGATGAGAGTTCTTATAAGGTAATTGACAAGGAAATTTGTTTTTTTCTGTCTGATACAGCAGTTTAGTAATCCAAAGTTTAGTATCATTCAACAATGCTTCTCAGGTAGTTTTATGTCTCAAATAAATAAGCTGAATTAGCTAAATATTTCTCTCTCATAAGGAGAAAATATTCTGACATGTTCTAGGGGTCCTCTGGAAAATCTCAGAGTTAGAGGAAAAATACTTTTTTGAAATTGATTTTGGGAAGTTGTGAAAAATACCTAAAGTTTTTAAGGCAATTGTCTAAATAGGATCATTGGTCACTATGAAACAATATTTCATTTTCTCTTTAACTAAAAAATGACAGTAAAAGATTTTAAAGGCACATACAGAAGGTTACATAGTTGTTAGCAAAACTTAGTTCTTAGCTCTTTTAATATGAAGATTTTTTTCTAAAGTACTCAAACACTTTACTAAGACATTAGCACAAGAAATCATTCTGATAAAACAATTAGAACTCTTTGCAATCTCTCAACATGAAGAACAGACCTATAGTTCAAGAAACTTTGTCTTTTTAACAAAGAGAAAACAAAATTTTAATATCGTAGTGTACTTGATATTAAGCCTCATTTACTTCAACCTCATATATCATGACTACATTAAATCTTCTCTACAAGCCTTTTACAATTTTCTTTTATAATCAGAGTTCTCTTTCTTTAAATAACTAGCTTTACGTTAAGACAAAATTGTTCTTTTCTATCAATAAAATTGCTTTTCTGTTCTTCATATTTCCTCTTATCAAAACATGCATCTTACTTTTCTTGCATGCAGAGATGTTTCTCTTATTATTTCAAGTAGTCTTAATTAGAACTTAAAGCCCTTAGAAACTTTCATTTTCAGTGAAAACTAATAAGTGTTGTAAACTGTTACAGTAGCATTGTTTAGATTAGCACATTTATGAATACATTTCATAATTTCTAGAAACTTGTGCTTCTTCAGAGTACAACTTTTCAATAAGCACAGGATATGTTCACTAATAACCTAAATTTGTTTTCAGTTTTTCCGTACCAAGGAAGCCAAAAGTGGATACATTTATATGTAGTAACTAGTATTTCATTAGTTTATCTTATTTGAAAATGATTTAATTCATTAACTGGACTCATTACTTAACAAAACTTTAAGGTTTCAGGTTACAACTAAGATTTTCAAGCTGTTTTTAGGTATACATATTGTAACACATAATTATTCTTAAATATTTTACATACTACACTTATTTAGTTCACTTGTTATTAACAACTATGCTAATTACTCACAAAGCTTTCATTAAACATCAGAGTCAGCCATTCTCCCAAGCCTTCTTTCTTTTCTATTTTTAAAGATTTAACAGATAACATCAACTTAAATGACTTTAAGTAAACCTAGGCAGAATAACAGTTTTCATTTTAATGTTTATAACTATAAAGACATGTCTGTTTCAGTTAAACTTCAATTAGCATTAATGATGAATGTTTTCTATAAGAACTCCTGAAAGTTTTGGAATGCCCAATTTTTACAAGCACTTGTTTTTAAGTCAATTTTTAACAGTACCATCTGGAGATAGAAAAATATCTTCTCTTTACATATATAGACATACAAATATATAGACTGAGATGTAATGTTGTAATTATTCTAGGCTGTTAATTCTCATGAGGTCTGGCAGCAGTTCCACAGGGCCCAGCTTTCAGATGGACTTTTAACCTACATTTCTATCCAGCCATATCTGACTACAAACGGGGTGTAACTTACATTTCTGTGATTATAGGGTCTCCAATCTGATGGTTATTAAGCCAACGTCAGAGGACACAAAGCAAGCTTAACAATACTATCCAGGGGTAACATATAAAAGCACATGAACAGTCAGAGAAACTGATATAAAGATTTTCTAGTTACTAATATCCAATTGCAAAATGGCATTGTAATTAAGGATCTCGTTCTGTGGTCATTTTTCTCTTTATGGCAATTTGTACTGAGACCAAGTGGCATTACAGAAGGCAATCAGCTTCTTTCTTTTTAGCTCATCTAATTAAAAGTATCTTAGTTTTTAAGAACACAACCTATGGGTGAGTAGTTCAGAGTGCCATTTAGGGGATAGCCTGTATTGCAGAAGATTTATTTCTTCTGTTTCAGGGAGTCTAGCTTAAACACTTCCCGATTTTTGAGGATGCACCTTAATGGGGAGTCAGAATGGAGGAGGTGTCACTCATGAGTAAGTCAGGACCTGCAAGAAAAAGGACCGCCACCACCAAGGGGAACCAGGCATACCTGATCCCCAAGGGGCTCTGGTTTGTCCAGGCATATCCAGAAACCCAAAAGTATCTGTTAGGCACAGGTCATGTTAGGTGTCCCTCCATACCTGGGCCTATACCAGGTATGCACAGATGTCCTGCAGCCCTATACCGGGCATGCACAGAATTCCTGTGACCCTACACTGGGCATGCTCAGAAAGCTCTGCGGCCCATCTGAGCATGCATAGGTGTACCTATGGCTCAACTCTGTCCCTGGCCATGGCCCCAGGAACAGGAGTGCAGGAAGAGGCGGGGGGAGAAGAGGCTCAGGCCCTTAAGTCAGAGGTAGACTCCTCTTAACTGAGTACTTTCAATAACCCTGAGGGGAGACAAAGCACCTCAATTTGGTGACATCAAATCACATTTGAAGAAGTTGGGAGTTCAGATGTGAATGAAGAGACAAGATAAATAAGCATGCAGGCAGGTGGATAGATATGGAACTGAGAGGATGAAGTGCTAGACTGAGTCAGGGAAGAGGTACCAGGAGAGGAGGAAATGGATCTTTGGAAATCAAAACTACAACCTATAGGGAGAATGTTCCATGGGATGGGCAACACATGCCCACAAAGGAAGCGGCAAAAACTACTGTGGATCCAAGGACTACCCTTAAAGTAGTATAGAATTCCTTCTTACCTAGACCGTTAGTGAGGACTGCGTTAGGAGTCCCTTCATGGTCACCAGAATGTTGCCAGGCACCTGCATCTGGGGAGGCTTCTCTCTGTGCACTAGGTGAAACTTCAGCTTGGACGGGGGAGGGTTCTTGACTCTGGATGAGAAAGAATTCTTGAACAGGTAGGACAGGTAAGGAAGGAATTCATAACAGTATTAGCAGAAGGAAATGGTAGCTGCGTTGCAGGCAGCAGAGAGCAAAGAAGAGCAGAAGAAGGAAAAGAACCCTCATTGAACTCCTGCTCAGCATGGAGCAAACCCTTGCCAACTCCTAAAGCCAGGGTCATCTGGCATTTACTGTCTGCTTGGATCTGCATGGTGTGGGAACTAAGTCCCTACTACCCCAAGATTTGAGGGAGCTGCAGAGCACTGGATGGAGTGAGATGATGTTCTAAGAACTTCCCAAAGGCAAAGGAGATTTTCAGGCAGGTTACTAAAGAGCATGATCCTACAGCTGCAGTCCTGTCTGGTCACCAAGGAGAAAGGAACTTGCAAGCCCAAGTCAGAGATCTCAGTAGCTTCTCCCTACTTGTCAGACATAGGACAGAGAGAGTGAAGTCTTGCGCATAAGTCTAGAAAACAGAATGAAATAGCAAAGTAACAAAGATACTTACTACTGGAAGAGTGCAGAGACAAAAACGCAGTAAGTCAAGCAGTGAGAAGTCTTTATTTAAGGCAAAAAGTATACACTCAAAGGAAGAGAACTACAGGCAACCTCAGAAAGGAAGTGCACCTAAGGGCTTACAGTTCTGTCTCTTAAGGCTTTCAAGACTGGGGCAACGTGTGGCAGGGGTGGTGGTGACATAGACTTGACACGTGGTCTCCTGATGTCTCTCTTGGTGAAAGACATTATGTTACTGTACAGTCTTCTAGACATTCTGTAAGATAAACTTAACACAAGGGATTTATTGATCTTGTTCTTCTCCAAGGTAGTGGTTACCCTCAAGCACTGGGAACATACCAGTTAGGGCTGCTTGCTCTGCCTTAAGACAGGGTTTTGGCTTAAGATGGCTTATTACTAAAGAATATGTTAGGAATCTTAACTCATAACTATGTTTTTTAAAATGGAAACTTAGCTTTAAGATGGAGTCTTTCCTGTTCTTACTATACTATTTATATCTTGGCATTTTTCATCATAGGCAGGAAAAGTTAATCATGATGCTTCTCCTATATTGTACCATGTATTGAAAAGTAGAGTTGACCCTTGAACAACTCAGGGATTAGGGGACCTGTATTCCTGCACAGTCAGAAATTTGCATACAACTTTCACCTCTCCCAAAAATTAAATACTAACAGTCTACTTTGACTGGGAGCCTTACTGATAACATGAACGGTTAACACATATTTTGCATGTTTATGTATTAACACTCTTACAATAAAGTAAGCTAGAGAAAAGGAAATGGTTTTTCAAGTTGTCACAGATCTCCAAAATGTTTTCCAATATGTTTATTGAAAAAATCCATCTATAAGTAGACCCAAGCAGCCAAAACCTGTGTTAAGGGTCAACTGCACATTGGAAATAAAGCACTAGATGACGGGAAAGTGGCATTATTACATATATGATTTCAGTTCACAGAATGGTCAGGATCATTAATCAATCAATAATGTACTACAAAAGAAAAAAAAACAAGGAAAATAAAGAAAATAATAAGTCTTACAGTGAAACGATGGTGTATGCAGGCTCTAGAATCAAATCAGCCTTTGCATCAGAAGTAGTGAAGCAGATATCATAATAGGTCATATACTTTTCAACGTGTCTTACAGGTAGCCATTGGTGCATTAGAGATAGTAATTTAACAGACAAAAGTGCACAGGGCCTACTTTTAGTCACTGAGAAATGCAATTCTTCCCAAAATGCAAATACTACACAAAAGAGTAATTTGGTCTATTCTGATTTTTCTCAAATTCACAAACATGATTCCTTTTCTGACCTACTCAGCTCACAGTAAATGTTACTATTTGAAAGTATATAATAATTATTTTACATGATATTCAGAGGTTCTTATATACAGGTTTGCACTGGATTGTATCTTTATTCCATACTCTGGACCAGAAGTCAGCAAACTTCTATAAAGGGTCAAAGAGTAAATATTTTAGGTTTTGCAGGTTGTATCATCTTAGTCACAACCACTCAACTCTGCCACTGTGCTGTGAAATTAATCATTAATGAATGCATTTCCTAAGGCTGCAATAACAAAGTACCACAGACTAGGTGTTATTATTTTATTTATTCATTTTCTCTCTCTTTTTTTAAAAATTTATTTTGGTATCATTAATCTACAATTACATGTGCAATATTATGGTTATTAAACTACCCCCTTCATCAGGTCCCCCCCACCAACCCCATTACACTCACTGTCCATCAGCGTAGTGAGATGCTATAGAATCACTACTTGTCTTCTCTGAGTTGTACAGCCCTCCCCGTGCCCCCCCAACATTACGTCTGTTAGTCGTAATGCCCCTTTTTCCCCCTTGTCCCTCCCTTCCCAACCATTTTCCCCAGTCCCTTTCCCTTTGGTAACTATTAGTCTGTTCTTGGATTCTGTGAGTCTGCTGCTGTTTTGTTCCTTCAGTTTTTTTCTTTGTTCTTATGCTCCACATATGAGTAAAATCATTGATACTTGTCTTTTTTGGCTTGGCTTATTTCACTGAGCATAATACCCTCTAGCTCCATCCATGTTGTTGCAAATGGTAGGATTTCTTTTCTTCCTATGGCTGAATAATATTCCATTGTGTATATGTACCACCTCTTCTTTATCCATTCATCTACTGATGGACACTTAGGTTGCTTCCATTTCTTGGCTATTGTAAATAGTGCTGCGATAAACATAGGGGTGCATATGTCTTTTTCAAACTGGGCTGCTGCATTCTTAGGGTAAATTCCTAGGAGTGGGTTTCCTGGGTCAAAAGGTATTTCTATTTTGAGTTTTTTGAGGAACCTCCATACTGCTTTCCACAATGGTTGAACTAATTTGCATTCCCACCAGCAGTGTAGCAGGGTTCCCTTTTCTCCACATCCTCGCCAACATTTGTTGTTGTTTGTCTTTTGGATGTTGGCCATCCTCATTGGTGTGAGGTGATATCTCATTGTGGTTTTAATCTGCATTTCTCTGATGATTAGTGATGTGGAGCATCTGTTCATGTGCCTGTTGGCCATCTGAATTTCTTCTTTGGAGAAGTGTCTATTCATGTCCTCTGCCCATTTCTTAATTGGATTATTTGCTTTTTGTTTGTTGAGGTGCGTGAGTTCTTTATATATTTTGGATGTCAACCCCTTATCAGATATGCCATTTCTCAATACATTCTCCCATACTGTAGGATGTCTTTTTGTTCTACTGATGGTGTCCTTTGGTGTACAGAAGCTTTTCAGCTTCAAATAGTTCCACTAGTTCATTTTTGCTTTTGTTTTCCTTGCCCAGGGAGATATGTTCATGAAGAAGTCCTTCATTTTACGTCCAAGAGATTTTTGCCTATGTTTTTTTCTAAGAGTTTTATGGTTTCATGACTTACATTCAGGTCTTTAATCTATTTTGAGTTTACTTTTGTGTATGGGGTTAGGCAGTAGTCCAGTTTCATTCTCTTACATGTAGCTGTCCAGTTTTGCCAACACCAGCTGCTGAAGAGCTGTCATCTCCCCAATGTATATCCAAGGCTCCTCTATCAAATATTAATTGACTATATGTTTGGGTTAATGTTTGGATTTTCTATTCTGTTCCACTGGTCTGTGGGTCTGTTTTTGTGCCAATACCAAATTGTCTTGATTACTGTGGCTTTGTAGTAGAGCTTGAAGTCAGGGAGCGTAATTCCCCGTTTTATTCCTCCTTCTCAGGATTGCTTTGGCTATTCGGGGTCTTTTGTGGTTCCATATGAATTTTAGAAATATTTGTTCCAGTTCATTGAAGAAAGCTGTTGGTAGTTTGATAGGGATTGCATTGAATCTGTAGATTGCTTTAGGTAGTATAGCCATTTTGACAATATTTATTCTTCCTAGCCAAGAGCATGGGATGCATTTCCATTTGTTAGTGTCCTCTTTAATTTCTCTTAGGAGTGTCTTGTAGTTTTCAGAGTACAGGTCTTTCACTTCCTTCGTTAGGTTTATTCCTAGGTATTTTATTCTTTTTGATGCAATTGTGAGTGGAATTGTTTTTCTGATTTCTCTTTCTGTTAGTTCATCGTTAATGTATAGGAAAGCAACAGATTTCTGTGTGTTAATTTTGTGTCCTGCAACTTTGCTGAATTCAGGTATTAGTTCTAGTAGTTTTGGAGTGGAGTCTTTAGGGTTTTTTATGTACAATATCATGTCATCTGCAAATAGTGACAATTTGACTTCTTCTTTACCAATCTGGATGCCTTGTATGTCTTTGTTTTGTCTTATTGCTGTGGCTAGGACCTCCAGTACTATGTTGAGTAACACTGGAGAGAGGGGGCATCCCTGTCTTGTTCCCTATCTTAGATGAAAAGCTTTCAGCTTCTCGCTGTTAAGTATGATGTTAGCTGTGGGTTTGTCCATATATGGCCTTTATGATGTTGAGGTACTTGCCGTCTATACCCATTTTGTTGAGAGTTTTAATCCGGAATGGATGCTGAATTTTGTCAAATGCTTTTTCAGCATCTATGGAGATGATCATGTGGTTTTTGTTCTTCTTTTTGTTGATGTGGTGGATGATGTTGATGGATTTTCGAATGTTGTACCATCCTTGCATCCCTGGGATGAATCCCACTTGATCATGGTGTATGATCCTCTTGATGTATTTTTGAATTCGGTTTGCTAATATTTTGTTGAGTATTTTTGCATCTACGTTCATCAGGGATATTGGTCTGTAATTTTCTTTTTTGGTGAGGTCTTTGCCAGGTTTTGGTATTAGAGTGATGCTGGCTTCATAGAATGAGTTTGGAAGTATTCCCTCCTCTTCTATTTTTTGGAAAACTTTAAGGAGAATGGCTGTTATTTCTTCTCTATATGTCTGGTACAATTCAGAGGTGAATCCATCTGGTCCGGGGGTTTTGTTCTAGGGTATTTTTTTGATTATCGATTCAATTTCGTTGCTGGTGATTGGCCTGTTTAGTTTTTCTGTTTCTTGTTTGGTCAGTCTTGGAAGGCTGTATTTCTCTAAGAAGTTGTCTATTTCTTCTATGTTTTCTAGCTTGTTAGCATACAGATTCTCATAATATTCTCTTATAATTCTTTGTATTTCTTTGGGGTCCGTCATGATTTTTCCTTTCTCATTTCTGATTGTGTTTATGTGTGTAGATTCTCTTTTTCTCTTAATGAGTCTGGCTAGGGGTTTATCTATTTTGTTTATTTTTTCAAAGAACCAGCTCTTGGTTTCATTGATTTTTCTATTGTTTTATTCTTCTCAATTTTATTTATTTCTTCTCTAATCTTTATTATGTCCCTCCTTCTGGTGACTTTGGGCCTCATTTGTTCTTCTTTTTCCAATTTCAGTAATTGTGTCTTTAGACTATTCATTTGGGAATGTTCTTCCTTCTTTAAATAGGCCTGGATTGCAATATACTTTCCTCTTAGAACTGCCTTTGCTGCGTCCCAGAGAAGTTGTGGCTTTGTGTTGTTGTTGTCATTAGTCTCCATATATTCTTTGATTTCTGTTTTGATTTGGTCATTAACCTATTGATTAATTAGGAGAATGTTGTTAGGTCTCCATGTATTTGTGAGCCTTTTTGTTTTCTTTCTAAAATTTATCTCTAGTTTTATACCTTGGTGATCTGAGAAGTTGGTGGGTAGGGTTTCAATATTTTTGAAATTACTGAGGTTGTTTTTATGGCTTAGTATGAGGTCTATTCTGGAAAATGTTCCATGTGCACTTGAGAAGAATGTGTATCCTGTTGCTTTTGGGTGTAGAGTTCTGTAGATGTCTGTTAGGTCCATCTGTTCTAGTGTGTTGTTCAGTGCCTCTGTGTCTTTACTTATTTTCTGTCTGGTTGATCTGTCCTTTGGAGTGAGTGGTGTGTTGAAGTCTCCTAAAATGAGTGCATTGCTTTCTATTTCCTCCTTTAATTCTGTTAGTATTTGTTTCACATATGCCGGTGCTCTTGTGTTGGTTGCATATATATTTATAATGGTTATATCCTCTTGTTGAACTGACCCTTTTATCATTATGTAATGTCCTTCTTTATCTCTTGCTACTTTCTTCATTTTGAAGTCTGTTTTGTCTGATATAAGTACTGGAACACCTGCTTTTTTCTCTTTGTTGTTTGCATGAAATATCTTTTTCCATCCCTTCACTTTTAGTCTGTGTATATCTTTGGGTTTGAGGTGAGTTTCTTGTAGGCAGCATATAGATGGGTCTTGTTTTTTTATCCATTCCGTTACTCTGTGTGTTTTGATTGGTGTATTCAGTCCATTTACATTTAGGGTGATTATCGATAGATATGTACTTATTGCCATTGCTGGCTTTAGATTCGTGGTTACCAAAGGTTCCAGGGTTTCTTCTTTACTATCTGACAATCTAACTTAACTTTCTTGTTAAGTTATTGTAAACACAGTCTGATGTTTCTTTATTTCTCTCTCTTCTTATTCTTCCTCCTCTATTCTTTATATACTAGGTGTTTTATTCTTTGCCTTTAGTTAGTATTGGATGGTCTGCTTTCTTTGCTATGATTTTATTTTCTCTGGTGATATCTTTTTAGCCTTAGGGGTGCTTCCCTCTAGAGCAGTCCGCTTAATATATCCTGTAGAGGTGGTTTATGGGAGGCAAACTCTTTCAGCTTTTGCTTGTCTGGAAATTGTTTAATCCCTCCATCATATTTAAATGATAATCGTGCTTGATACAATATTCTTGGTTCGAGGCCCTTCTGTTTCATAACGTTAAATATATCATGACATTCTCTTCTCGTCTGTAAGGTTTCTGTTGAGAAGTCTGATGATAGTCTGATGGGTTTTCCTTTGTAGGTGATCTTTTCTCTCTCTCTAGCTGCCTTTAATACTCTCCTTATCTTTGGTCTGTGCCATTTTAATTATTATGTGTCTTGGTGTTGTTGTATTCGTGGTCTCTGATTTCTATTCCATTAACAGTCTCTTGCATCTCGTCCAGTCTGCTGCTAAGCCCATCGATCGCTTTTCTCATTTCTACATTGGCTTTCCTCACCTCCTCACTTTCTCCCTCAGCTCTTGCATAATTCTCTGTAGATCCATCAGTATGGTTATGACTTTATTCTGAATCTTTTTCAGGAAGATTGTGCATTTCCATCCCTTCAGACTCCCTCTCTGGTGTTTGGGTCTGGATAAGCTTTGTTTGTACCATATTCCTCTGTCTTTTCATGACGATAGAAGTGGTTGCTGGTAGGTGCCACGTATGTCAGCTGGGCTCTTTAAGACTAAAAAAAAGAAAAAGAAAGAAGAGAAAGAAAAGAAAGGAAGAAAAGAAAAGAGAAAAAAAAAACCCCAAAACCAAAACAAAAAACAAACAAAAAGACGTCCGCCGGGAGTAGATTCTGTGAGGATGCTGTAGGTGGCGGTGTTGCTCCAGTATTCTGCAGCCGCGACCATGCCGCTCCACAGGGTCCTTTGTAGCTCTGGCCAGGGCAGCAACGAATGGGAGGCTGCTGATCTCTGTGGGAAGTCTCAGTAGGGCTCCTTTTTCCCAGTCGCCAGCCAAGGGGTCCGAAATTCCCCAGGACTCCCAGCCTGCTGGGCTGAGTGTGCTGGAATGATCCTGTTCCTGTGTTGGGCCCCTATATCTTTAAGACTGCTAAAAAAAAGCACTCGCTTTTCTTTTGTCCTGGGGAGCCAGCTGCGAGGACCCAGTGCATTCCCCGGCTCAGATTCTGCACCCTCTGTCTCTCCAATCTCCGATACACCACATGATGTGTGTCAGTACTCCTGGTGCACATCACCAGCGCTGGTTATTTCGTGGGCCTGTACTTCCACTCCCTCCCGGCTCTGAATCCTCTCCTCCCACTGGTGTGCTGGGGATTGGGGACTGCTCAGGTCCTGCCGGGATGCGGCTCCGTATCTTACCTGCTTCGTGGGGTGCTGAGTCCTCTCCGGTGTAGCTGCAGGCTGAGTGCTGTCCTGTATCTTACGGTCTCTCTTTTAGGAATAGATGTATTTGTGGTATTTTCATAAATATATATGATTTTGGGAGGAGATTTCTGCCGCCCTGCTCACACTGCCATCTTCCTGGAACCCCCTAGGTGTTATTATTTTAATAGAGTTTTATTATCTGTGTTCTAGAGCCTTGAAGACCAAAATTAAGGTGATGGCAGAGCTATGCTGCCTCTAAAACTTGTAGGGGAGAACCCTTCCTTGCTTATTCTACCTTCCCGTGTTTGCTGACAACTGTTGGCATTCTTTGCCTCGTAGATTCATCATTTCAACCTCTGCCTCCATCATCACCTGGCCATATTCTCCCTGTCTTCTTTTGTTCCTAAAAGGACACCAGTCATATTGAATGAAGGCCCACTCTAATGACTTTATCCTAACTTGTTTATATCTGCAAAGATTCATTTCTAAATAAAGTCACATTCACTGATACAGGATTTCAACATATTTTTCTGTGGGGACACAATTCAACCCATAACACTCACATTCTCATTTCCCTCCTTATGCGATTTGAGTTTCATGCAATTGCTTTAATCTGCACTTCTGTACCATTTCAGTTCCCTTGTCATCTGTCCATTTGTTCTTCCTAGCAAACCATGTTTGGGTTCAATCCAACTTTCTGTCTACTCGGTTTGCATCCGAGTTTTATATAGTTGAAAAACTCATTAACATAGCCTTGGGGTATATTTTAAATTTATGACCACTAACCCCATTAGACCTTAGAAGCATTGTTAAAGATAAGGACTTAGGAGCCAACTTAAACAAACTCCTTAGTCAAATATAGGAAATTCTGAGTATCAACAGTAGTAATTATAATGGTGGAAACATATAGAATGTTTAAATTCATGAATTCATGATAACACTACAAAAATACCATGTGGTCAACTTTGGCTGCTTCTAAGGGACCACTTCAATACATTTAAAACTGGGTAGGTAGATGGGAAATTGCATTTTTTCTGCCTTTTCTATTCAATATGTTCATTAGAATTATTAAAGTATAAAGATAAATTTCTTCCTATAGAAGTATTCTAAGTGATAAACAAAAAGGGATGGGAGAATTACAATATCATAATTTTAAACCTGTAATGAATTAATGAATCCAGAGAATGGTCATCAATGACCAATAATATCAAAAAATAAATAAAAGCAGCCATTCTGAACATCTTGCTGAAGTTAGAAACTTGAACTGTCACTTTTGAAATAGCCCTCCTCCTTAGTTTCAAACAAAACAAGTATTAGCAAGTGTCTGTTAAGATCTAAATGTCAGTTCATAAGAAATACAGGGATATAAACACGTTAAGTGATACTATAAAAATGTAACCAGCAGAATCCAAAATGAAAAATATCGTAAGAATAATGGGCCAAAGACTTTAATAGACACCTTACTAATAAGATATACAGGTGGCAAATAGGAATACAAAAAGATGAGCCACATTATGTCTCATCAGGGAAATGCAAATCAGTATGACAATAAGATACACATACACACTGACTAGAATGGCCAAAATCCAGAACACAGCAGTATCAGATGCTGAGAAGGATGTAGATAGAGCAAAGGGATGCTTCCTCCATGACCCAACAATCCCATTTCTTGGTATTTACCCAAAGGAGCTGAATACTTACATCCACTCAAAAACCTGCACACGGATGTTGATAGCAGCTTTATTCCTAATTGCTGAAACCTGGAAGCAATCAGGACGTCCTTCAGTAGGTAAAGGGGTAAACTGTGGCTTATCCAAACCATGAAATTTTATTCAGCACTATAAAGAAATGAGCTATCCAGCCATAAAAAGACATGGAGGAACTTTAAATACATATTACTATATGAAAGAAACCAATTTGAAAAGGCCACATCCTGTAGGATCACAACTCCATGATCCTCTGGAAAAGGCAAGACTATGGAGACAGTAAGATCAATGGCTGTCAAAGGTCAGGGTTGAATAGAGCACAGAGAATTTTTAGGACAATGAAAATACTCTGATACCATAACAATGGATACATGTCATTATATATTTCTCCAAACCCATAGAATGTACAAACTAAGAGTAAGCCCTAAGGTAAACTACACACTTTGGTGATTATGAGTCAATGTGGGTTTATCTACTGTAATAAATTTACCACTCTGAAAGGAATTTTACTAATGGGGAAGGCTGAGTGTGTGGGGGGTGGGGTGTATGTGAGAAATCTCTGCATCTTCCCCTCAGATTTAATTATGGGCATGAGCTTCCCATTATGTGGAACAATGGTGTGGCCCATAGGCCTTCATTATTTTCACTGTGTTCCTCATCCATCCTCTTCATGATTACAAAACAGAATTCTAGCCCCCAAAGATGTCTATCTCCTATTCCCCAGGACACTGTCAATTTGTTAAATTACATGGCCAAAGAGACCTTTCATATGTAATTAATGTTAAAGACCTTAAAGTGGGGAGGTTATCTTGGATTATTTGGTCACCATATAATCACATGAGCTCTCAAAAGCAGAGAGCTTTCTCTAACTGGGAATAGAAAGGATGCAGCAGAAGAGGAAATGTGAAAGTTTCAAAGTTTAAGAAGGATCCTGTGCCGTTGCTGGTTTGAAGATGTGGGTGGGGTGAGAGGCGTAATGCCAGGAGAAATGAGGGGGCCTTAAGGAGCTGAGAGAGGTTCTCAGAGGGCACCCAAGGAAGTGGTGCCATATAAATGCAAGGAACCATGTTCTGCCAACAACCTGAGTGAATTTAGAAGCGTATTCTAGAGACTTCTGAGAAGAACCCCCACTGGCAAACACTTGATTTCAGACTTGGGAGGGATCTGAAGCAGAAAGTCCAGCCAAGCCCATCTGGATTTCTGACTGATAGAGCTATGAACTAATAAATTTGCATTGTCTGAAGTCACCAAGTTTGTGGCATTTTATGATGGTAAAAATAGAAAACTAATACATCATTTTAAACTATTTCTAAGTCCCTAAAGACCAGGACTTCAGTGAATTCACCTTAGGCTTCTGGCAGGGAATAGCCAGTCAAATTGACAATAGAGCAAGGAGGCATTGCATCTCTTTGCTAACTAAAGGTGTGCTAACTAAAAAGTATAAGCATACCTTCCCCCTGTCCCTGTCCAGCTCTGTCTGGTCTTAGCAGCCAGGATTCCAGACAGCATGGGCAGCTTAACAATTCTTCAGATCTCAGAGATTTCAGCAGAAATCTGGGGCTCCTTTCTTAAGCCAGCAATGATGTCAGAAAGAATGAGCAGGACATAAAGCAGCTCTAGGACTAAAATAAGCAAGTCTGTGGCTTAAATCTATCCTAACCAGTAGAGGGGTTTCTAATCACTTAAGAACTGATTTGTTTTTTCTTTTCATCCATCATTGGGTGGTACCCACAACCCAAGTTCCACCTCATGTGGTTCAGTGGGCATAGGGTGATTGGTAGAACTGGACCAAGTGCAACTAAGGTCTGTCGGACCTCTGAGCCTTTCTATTTCAGGCAGTGGCTGTGGCCATCCCTTTTCTCTGGCCTGGTGTCAGGTTCCACTATAATTTACCTATCATCACCTGTCTTACCTTACCATGTAAATTAAATTTGTCTTTACCTAATTGCAGGAAAGAGATTAAAGCTCACACTGGACTACCCAGCTATATGCCTCTCTTCCACCAAGGACCAGAGCATCACCATTAGAGGAAAGCCCAGGAGAGAGAGAAAATGCACCACTCAAGCCATAGTCAATCTTGCCCTGTTGTACTGTCTGTAGTTGGAAGAACGTGTGTGCGTGTACATAAAGGCAGAAAGAAAATGTGTGTATACACCATGTAAATACTCCATTGATATAATTTGCCTAAGAGATAGAGATACCAGTGATAAATGGCTGGTTCCTTTAATGGGGAATAAGTTTTGGGTCAGAGTGAAGAGAGTTTTGGATATACCAGGCTTAGGCGTTGGGATTTTTGTCTCATAGATAATGAAGAAAGCAATATATACAGACTGAGTAATTAATTCCTTGGGAACTTTGGGTAAAAAATATCACATTTTTCTTTTGTTTCTGAGGACTATATTTGAATTAATTAAAACACTCTGAGACGTTTTGCATCATTCAAAGTTTTCTAACGCTTGCCAAAAACATGCAGAACTAAAATAATCTGAAGTCTGTACAACTAAATATCCCATGTATTGGGCACCTATAGACAATCTTTACAGGATAAACTGTAGCATTATCAGATAAATAGCAGCACTACGTATTTTATAGAACTCTGAAGCTGAGTGCCAGAAATATGAGTATCTTTCTTTTGGTGTTAACTATTCAGTGAGAGAAAGGGCACAGTTTAGCTACAGAAAATAAGGTGAAGATTAATGCAGCTAAGAACTCATTAGAGACAGGAACAGGATGTGACTATGGGACTAGAAGCCTGCAGAAGTCCTTGTAAATTACAGGAAGGTCAATGGATGTCTCGTTATAGTGTAAGCTGGGTACAAGTCATTAGATTTGGACATTAAATGAAATGATGGCTTCAAAACTGATAGGAAGACTTGGGTGGTACAAATAACTACATCAAGTATGATACCACAGAATATATTTATATTATACATTATCTTCACATTGTAACATCCACATTGATCTGTGACACAATTCTAATAATTTTGAGTATATATTTACTGTAACATTAATATATATATATATAAAATCAAGAGGC
Organism: Smutsia gigantea; assembly: GCA_032199065.1. Lineage (NCBI taxonomy): Eukaryota > Metazoa > Chordata > Mammalia > Pholidota > Manidae > Smutsia > Smutsia gigantea. The sequence continues at coordinate 117,638 of JAVSCE010002317.1, read as the reverse complement.
ACTTCCAGTAATTCTGGCAAAAAAGGAGCATCATTATAGTGTCTAAGCTAAAAAACAATAAAAATAAATACAATTTCTCTAATTTTTTTTCTGTACAGATTCTACTTTTTACAAAACATTTATCACCATTAACTGAGTCACCTAACAAATATATGTGATAAGATGAAACAAAGTATTGCTATATATATTAAGTGCAATAAACAGGTGAGAGGACAAGATTTATTTCCATTGTAAATGATCACTTAGGTCCAATGCTTTACTCTTGGGTTTCTAAAAGTTGATAAACTTGTAAAGTTATTAACTAATAAACATACTCAGTTGTTAAGAGTGGTGAGAATTGACCACATTGTTAAAAATTGTCATGTGCAAATGACATCCCCTACACTGTTAACTTTGGTTGGCAAATACTTGAAAATATTGCTTTTTAGAAATACTAAATTCAATTAATCCAATACACTGTGGTTTGCAAATATCCTGCCAAGTCAAATATTTGGGACATGCCGATTTCAACTTTCCAATGGCAGTTTTGTTTTGTTTTTTGAGTCAGGAAGAGATAATGACCCATCAGAACAATAGCTCCTTCAGAATCAGAATACATTTTAACACCAAACAACAAATCTTATTAACCAAATCAATGCAAATCAAAAACACTTCAGACTGAAATTAAACTTCTTTCAGTTGCATATCCTAATATCATAAGAGAAAGCCAGGAAGAATCTTATTTTCAGTATTTTACATTGAGAGTTCCAGAATATTTATAAAAGCACCAATTTTCATTTTGTGATTTGCATGATAAAAATCTTTAGGAAGAGTATCAGGGATGGGTGTATTCAGTGATACTTATTTCCAGGGCTTATCAACTAACAAATTGTCCTTGTTGGAATGAAAATGGCATGTGTTCTTCTGTGAGACTATATTAATAAATGAACTGACACTCATAAATGGAAAAACAAAACAAAGCAAGCCACCAGTTAAGCAGACATAATATGGCAAAAATCCCATGCAAATATTTTACAGAGTATTAAAAAACTGTGATTTTTCTAAAGTAATGAACAAAATATACACTAAAAGTCAAGCTATTTAAACTCTACCAACAGGTAAAATATATAGCTATGTTAGGGTTATTAAAGATAGCAACAGTATAACACTGGATTATGCTTATAAATAGTTCAAACAAAACATCTAACATAATATGGGTTTTTTTCAGTCATAAAATAATCCATTTTTTAAAAGCAATGTGATGGAAAATTCTATCAACCATCAAGTTATACAACACAAAGAAAACATCTCTAACAATTACTTTTAATTTCACATTAAGTCATCTGAATATTTTTCAATTATACAGGGAGTAATTACTTGAATTAAAAAAAAATCCTGCCCTTCAAAAGGTATTCAAGCAGCAGTATGCAAGCTCTAAGGGCTAAGTCACATGGAAAAACATGTCAGTGCTGATTATAATAAAGGAAGTCAGGGCTGAAATAATGGAACCACTAAGTCCCTTTACTCCAGATGAACTGATAATTAAATTGGTTTATCACAAAGATGGAGTGCCTGGGACCATGCTTCACGTTCTATGCAGTGTTCATTCCCAATCTGTAGCAGGGCTTCTTGTTTTGCTGTTTAGTACCAAGGGCTGCACATTCAAACTAGGTATATCAAGTTACAGTTTGAGGGAAAAGATACTTTTTCCTTATGATGGTAGAGGATAATTTCTGAATGTTTTTCCTTTACTAATTTTGAGTTAGAAAAGTAAAGAGAAGCCACACTTTTCTCCTATTAATTAGAATTTTTCTGTTGTTGAAGAGGAAAGGAAGAAGTCCCTGGGGCGGTTTGGTTCATTTGAAGTAAGTACTTTGGCACTGAAAGTTTATTTAAAACAGTAAAGCTTGAAAAATACTGTATTACTTTTCTATGAATAAATTTCAAATTCCAACCTACCATTTGATCAGTCTTGGCAGATGAATGCAGTGTGTATGGTTTTTTGACTGGCCAGTGCTTCATCTGTGAAAGTCAAGATTAGCAGGATTTAATTTTCTTAGTAATGAAGTTCGGGTTTTTAACTGTATTAGAGTTGACTAAGATATAATCTACGTTAATAGACCATTTATTTTAAAACAACGGAAATCATAACAAATTCTTGGATAATACATTCCTTTTTCTTAGGATAACTCAGAAGAACTCAGACTATAATTTGAATACTTATAATGTAATTTAATTATTGGGAACAAATTTATCTGTTATTTATTAGACCCTTCATAAAATATTTTCCTCCCTGAAGCAGGAAGGACATTAGACAAAGAATGAAATATTCTAATTTTCTGTTACATAATTCTAGTTTTGATTATAGTAAAATATTTGGCATCTCTGTACCACAGAATGTTATTTTATGGGTTCCATTTTAATTGAATTAAAAAAGTTTACAGCTTTGGTTAAAAAAAATTAAGTATTCTTGATATTACATATGATGATTTAATATTACCTTCTTTGAAGCTTTTTGTTAAATTGCTTATATGATTAAAAAAACACTTTTTTATGGGAAGCAATGAGGAAATCTATCTGAACATGGACATGTTCAGTATTTCCTAACAAAAGGAAGAAGGCTTGGCTTCTGTGTTTCACAGCTCCTCAGGGAAGCAGAAATTCATGGATACCAATGCCTGTCAAAGTAATCAACCTTAAAAGTATGATATGGAGAAGAACTATGTGCTTTAGACAGGAAATCTGGATTCCTTTGAGATCCTTAAGCATATGTCACAAGTTAATTTTGTTTCCCATCTATACATAATTCCATACAGTTATAGTTTTACCTGCACTAAAATAATTTATACTGGGTCAATATTTTTGAATCACCAGATTAACATTGAGTTCCACCAACTAAAGCCTCAATCTTCAGTTTTGTATATTCAAACATATTTAGCAATAAAATGCCCAATTATTTTTGTCACTCTTTTAACCTACAGTTAGAATGATTTGATAGGGTGAACATAAAAACTGGTTCAGGTAAGGTAAAAGCACCATTAGGTAGGGTAAAAGCAGCATCATATTAACACATAAGAGGTGTTAGACAATAGCACAAATTGGCTAATATCCATGGTGCATAATACGGACTGAAAGGTATGTTCTTGCTCTTCTCTGAACCTGGCTGGTTAGTGCAGAACATATAAATACTTATGCAAACCTCAATTTAAGTTTTTTGACGCATGGTTTGTAGTTTATTTGAGTGCTTATAGTTTAATACATTTCCCAATCAAATTTGCAATAAGAATTTGATTATTTTCTAAAGGAACAAACTGATAATGAATACAGGACCTAAAACTGGCATATTTCCCTCTGATTAGAAATTCTAAGAATAATTTAATTTTGGAATGCTTTTCCCCTGAGATGGCTAATTGGTCTTCTAATCTAAAGGTAAAATTTTGTCAACAGATTAGAGAAATGGAATGGCAAATGTCAGTAATATTATCTCATGGGAAAATCATGAGAGAAATGAATGACCTAGAACAATGGTCATAAAGTATTTTGCTCCCTGTTAGGAGAGAATATGAAGGAAAAGGAACTCAGTTGGGTTTCAAAGTATAGATACTTTAGCTCTCGATTATCTGGAGTTGAAATTTTACTGACATTTTTTTCCCCACACACATTAGCTGATAATCTGTAGAATAAAGAGAATCTTGATTTACTTCCAAAATGGCATATAAACCAGGAAAATCATTAAGTGGGAATCAGGGTCAGGACAGAAGTATGCTGAGACCCTTAGTGTAGTTTTCATTATTATTTTAGAAATATTGCAAATACCGAGGACAGTGGGGACCCCCATACTGACATGGAAGCACCAGAAAGACCTCCCAGAGTCTAGAAATGATTTTTTGATAGTTCACTTCTCATTAGTCACTTGTTCATCGCATAAATAGTTCACTTTTGTAAGGCAGTGATTTCAAATTTTAGACTTTATTTACAAGGTTAATTTTCATATCTTTATTACTTAGAAAATAATTTATGTGTTTCCATCATTTAAACAAATATAGGCCTGAGTCTCATGCCTTCTGCACAGCTTCTACCTTCAAAGAAAGTTCTCTGGGAAAGCGACAGGGGCTATCGGGAAATCGCAAATCATGAGAGGCAGGGGACCTACAGAAATTGCAATCCACATATGTAATATGAACAGTCTGCATGACACACAATCCCTTTTCTTTCATTGTAATGGGATTGCAGTGGTTAGGGTTTGTTTGGAATTCCATCAAAAGGCAGCAGACAGAATTAGGTATTTTGTTTTTAGAGAGTAGATACTTTCTTAAAAATAATAGGAGGAAATTCCTGCACTTTTCAGATGAAGACCAACATAGATCTATCCCTGGATGGAGTTAGTGTCTTCATCATCTACTGAGAGCAAAACCAGGTATTACATAAATGATAAAAAAAAGTAATTTTATAATTAAAAAAAATTAAAGTGTTGTTTTCAGCAAGGAAACAAAATTCTGAAGGTTGGCTTAGACAGATAACTGGAAACACATCCTAGTAGCACGCTGGAAATGATATCAAGGACACTCAGAGTGTACCTGGCCTTCTCCTTAACAGAGAGCAACTGCTGGTATCAAGGTCCCCAGTTCAACTTCCTTACCATTGGTTTGATGGCTGTCTATACAAATATCCTTTTCCCTAAATGGGCTATACATTCCCTCATTTGAAAGACCTGAGTTTATCTAATGGCACCTACAATAGGTTCATAGAAAAAGTATAGTAAATCACAGCAAATATACTGGCACCCCCAGAAATATGCTCTGGAGTTGGAAGTGAACACAATTACTATTGCTGTCACCAACAAGGGGGAGAATACCACCAGCAGAAAATATCTTTTCATGTTCTGAGGTATCCTTTGGGATGTCCTAGTGTGTAGGAACATCTCACACCCGACGAGTGTCTATTTCTTGATTTCAATAAATGTTTAGCTTTAATCTATGGGCAATTTATTTTTGAAGAAAAATACCAATCTGGTTGGGTGGATGAACACCATTCTGGAAGGAAGAGGTTCTGACTGCTTTGGCCACAATTACTTCATGCACTTTGAAACAAAACAAGCAGACAATATCAAACAGTTTCCTAAGACCTCTCTCTTCTGGCAGCCAGGTCCTGACTTGCAGCCATATAGCTTTGATGAAGTTGCCCAAATAGTTATGGTCTCACCACGGCTCCGCTGCCATTTCTACTTGTTTCACACCCAGATTTTTTGACACATACTTATTTTAGAGATGTATGGCATTGGGAAAAGGGGGAAATATTAGTTTTGTTAAGTAATTTGTAATAGATATGAGAGTATAAATGCTTTTTCTTTTCTCCCTCTTATTTGCAAGGGGAGGGGAGTGAATACATTCACTGGGGAAATGTATTTGACTGACAGTAATGTTTGCAAACATAGAGGCACAAAGACAATGCAAGAAAATGGAAAACAGCTCGGCAAGTCCTAAACAATGAAGACCTGGTGTTAACTAAAAAAAAAAAATTATTTTCACACTTCTGCATCCATTCGATCCTTTGTGTACTTTCTTACTTACTGCGAAATTTGCCTTGAAACCATGTTTATTTTTGAGTATGTTGTCTTTGCCTTACCTGAAAAATGCCCCAGATCATTGTAAATTCATTGCTTTGGAAGGGAAGAATATCCACTTGTGGGAAACAAAGGCATTTTTAATGTAAACACTCTTTTCAATGCCTTCAGAGGAAATAAAAAGTAGGAATCCCAATCAAGATTTACTTAGAAATTAAGACAGCATAGATAATGAGCAGGTCCACATATATATGCAAGAAGGAGCTATAACCAAAAAGATGGATGCTAAATATAAAAATCTGGTATTTGTAAAGAGAGTCCTTCTCTTTGGGAATCATGGAGCCAAAAGTTACCCAGAGGTTGGCCATACTTCCTAGTGAAAAATCATTCTTTGCAGCAACCTCATTTAATTGGCATAAAATAACTATATCTGATTATCATTTATATTAGAATAGGTAGATTAGTGGCTGTCCATAGACCTCCATGCAAATGCCTCATTCCTCTTGCTGGGCATAGAGATGGCTACAATGTATAAAAATGGTGATTAAAATATAACTTTATAAAAATGTTTCCCTTTACTCTTTTTTTTTAAGAGTTTCCTCTCTACAGAAACAAAACAAATCTTTGTATTTACATCAAGATAACTATTCATGACAAATAGAATAATACGAAATAAAATATTGAAAGTGAGTATCAACTTTTTAAATAGAGGTTTGGCTCACAGCATAAACAAGTGTAGATAAACAAACCCAAAAAAAAAAAAAAAGGACTTCCAATAATAGGTCCAGTCCCCAAAAGTCCATCTAAAACCTTCCCTGCCCAAAGCAGCACGGCCTTGGGCCAGAGGGCAGATAGAGCTACCCCTCCACACGGCATGTGGAGCACGACACGGCTCTGCGCCGCCCCAAAGCCAGTCTTCACCAGCTGCCAGGAATCAGGCTTTCCTTGCGTCAACAAACACCAAACCCCCTGTGGAAATGGTTCCCCTTCATCTCTTGCTATAGATCCCACTGTGGGTTTCTGTTTGCCTTTCTTTCTTTTTTCCTTTTCTGCCACACATTTTGCAGCATATTAAGACACGGTTGATCAGAGAGCAGTTTCCCAGGTCTTCTCCGGAAACCTTTTTTTCAGAATGCTGACTTGATTACAAGCCCTGACTCTAGCTCCCTCCTCGGTGTTTAGGTATAAATGCCACCCCCTTCCACAGTGATTTGATCTCAGGTTAGTGACAGATTCACAAACAGCTTCTATACATTGCTTAGGCAAGGAGACTGGGAAATGCATGTCTTTCAGGTTTAAGGCTGGTGACAGAGAGCCTCCAAGTGGTGCAGAGCAGTACTGCCAAAAGGTGGCCCTCTCACCCAGCCCTTCAACACCCTCTCTGCAGAGGGACCTATACTGAAGCTAAACGGAGGAAGGCATTTGGAATAGCTGCCTCTGAGACACACTCCAGAGCGTTCCTTCTGTTTGTTCACGTGTGCTGGGTCACTGCTGCAGCTATTCTGAGCTACTAAAACCACAAAAATCTCTCTTTACATACACACATATTCAATCCTCTCTCTCTCTCTCTCTCTCTCACACACACACACACACACACACACGTTGGCAGGATGTATAAGAATTCAAATAACGCTCTGGAACTTTCATCCTTCAGTATTAAGAGCCAAAGCTCCTTAGTTGATAATCTACATTCTCTGCACTGTTTCCCTGCTAAGCCACACCACTTCCTTTGTGATTTGTTTTCCTTTATTTTTTTCATTTACGACTTGTTATATCACAGTGACCACTAAATATCTTAATATGAATGTTACTAAATTGTGGAGCCAGGAATCCTGGCTTTCAGTGTGTATATGTGTGTATGTGTGTGAATATGTTTTACATGTATCTATGTGAGAGCTTATACACACACACACGTATATTTCTCTCTTTAAAAAAAAAAATCCTTAGAAGCTGGTGTTGCAAATGTGAAAGCTTCTTGGAGCAAGAGTTTTTAACAATGTACCTCACTGTAAAAATAAACAAATAAAACACGAAGAATCCCAAAATGCGATAGCCATTTGCCGATCTTCTTGTATTTCTACAGTGTTGTGTCTAAGTGTTGTGCTGGCTGGAAAGGAGTCTGACAAGTCTAGTCGTGGTCACTGGTTTGGCTCAGGAGTTGGGGTCTCCTCTCCGCTCGGCTTCCCTTTCTCTTCCTCTTCTTCCTTGATGGCCTGGATCTGTTCTGAGGGACGCTGCTGGGGGGTCTGGTCTGGGGACTGAGTTTCTATGCCTGCCAACCTCTGTTCCTCTTCAATGACTTTCTTCCACATCTTGTGGTTCTGCAGGAGGTGCTGAGTGATTTGGCAGTAGATTTTCCTCCTTTTGAAAGTTTTCTTTCCTGAGAAAACACCAAATTAGACCACTTATTTGTTAGTACATGACAGTTGTTTCTTTTCACATTATTAACAGAAGTACCAACTGGATACATATATCCGTCACTTGGTTTGTGTAGTGCAATAATACCGTTTTCAAGGGTGGGGAAAAAGAGGAAGATGGCACAAGCACTTGTGTATCATTGAGACATAACTGTGGACAGTATTTAATGTTTAGTAATGTCTAATACAAAGTTCTGCTTGTATCTTGGTATGATTCTCATTACATTCATATCTTCAAGACTTTGACCTAGACTGTTGGTATTATTTCGTTATGTCTTCCATTACTCTGTCAACCAATTCAACTCACAAATTTATCGGATTGATTTCTTTAAAGATGGTTTTGATGTTTTTGTCTGGTTTCATGTGGACTAAGGCATTAATTTCAAACTCCTCTCAAAGTTTTCCCACAAGGTGGCACAAACTCACTTTTATGGTCTTCCTACTTCGGCAACTTGGCTTCTATCTATACCTCACTGCTTTCTTTTCTGTATATACACTGAACTCTTCTACTTTCAAGCTGGTATTGCCCAACTGAGATGCTCTTCTCAGTCACTGAAAATTCTTGTCCGTTTATAATTTCAAGACCCATTCATATTTCACTGAATTCCTCTTCTAAGAAATAATCTCTTCTAAGCTTTCATTTTACTCCATATATACTTCTCCAAGTAGATAACTGTCTCCAGGTTTTTTCTTTCTCATTATGATTCTCTCTTTTACTGGTAACTGTGTAACCAAAATCACTTAGGGGGAACTCTCATTCCTCCTTTCAATTTTGTATTTCTAGAAAAGTCTGTCAAACTCTACTTCCTCACTCGCCCCCCCTGACAACACAGCAGAGTCACAGTGATTGGTCAATGGGTAGGCATGTGACCCAAGTCAGGCCATTCAGAGTCCTTCCCTGGGATTTTTCCCAGTGCCACATAATGAGTATGGGGTCAGGGAGTGGGTCTTGGAATCTTTTCTCCTCTGCTTGTATATCTGGAATGAAGTAAACATAGGGTTGGCTGTAATTCCTGTCTCATGAAGAAAGCAAGGTTGAATGAACAAGGTGTCAGGTGAGTCAGAGACAACTGTGGGAGCAAGTATGGATACCAGCCACCATCATGTTTACACGAACCAATATTTTCCACTTTGTATATACTCCTTTGATTGGAATTTTGTCCCAATTCAAAAACAAGAAAAAAATGCCCTAGATAATGTACAAAAGGCATTTATTTTGTTCTCATATATTCTAGGCATTGCCTCCTCTACTAGATTATAACTTCTTTGATGGAGCCTTGTACAGACCCCTAGAGACCTTATACATGACAAGGCTCAGCAGATACACATTTAGTAGATAAATAAATTGCATTTTCTTATCACCCAACAATTTCATGTTTCCAATATGGGAGTACTAAAGACAACTCTTGATTGAGGAAGTATAATAAAATCAATTTCAACAGAAGAAACATAAGGTGTTTTAAAGAACTTGAATTGATGTAATAATTCACTATTTAAGCTTCCAAGTTGTTATCTATTCATTCAACAGCTAATAATGTGCCAAATATGCCAGGCTCTGATGATTCATCAATGGACAAGAGAGATACAATGCTTGCCAGTATGGAGCATTTATTCTAGTGCAAAGACAGAGAGTGAACAAGCAGGTACAATTATACTGAGTTTTACAAAGTCTTTGAAAGGTGGCAGAAAGAGAAACAATTCAACTGTGAGGAAGCTGCATGATGACTGTGCTTGGACTAGGACAGAGTAATGGAGATGAAGGTAAGAAGATCAATGTGATATGTAATTGTCAGGTATAACACCAGGATTTTGGCAACTGATTGGATGTAAGGAATAAGGAATATGGAGGAATCAAAGAAAACCCTGAGCTACCTGTCCTGAGCAGTTGAGTAGATGATGTAAGATGGTGGTAAGGGAACATAGATCAGGAGCAGATTTGAGAGGAATGTTAAGTGTGAAGTGTCTCAGAGACCTCTAAGTAAGACAGGTAAAGTGGACAGCTTGTCTTGGCTTAGAAGAGAGGTCTGGGGAGGATGGGTGGGAAGGGAGGGATAAGGGGGAAAAAGGGGCATTACGATTAGCACACACAATGTGGGGGGGGGCACGGGGAAGGCAGTATAATACACAGAAGACAAGTAGTGACTCTATAGCATCTTACTATGCTGATGGACAGTGACTGCAATGGGGTTGTGGGGGGCACTTGATAATGGGGGGAGTCTAGTAACCATAATGCTGCTCATGTAACTGTACATTAATGATACCAAAATAAAAATAAAATAAAATAAAATGAAAAGATTTAGATGGCATTTATCACTGACAGATTATGAAGCTGAAAAAACTTTTCTAAAATAAAAAACATTTTGATCAGGTAAAAAAAAGAAGAGAGGTCTATTTTCCTTTTTAAGCAAAAAGAATATAACTCAGTAACTTCATTTGAGTGCCCATTCCAGACTTGGGCCAAGAATTTAGAAATAAAGCTAAGACCTTCCATTAGACTATCAATTTCCCTATCAACAGAGGTTTTCCCATCCCTTTTGTGTGTACATCCACATAGCCCAGATTCCAGTAAGACTTTACTAAATGAACCATGCCCCAGGTTCTGTTTCAGGATTCCAAGTAAATGGTGAAGTGTTGATAAGTGATAAAAATGATACTGATATGAAAATGTGGTCCACAGGAAATTCTGATCTGAGACTACATTAAAGAGTTAACAGTACAAGTTACAGGATATCAGCATAGATATTTGGGTTTACTTAATGAAGTGGCAATGATTTACATTGTATGATCTGGAAGAAAAAAATGGTAAGAGCAAAAAAAAAGAAAGAAAAAAGAAAAAAAAGACAATTGCTTTGAAATGTGCCAAAGGAACTAGGTCTCCTGGAGACCATCCACCAAAATTTTTGTGGACATGTTAGTGATTCTTTCAACAGCTTTATTATAATATACCACAGAAATTTCTTGTACTTTATGTCGTAAGACTGATTTTTAAAACATAATTCAGAAAAAGGATACTAAGTTGCCATGAATTACTTCTGAACCATATAGACACATACAATTATTAAAATGAATGAATGTCAGTGGAATGGATATTCATAAGTTGGACCCATCAATCAAACCTACTAACTAACAAGCAGTTTTCTGAATGCTATGGAAACAAAGACAAATTAGTGTTAACGTCTGTCTTAAAGGAGCTTATAGCCTTTAAGAGAGAGAGCTAAGAAGACAAAAAGTGAAATACACATGCTATGTTTATGACAGACATACACATGTGACCAAGCTGGCCTTAATAATCCCCCCAGCTTGACTAAACTTTAGACAGATTTCTTCCAGACTGTAGGTATCTGGCCTCCCTTTTCTTAGAGTATTTACTTTACAAAACTTGAAATTACAAATATTTTCTCTGTCCCTTTTTTATGTAAATAAATCTCCCAATCTCTACCCAGTTTTACAACCCAGAAACATCTTTCTCAAGGGCCTGGGAGCCATCCCTTTGAAATGAAATCATCAGGAAAAATAGGGTCCCTAACTTCCAGTTTGTATGGGAAAGTAGGAGCCTAACTTCAATAAGTACCAATTAGCAAACACAGAGGGCCTAATCATCATTGACCAACTCCCCTTGAAGGCCCACCAGTACTTTTTCACTAGCTCATTCTAGTACTTGTAATTCTCCTGCCTTTGTTTCAATGGAGGTGAGTTCATTTTCTCTCTCCTATTGCAAAAGTATTAAATAAAGTCTTCCTTGCCATTTTTAACAAGTATGCAATGTAATTTCTCTCTGACATCAAATATGGTGCCATAAGAGACTCAATCTGTGAATGAATGAATAGGTAAGATTTATTCAAAGGACATGACACCTGAGATGAGACGTAAACTATTGGAATTAAATACACGGGGTGAAAAAGGGGCTGGCAGCATCCCAGGCAGAGTAAGGGGCATGTGTACAAGCAGAGAGGGCAGGGGGCCCTGAAGTTATGACATCAATTTCCTCATCTGAAAGCTTAACAAGGACCATAAATATATAAACTAAAGTTGAAAGAAATCTGTATTCTTTCTATAAAAATCAGTAAAATGTACTATTACTCTATCAGATTTTTAACAGCAAATCTTTAAAATTACTCTTCTACCAAAGCCATCTGCTTGTTTATTTCTACTTTGTTTTTATTGTAAGTAAGCACAAATCAGCTTCCACTGAGAAAATTTTAAGAGTTTATATTGTTTTTAACCTAATCCTTTGAATCCAGAGAGTTACAGGAGACCTTTGGCCAACGGACAGACTTGAATCATGGTTATAGGAAACACTGTGCTGCTTGAGGTGATTATTCCATCTGAAAGGTATACACATTCATGGCGATGCATTTATAGGGAACAATTTAACAAAAGCTCAATTTTTCTTCTTTTACTTTCAGGGCAGCCCCAGTGAGAGCAGCTGTTCTCTTACTAATGCTGTTAAACATTAGCAATAAACCCCTCTGGAATTAAACTGAATAAGGTGACGTAGAAGAAAGCTTGTACCAAATAAATTTGCGTAGATTAGAGTCTGCAGGTGGTCTAAAACATGCCTGTGTTGGGAGCCAAATTGTTTGGCACTGGAACCTTTTGAAATGAAAACAAAGAGCCTTTCATTGCTTGAATTCTAAATGCAACTTAGTACTTCATTAGAAACCTCTTAGTTCGCTGTAGGAATTTTTCAGATTTAATTATGAGGTGGGGAAAAAGCCTTGTTTCCCCAGGATACCATATTGAAACATTTTATTCTGTGCTTCCTGGGAGATCTCCAAGTTTCACAAATTGCTGAGATTATCAGTGGGTATAATTTTTCGGAAACCTAAGTGTCAGGCTAGATGGAGTTAACCATCTTGGTCAATATTTATTCTGAAATTAAAGTTACTAAGAGTCAATAGCAATGGAGTTAAAAATGAGGAGCCCTTGGGTTTCCTTGCTGGTTTTGCAGAAACCATCTACACCTCGGGATGTTTCTTAAGCTTCGGAGCCTCAGTTTAGTCTTTCATAAAACGAGGCAGCTAAACTGGATGATCATCAATTTCTCTTCCATTTCTAAAAATCCATTATTTCATGGGGCCAATTTCCACTAGATAATATTGCCTGACACTTAGCATTTTTTGGCTATCACAGACTACTTTAAGGATAATTTTTCAAAAGCTACATATCACATCATTATTGATGGATGTTTTCAATTTTAATGGAAGGTGGCCAATTGACTTTTAGAAGCTGTTAGCAAACAGGTCCAAAGAATCCTCACTCCTGCTTTAGTGAGCATGACAAACAAGGGAAGGTCGGCACAGGGACACATCAGAATCCAGAAGCTAGTGTGACAACAGAAACCTACAGAACAGAAGGGAATTTGAATATTTGGTTGTTGCTAAAGCCAATCTTGACGACTGGAGCCTGTTAAATCTCTGGGCCTGGGTGCTTCAATTCTTGATGCCTGTATTATGTATGTGTTTTTGTTTTGTTTTTTCCATAATTTTGAGTTTAAATAGCAATCAGGGCCCCTGGAAACAAAGCTTTTCCAGATTCTGAGCTGACACCACTTTCTAATGTCATTCAGTGAAAAAAAAGAACTGTCCCATCCTTGGACAGACAGCCAACTAACTACGTGGCTCTTTGAAATGAAAACAAGTGAAAAAAAGAAAACTACTATATGTTTATTAAGTGAAGAAATGAATAAATAAGTCACATATCCCCAGTCTTGGCTCCTACCTCAGAATCCTTGGATCAGCCCCAAATTTATAACAGAAACCTTTTTTACATGCATCAGAGAAATAAAATATAATTGCTTTGATAATAGAATGTTGAAGGGAAACAACTTTTGATTTTCTTCCCCCATTCGGTACCAAAGTTAATATATAGGATAGAACTTAAGCAAAAATCTGACCTAACACCAAATTTGCAAAAACCCATCTCCATCAGTCTATAGTTAATAATGACCTCTTTATCTGTGCTCATGTGAGCTTACAGCAGTGTACTTACATGAGGGCATAATGGGTCAATATATCTTTCTTTACTAGATGGCCAAAATGAACCAAGTCACACATTTTCCTGACTGTGCTAAAAAATAGGAACAAATGATCAGAATATTTCATTGGCAATCTTTTTTGTTAAGGGTTTTGAAAAATATTAATTTTGAGGTTGTCCTTTCTTTATGAAGGTAGGTAGAAACCTCATACTATGTTCTCATGAACACAGGAATAGTGTTTGTACAATGTCACAGTAAGAGTTAAGAGTTTTACTAATTATACTATTAAGGCCTCCTCCCCAAGGCAGGAAAAATAGAGAATATTGCAAGACATGAAGAAAAATAATGTTTTCATATTCAAAGATGCTAGATGGATTAGATTGGCTGCAGGATGTACCCCAAATCAATGACTGGATGTGACCACTTCTCAGTGTCACTATGGCCACCATCCTTCCTGGATGATAAGCACAGTCATTTCTCACCTGATTAATTTCAACAGCCTAATCTTAACTCACTGCCCTTCTTACTACCCTTTCTTCTACCCCAAACTCACGAATATTCTCAATACAGCAGCTGAAGCAATTCATTTAAAATGTAAGTTGAATCACTAACTCTTCTGCTTAAAACCTCTGATGGCCTCCCATCTTACTCAGAGTAAAAGCCAAATTCCACACTGTGCCCTACAGACCCTACCTTTAATGTCTATACCACCTGCCTCCCCACCCATGTCTCTTGCACCAGTCACCCCCTTTCCTCTGCTTTTGCTACCCCAGCTCCAGGTGCCCACCTCGGGACACTTACCCTGATTGCTTTCCTTTCTTTTTGGATCAGTGTTTCCACATCTGTTTCCATGGATCACTCCCTGACTTCTTTCAGTCTCTCTCTTTTTAAATCTCTTTCTTATTTAGACCTCTTTATTTTACCTACAGTTGCAACCGTTCTCTGCAACACTTCATATCCCCCTTCTTTTTTTTTTACTCTAGTATTTATCAGTACCTCACCTGCTATAGATTTACTGCTCTGTCTTGCTAAGTGTCTGCCGACCCCACTGCAAAATAAGTCTTAAAGAGCAGGGTTTATTTTTTGTCTCATTTTTTTTCAGGGCTCTATTTTCAGTATCTGGAAGAATGCCTGGCACAGTGTAGATGATTAATAAATTTCTGTGGAATAAATGAGTGGCAGATCCCTCTGACTGCTTCACATGGTCTTTCCCCAACCAAGCTAATAAGTCTAAGGTTGTTCTTCTTGGTACCTGAAATTCCCTTCATCTCTGAATCACTAAAATACTTTAAAGACTAGGCTTCAACTATTTAAATTCTTTTTCCTTCATGACGGAGAACATATCTTTATATGCATACGGTATCACAACAGGTCCCGTAGTCTGTAATTCCTCTTACGATGATTTGGGGAAGGAAGAGCTATCCATAATCAAATGCAGCAGATGACATTGGGAGTCAAGCGAGGTAATTCGTGGAAAGCACAAAATTCATCTAAACTTGAGTAAGAGAACAGTCCTATGAAAACATATTAGAAATACATTTTATAACTTACTTGGAGATTCATTACTTTCACAGATTTCCTCTTCATTTGGGGCTTCCTCCTCTTCCTCTTCTGGGTCATCCGTATCTCCTGACTCATCACTGTCTTCCACCCATTTCCCTGGCATCAGTCCTGCTGAGTCATAGGAGCTGCACAGAGGACCCACAATGTGAGAGATAAAGGATTCCTGAAGATTGGCCAACTGAGGAGCGGAACGGTCCATGAAGGGGCTTATTGGTAATCCAAGGCTGGCCTCTTCGTCACCCTAGAAATAGCAATTTAGCAGGAATAGCCAATTAGAAAGGTAAATGAAAAGGAAAGCTTAAAATACAACGAGTCAAGGTTCGCTTGGCATCTAAAATTTGCAAATATTTAAGAGCCAGAGTGTGAACTCCCTCATTACTGGACTGCTAAGAGGTTCTACCCAAATTCCCAAGATTCCTGTAGAAATGTTTTGTTGTCATTTACCACTTTTGTGATCCTGAGGTTTTGGCCTTTGGTCAAGGGGAAATACAAGAAATGGCCTCATGCCTCTGTAGATACCATTTGTCATCACAGTAGTCAGTGTTTCTTATATTAGAATATAAATGCACCTTGAAATACAATGCTGGGAATAATTGCTAAACAAACACACAATTTAGTGTGTTTGCCTTTTTTTGCCTTGCTGCCAGAAAGTTTAAAATAATTTATTGCACAATGAAAGTTGCTACCTTATCCCAGCTTTTGAGTTTAATTATATCTTCTGTGATCATATGGGTTTTGATATTCTTATTTATCTTTAATAGCACTACTGTGCACGTGTTTTACCTTGAACTGCTTTAAATCTTCTTGAAAAAAAAATAACACGTTGTAAACCAGTTGTCACCTAGCAAAATTAATGAGCGAAACATACCAAAGGATCAGTAACAGTTATGACTATGTAGTAGAACAGGCATTATATGCATTTTCCCTTGTTCTCTTTTTGTATTTCAATATTTCAGGATTTTTTAATGAATTAATCTCATTCCTGGGAATGACAATACATTATTTTTCCTGGAAGGCACAAATCTTTTTTTCTACATATGAGTCCTGACTGAAATGCCCACAAAAGTTCTTTCTAATCTCTGTTTAACTATGTCCAGTGACAGGCAATTTATTACTTAATAAGGTACCTCACCTATTTCTGGACGCATTTATATTACACATTTCTTTCTGACATTAACCTGAAATCAATCTCCCCATAACTTCTATAGACTGGTTACCCATATACCCTTTTTAGGAAAGCAGAAAGGAATCTAATGTTTCTTATAAATCAGATCTTGTGTTATTAAACACTTTGATAATTTACCTTTTTTAATCTCTGCAATTGAAGATTATGATAAACTTAATCCTAAATATGTATGTCAGTCTTTTATGGATCTGAAGACAGTTATTCTGTCACCTCTATTCTCTCCCCACCCCAGGTACATATCTTCACTTCTTCATGTCCATGTATGTCACTGATCCCTGTCTTTTACCCACGCTACCCTAATCCAGATTCCTTTTAAGAGAATGTTTCACAATACTAACCACTAAATTTCAAGTATAATCTGTTTAGTTATGGTAATGGGAAGATCACCTCATGCTTATGTTTTTGTGGTGGATTTTTTGAGAGTGTGTTGACTATCACGTAATTATGCCAAATACCTTTTTAAAGCTTTTTCATATAGTGTTATCAACTCTATTAGAAAAGTAAATGAACTTAATCTGATATATAATTCATCTATATAAATTCAAACTAGTTTCTAGTGTAATAAATTTATAAAAGAACAGTATTTCAATGGTCTCCCTCATGTCTCACTCACTAGGTTATTCCATTATCTCAGTACCTTACTTCCCCCCAGATATTTTCAAACAACTTTATCTCAAAGTTTTTATGGTTACAGTTTAGCCCAATTTTTTGTCATTTTTTTATCCTCTGATTAAAACTGACTAGTGCATTTTCTGATGTTAGAGTGAATATGAAATAGATTGATCATACTTTTACAACTTTTAGAAGCTCTGGTGAGTTTATGAGCAAGCCTCAGTACAGATTAAGATAAACAGTTACGTTAGTTACCTGTTCATAAAATTCATTGACAATACCCTCTGTCCACTGAAGATGGAGCTCTTTACTTTTAGCTGGCCCGTTGATATCAGCCAACTTTATACACATCTGACAAACCAGTAGACGATCATTTTCATTGGTCCAATCTATTCCAACATCATCATTGACCTGTTTGAGGGACAGAATTAAGTGTGTTTTGCCTCATTGAAAGAAAAATTGAACAAGAGAATCTTTGACTGTCTTCCTACCAGGTAGAGATCAAAACACCAATAATGAAGAAATTCTCTGCTCTCTTCCACGATGTTTTGGCTTGCATAAATTAATAGTAAAATAGTTCATCAAAAAAGTAAAATAATGAATGATGGATAAATATTAATTATGGAACTGAAAATAAACACTATTTAAAATTAGGGGGTATGTTATCAATGACTGTTAAATGAATATAGCTTCAAATGACAAATTTTCTTGAGTTAATATATGGGTATCTATGGTGTGTTGGATGTATGAAATTTTCTTTCAGGGTTTTGACCTTTTCTGCTGCCAGATAATGTGTTAGTATAGCATAGAAATGAGAACAAAGGAAATCAAACAAAACCACAATGACAGCACAAAGTATAATATACACAGACAGCACCTCAACTTTTCAGATTTCTAGATTGAGACCAATGCCTGTATATCTGCTTCTTGAACATTTTATTGCATTTCATGTTCACATTTGACATAAGAAGTGAGAGCAATGAGTTTTGTTTAACATTTGGGTTCCATGAAATCTTTCAATAGGGCCAAAAAGTGAAGACAGGTACAAATCTAATTACCTTGGCATTAAATTTGGTTACGAAGTCAAAGTGTTTCTTCAGGTCAGTGGCCAAAATGGCTTCGATGACAAGGAAACGGAAATGCTTAAATTCCACATGGTCAAGGTTAACTAGGAAGTTATACTCTGGCCGGGACATGAGAAGATTCCACGCAGCAGCTGCGTGATGATTCTCCAAAACTGAGCGATCGTTATAGAGCACCGCCTAGGCAAGTAGGTAAGAGAGCGAAGAGTTCAACTTTGTAAATTAAAAAAAAGAAACAAAAAACAAAAAACACAAAAATAAATGAAAACATGCAGAGCTCTTGGAATCCTCTTTTTTCATGGAACACAAAAATGAAATCTGACTGCTGGAGATTAAAAATCACTAATGCAATTACATTGACTCTTGATTGCTTTTCTTGGTTAAGTTTTCCTTTTTTTTTGTAAGATAAAGTTCATTTCTTTGAAACTTGATTCCAAACTCTTGTCAATGAGGAGCTTAGAGTTAGCTTCTGTCAGATTTCTTTGCAAGGAATTTAACTATTAAAAAATATGCAAATATGCTAATATCCCTAAGAGGTAACTCAGTTACTTTCTGTATCTAGAATAAGAATTACCTTCTAGTTAAACACATAGGACTAGTGAAGAGGAATGGAATTCTTGAGAAGCCCATAATTTAACATAGTTTCATCCCACAATAAACCACAGGAGATATCACCCTTTACCTAGTAAATGAAGATACATAGTAAATATACCTTGGAATAAATATACTTTGGAATTCTCTAGTAATGCTGAGGGATAGTGCAAAAGGAGGAAGTTGCCTAAAAAATGACTGAAAACTACTGTGATAGACAGATAGTAAAGGGGAAAAAAGGCATAAAGACAAAAAAGAAAGACTAAGTACATCAAAATTAATACGGAAGTAAGTAAAAAGGCCTACATGCATAGGAAAATCTGCATGGTGAATGGCGCTGGCAAGAGAATTGGCCTCACTATCTTTAGGGACAACAAGCCCTAGTGTATGAAGGATACACTAAGAGAAGTTAAAGTAGGTAGTCTGGAAAAGAAAATCAGATTATTTTTATTATATACAGATTAGGGGAAAATTCTAGACTGGTCTATAAGACACAGGATGGGAGTTTGGTGAAAAATAAAACGCAAACAAGAAAAAAAAGGATGGGATCAGATTAGCCTCTAGGTCCTCTAGAAAGAAAAATAGAATCTGGGAATACTTAGTAACAGGAGACCAGCTGATTAAATCAAAGAGAAGCTTACTGAGTTTAACTGTAAAGATGGAGATGCCTAGATACTTAGTGACTAATTTTGATGTAAATATAAATATATATGAAAATGAACTTTAAAGTGATTGTTTTTAGAACACTGTGTTCAGTTATAAAATTTCCTTCAAATGAATGAAATACATTAATTTTTATTTCCTACTAACCAGTAGAAATGCCACAAGAATATAACTGCTATAATAAATACATTTCTAAAGAATGGGATTTACATATAAAGGAGGCTTACATTCTTAAAAGTCGAGAAAGATTTGGTTTTCTAATCTTTTCAGAAAGGGACTTCTGTAGAGAGTGGATTTTCTTTGTTGAGGAGGTTCACTAACATGAATGCAAGTAGTTTCCTAAGAGGAAAATTGAGAAGGGGTCCCCATTTGGGTAATAAATTGTTTAACTGCCATTAATATCTTGGAACAGACTATGGTATCTTTCCAAAATCAGCATGGTCTCTAAGAATTTAATCCTAGGGCTGAATATAATCTGACACAGATTCACCTGCTCCCTACTACACACCAAAGTCATAAAATTCATTTTCTTCAGGGAAATCTCTAAACTGAATTATTTCTCCTAATCAAAATGGAAAGAGTCACCTGAGGAGCACTAGTCGCAACGAGGAAAGCGTTGGTCCTCCCGGGGTGATCATAATCATGCATGGCAGCCGCTACATACAGTGCCATCAACTCCAGGGCAGGGATATTGCCAGACAGACATCCGTATTTATCATCTGGCACATTATACATTTTTGAGAATACATATCCCATATGTCCATGTGCAAATCCACTGTCCGAATCTGAGAGGAGAAAATAAAAAGTAACGGAAATTTCTTGTCACTGTTACATTGGTATCATTTGCCTTGATCTCCTTTTTAAAAAAACATTCTTTTGTTCCCATAGTTTCACAAGGGTGCGTGGATGTGCTTAATACGTACCTGAATCACTTGCTGATCCGTGATCATTAATCACAGTTGAGAGGCCCGGAATAGGCTGCGTGGTAAGATACCAAACAGCATGTAAGACGTCAGTCGCATGGATTCTGTTATGATCTGTAACCAATATAAAGGAACAGTTATTAAACTGTGAACTCTGGCGTCCAAGGACTCAGAGTGCCATCTACTGGATAAACAGTTGAGTTCTAATATTTTAATAACCCCTGGGAAAGGCAGCCAAACATTCTAGGACAAAATACTCTTTGATTACTCTTCCATTACTCCATTCATATCCATAGTAACAAGAGGAAAAAAACTCAACACTCACAACATTCACTATGCACACAGTAGTCTGAAGGGAAAATTCTGTGTCCAGAGTCTACCAGAAACCGAACATATACAAGAAACTCACTATGTGAAACAACTGTGATGTTTACTCTTGTACTTAATTCCAGGCTCCTGAATCAGACTATGCAGAGGACCAGAATAAAAGAAAGTCCCATGACTTACTTAAACTAGGTCAGATTCATGGTCTACACCACCCGATATTTCATCTCTGATAAATGGAACCCAAATACAATCTATGAGTAATAGAACACAGTATGTTTCTTCCATATCAAATTTAAAATACTGTAATGAAAAGGAATAATATATATTTTAAATATAGATTAAATCCACAGAGCAAAATTCAAAACCAGAATCAATGATGTTCTCTGATGTAGAAATTCTAATTTGGAAATTCTATAGTTTTAGGAAATACCTCAAGAGGAAAATAAAAATCTTTTTGGATAATAATATCAGGAGGAAAGTCATTTAGAAAAGTAAAAACTACGGGAAAACCAAATTCCCTAGTTATAAGGTAATTATCATGGAAAAAGGGTCTATTCTGTATGCACCTTCAGTTTCTATTGAGCCATGACCAAAAGCCCGGGGTGCTCTTGGCTTACCTTTTTCTGGTGCAATTCTTCCAAGATTTTCTCTTACTTATCTGGCCCTTCATAATATTTCATTGATTAATATGCTTTATCCTAAATATGCTAACTTTACACATTTTATTTCTGATGACAAACTGTGATACAGTTTCCATCTCCAATATAATAATCACATCTCTGAATAATACTCAGCAGACGAGAAAACAGAAGAGAACAGGAAGAATGAGAATGGGGATTTGAGAGAAACACCTTTCCCTGGTCAGGGAAGAAAGAAGAAACTGTGACTGTGGTGTTGGCAGTACACAGGGGGAATGTAGGTATGTGATACCTATTTTCCTACATTTCTGGCAACTCTTAGGAGTCAGTCTTTAAGTGATATGTAGCTAAATCTTAGGTAAACACTCCAGGAATTCAGTTAAGGGCTGGGAGAGGGTTTAAGAGTATGACTTCAGAGGAGCTTAGAAAAAAGCACTCCTAGGCTCCAAAGGGGGAAACAGCAAAACCTGGGCATTGTGCCATTGCCACATGTGAAGACTGATACTACCGAGTCCCCCAAAACTACCTAGTATTATAAAATTGGAGTCTGTATCTCTGTGTCCAGACTATCTCACATGACTCAAGACCAAAACATTTTATGTCTGAACCTATGCTACGTACAAAGTCGATCATGCTAGAAGCTTCTGGATTTAGAACAGATCAGATTTCGTCTCTGCTTTGTCATTTATTACCTGTGTTCCCTTGAGTGAGTTACTTAAAACTGAGCCTCATTTCCTTTTCTTAAAAATGTGGATTGTAACAGTGTCTATTTCACAGTGCAATTGGGAGAATTACAGAAGGGAAAGTATTTTAAAGTGTGTGACTACACAATTAGCTTGTGATTATTATAAACATCACTCATATAAAATAAATTATTGCTGCTAAAACAAAATGGTGACTCAGCACAGATTGCCAGTTTTCTCCCCAAATCAATGCTGGATTTGTACAAATAGAATAGAAGGGCCTAAATAGAAGCAACATTAAGCTCTTGGGGAGGAAGAAGGCATGATGAGACCTGGTAGAGGGAGAAAATGACAGCTGGGGCTGTTAGAATATGTTGGGTGAGAGCTACTGAGATAGGTTCTTTGCTTTACCCCTTTGCAAGCTGGGTAGATTGCTATGCATAAGTAATCACCACTACTACTCAGTGGCAGAGGAACTGTGCATGCGCCCAGCACTGCCTGGTTGATGGCGCATTATCAGCGTGTTGGCAGAGCTGTCTGGGGTGAGAAGTAGACAACACTGAGTACAGGTGGACTTCCAGTTCTTGAGCTGCCTATCTAAATAATTTAGTGCTGAAAATACAAAAAGAAGGGAAGCTACCAAACTCATTTTATGAGGCTTAGTATAATCTTGATTCAGAAACAAGGTAAAGACAGTATATGAAAAAATAATACTCTTTTTGCTTTGGAGTATAGCTAACCAAACCTAACTCTTTAAAAATAAGTATTATATATTAATAAGTATTATATAAATAAGTATTTAATATATATATACATGTCTGGTTATTCGTGTGTACATCAAGGATAATCCCACTTTCATGATCCCTTAATTAGGATGGAAAATTATCTGCCTTGTAAACAGTCAGTAATGTGCTTATTAAACAAATTTTACTTAGCATGTACTATGTGCAAGCATTGCTGGTATGGCTGTTGCTCTCACCATTAATTCTCTGGTGACTGACTCGGGAGCAAAGGCCCCAAGGGGAGAGGCTAGCTAGGTCAGCGAAGGGGATTGACAGGTTTCTGTATGCTGACACGACATGCTCAGAGATTTCTTTTCTTCCTCTGCCCATGGTAGGCAACTGAGAAGGATAAGGAATGACGTCAGAGTTCTCATTATTTTATTGTTATTATCACCCCTCTTCATTCATCTCTGCATTTTGGACAAGCTCCTCTTTTGATAACTCCTCATCCATCTGATAACAGAAACACACATGCACGTTCCCATGTCACACACCCTCCCTCTCTTCTAGAGCATGCCCATCTCCCTCTTCTATCTTGACATGCTTGTTTTCTTGACTTTTCTCTTATCCCTCAAACACAGAGTTTAAGGGAGCTAGTATGGAGGGTTGGAGCTATATGTAAGACATACAGACTTTTAGACCTAAATTTGTAATGTTCAATGTAAAATTCTGTCTATACTCTTAAGCACCAAAGGGTAAAGGGAAGTGCTAAAGAACAGAAGCAACATTTTCAATATGTTTTTCCTTTAGAATATATCTAATTATTCATAGTTCTACCCTTCTAGCTTCTGCCATGCCACCTCAGCTTTGAAACAAAACAAAGCACTCTCAAAAGTATTTGAGTCCATGAATATTACCTGTGGATTTATCTGCATTACTAGCCAATATGCCCAACTGAAAGGGACTACAAAAATATGAAACATTATTTAGCTCCATGCAGTTGAGTATATTTACCTAGTTTATCTCTGTGAAATTAAGTAATTATACCTAAAATTATCCTAATTTTTTAAATAATTTATTTTGGTATCATTAATCTACAATTACATGTACAATATTATGGTTATTAAACTACCCCCTTCATCAGGTCCCCCCAACCAACCCCATTACAGTCACTGTCCATAAGCGTAGTGAGATGCTATAGAATCATTACTTGTCTTCTCTGAGTTGTACAGCCCTCCCCAGGCCCCCCCAACATTACGCCTGCTAATCGTACTGCCCCTTTTTCCCACTTGTCCCTCCCTCCCTACCCATCCTCCTCAGTTCCTTTCCCTTTGGTAACAATTAGTCCACTCTTGGGTTCTGTAAGTTTGCTGCTGTTTTGTTCCTTCAGTTTTTTTTTCTTTGTTCTTATACTCCACATATGAGTGAGATCATTTGATATTTGTCTTTTTCCACTTGGCTTATTTCACTAAGCATAATACCCTCTAGCTCCATCCATGTTGTTGCAAATGGTAGGATTTGTTTTCTTCTTATGGCTGAATAATATTCCATTGTGTATATGTACCACATCTTCTTTATCCAAAAATTATCCTAATTTGTATCTGAAATTTTCATTAGGGAGTTGCCTATATTTACTACCTTGCTCAATGCTATTCCATGAAATAACTATTTCTTTATCTATATGAACCTATTTTTAAACTTAGATCCTTTAAATTTTAGTAAGAGTTCTGCATACAAATTTAAAAGCTTTCATAGTTTCTCTCTTCTCTTGGAAATTGTTAAATGTGTACTTAGAAGTATAACAAAATTCAGTTTCTAATCTTTTAGGTTATTGTTGTATAGAGTTACTCTAATCCCATTTGGTTACTCTTAGACTTTTTCATTTAGTTATGGGTTTATTCAGATAGAACCATTAGAAGTATAGTCCCCTAGGAGTAAGTATTATAAAAAACAGACATACAACAAATTTTTGTGTGTGCTGATTAACAATAAACAAAGCTTTTATAAATACCCATATTAGTTTGACTTTACAACCCTACCACATGCAAAATGTTATTACTTAAAAGTAATCACCACTCAGGCTAAAACTTTCCTTTGAGAAGATGCAAATAAATTCCCTTTATGGAAAGTATCAGGGGCTTCAAATAAATCAAATAGGTTTATTGTAACAAATTATTTTAAAAGGGAATGAAGAAACAACCATTTCAGGAAAAACATCTATTCACTGTAACATAAAAATGTAGTAGGAAAATGTAAAAATGAATAATAAAATTTAGAATCTTCTTTTTACACTTAAATATGGGTCAACTTTTCCTATGATTTAATGATATACTTCCTAGAGGAAAGTAAGTAGTAATATCAATTTGCACTTAATGGAACTTGGAGATCACTGATTATTTTAGTAAAAGATATTTGGAAAAATAACAATTTGTGTAAGAAAATGTCATTAAGAAAGCAGGGCTTATCTTAAGATCATTTCAAACTACCCCTTTTTCTTCTCTCTCTTCCAACTTCCATGGCCCCACTAACTAGACCTTCTCCAGGGGCCCAGTGTTCTTAAGCTCCTCTTTTCTCTACTCTCTCCATCCTATTTTGCCTGCAGTTTTTGTCCCATCTTCTGCAACACATCTCATTTGTAGATTCAATTCTTCCTTCTCTTTTCCTATGGCATACCATACCATCAGCTGTGGTTTTACTCCAGTGCAGCATGTGGATGGCATTTTGAACACAAAATGTTAATAATGGATCACTAGGTTAATGCACTACCCCTTTCTAGAAATACCTGTGCTTTATCAGTTTCCATGTTTTATTTAATATCCCCAAAAAGATACAGGGTTTTCACGCTTAGGATTCAAGATGGCAGTGTGAGAGGTGAGACAGAAAACTCCCCAAACCAGAGATAGTGGGAAAATATAGTTAACACAACTAACCCTAAAACAGCAACAGGAAAGAAGGCTGCGCCAGACTGCATACAGACCTCATGAACAGAGCAGACCTCACAAAACAGGGTAACGTGCGAAAGCCTTGATCTGATGGGACCCGAGCCCTTGCCCCACTCCAGCTCACTGGTGGGTAGAAGAGAAATCGAGTGGGGGAGGGGGTGGAAGCCTGGAACTACTGAACACCTAGCTCTGGAGATCTGCTTTGCAAGCAGAAATCTACATTGTGTGGTGCTCTAGAGGATGGGGAGCTGGGACAGGCTGTGTGCTTGGGAGACAGATTTCGGCCATTTGTGGAGGATAGGATCCACACCCAGCCGCTCTGAGACAAGGGAAAGGCAGGCGGTCTGAGAGGCTACCTAGCAGCAAGAGGGCTGCTGAAGGCATGGGGTATGCACAGAGCTTGCTACATGGGAGAAGGGATAGGGGGACAAGGTGGTCTGGGCATGCTCTGCCCAGCAGATTGGGAACTTTGGGGAGCTTCAGGTGCTCCATCCCCCTGACTGGCTACTCAGGTCCGAGGCCCCCCACTGTGATACACAGCCTGCAGAGCTTTCCTCCTGGCCTGACAGCACCTGCTCGCAAACTGGCAGTCACTGTGCCGGCGTCAGGCCAGTCAGAGGGAGGCCCCGCCTACAACAGCTAGAGACACCAAGCACAGAGGCTTACACCTGTGTGCTCCACCCACTGGCTGTGATACTGGAGACAGGCAAGGCAGACAGGAGTCAGGAAATAGATCTTTCCTCCCACCACACAACAGCTCTGCTCTGCTATGACCCCCAACTTCACTCTAGGGGCTGAGTAGCTCCGGAGACTAGAGCTTCTGGGCAACAGAGGGCACCACACAGAAATATGAAATGTCAAAAGAACATGGCACAGAGCAAAATCTCACAACTCCAGAAAAAGGGCCAAATGAAACTGAACTCACCAATCTTCCTGAAAGAGAGTTAAAAATAAAAATCATAAGCATGCTTATGGAGGTACAGAAAAATATTCAAGAACTCAGGAATGAACTTAAGATGGAGATTCAATCATTAAAAAATTCCATATCTAAAATGAAACATACAATGGAGGGATTTAAAAGCAGATTAGATGTAGTAGAAGACACGGTAAATGGAATAGAAATTAGAGAAGAGGAATACAAAGAAGCTGAGGTACAGAGAGAAAAAAGACTCTCTAAGAATGAAAGAATATTGAGAGAAGAGTGTGACCAATCCAAACGGAACAATATTCAAATAATAGGGGTACCAGAAGAAGAAGAGAGAGAAAAAGGGATAGAAAGTGTCATTGAGGAGGTAATGGCTGAAAAATTCCCCAATCTGGGGAAGGAGATAGTCTCTCAAGCCATGGAGATGCACAGATCTCCCAACACAAGGGACCCAAGAAAGATAACATCAAGACATATTAATAATTAAAATGGCAAAGATCAAAGATAAAGACAGATTTTAAAAAGCAGCTAGAGAGAGAAAAAAGATCACATACAAAGGAAAACCCATCAGGCAATCATCAGATTTCTCAACAGAAACCTTGCAGGCCAGAAGGGAGTGGCATGATATATTTAATGCAATGAAGCAGAAGGGGCTCAAACCAAGAATACTCTACCCAGCAAGGTTATCATTTAAATTTGAAGGAGGGATTAAACAATTTTCAGATAAGCCAAAGCTTAGAGAGTTTACCTACAACAAACAACCTCTACAGTGCATTTTGGAGGGACTGCTATATATGGAAGTATTCCTAAGACTAAATAGGTGTCACCCAAGGGATAGACAAAGAGTACAGAATATGATTCATAACATGCAAAGAATGGAGGAGGAAGAAAAAGAAGGAAAAAAAAAGGAATCTCTGGCTGTGTTTGTAATAGCATCATACAAAGTGACTTAAATTAGACTGTTAGATAGTAAGGCAATTACCCTTGAACCTTTGGTAACCACAAATCTAAAGCCTGCAATGGCAATAAGTACATACCTATCAATAATCACCCTAAATATAAATGGTCTGAATGCACCAATCAAAAGACGTAGAGTTACTGAATGGATAAAAAAAACACGACCCATTTATATGCTGCCTACAAGAGACTCACCTCAAACTCAAAGACATACACAGACTGAAAGTAAAGGGATGGAAAAAGATATTTCATGCAAGTAATAGTGAGAAAAAAACAGGAGTTGCAGTACTTGTAACAGACAAAATAGACTTCAAAACAAAAAAGTCACAAGAGACAAAGAAGGACACTACATAATGATAAAGGGGTCAGTACAACAAGAGGATATAACTATTATAAATATCTATGTACCCAACACAGGATCACCTACAGATGTGAAACAAATACTAACAGATTTGAGGGGAAATACAATGCAATGTATTCATTTTGGGAGACTTCAACACACCACACACTCCAAAGGACAGATGAACCAGACAGAAAATAGATAGAGACAGAGGCACTGAACAACGTATTAGAACAGAAGGACCTAACGGACATCTACAGAACACTCCATCCAAAAGCAACAGGATACACATTCTTCTCAAGTGCACATGGAACATTGTCAAGAATAGATTATATACTAGGCCAGAAAAAGAACTTCAGTAAATTCAAAAAAATTGAAATTGTACCAACCAGCTTCTCAGATCACAAAGGTATGAAACTAGAAATAAATTACACAAAGAAAATGAAAAAGCCCACAAACACATGGAGGCTTAATAACATGCTCCTTAATAATCAATAGATCAATGACCAAATAAAAACAGAGATCAAGCAACATATGGAGACAAATGACAACAATAATTCAACACCTCAAAATCTGTGGGACGCAGCAAAGGCCGTGCTAAGAGGGAAATATATTCCAATACAGGCCTACCTCAGGAAAGAAGAACAATCCCAAATGAACAGTCTAAACTCACAATTACTGAAACTAGAAAAGGAAGAACAAATGAGGCCCCAAGTCAGTAGAAGGAGGGACATACAAAAGATTAAAGCAGAAATAAATAAACTTGAGAAGAATAAAACAAAAGAATCAATGAAAGCAGAAGCTGGTTCTTCAAGAAAATAAATAAAATAGATAAACCCCTAGCCAGACTTATCAAGAAAAAAGAGTCTACACACATAAACAGAATCAGAAATGAGAAAGGAAAAATCACTATGGACACCACAGAAATACAAAGAATTATGAGATAATACTATGAAAAATTATATGGTAACAAAGAAATGGACAACTTTCTAGAAAAATACAACCTTCCATGGCTGACCCAGGAAGAAACAAAAAATCTGAATAGACCAATAACCACCAAAGAAATTGAACTGGTAATCAAAAAACTACCTAAGAACAAATCCCTGGACAAAATGGTTTCACTGCTATATTTTACCAAACATTTAGTGAAGACCTAATACCCATCCTCCTTAAAGTTTTCCAAAAAGTAGAAGAGGAGGGAATACTCGCAAACTCATTCTATGAGGCCAACATCACACTAATACCAAAAAGCAGGCAAAGACACCACAAAAAAAGAAAATTACAGATCAATATCCCTGATAAACATAGATGCAAAAATACTCAACAAAATATTAGCAAACTGAATTCAAAAATACATCAGAAAGATCATCCATCATGATCAAGTGGGATTCATCCCAGGGATGCAAGGATGGTACAACATTCGAAAATCCATCAACATCATCCACCACATCAACAAAAAGAAGGACAAAAATCACATGATCATCTTCATAGATGCTGAAAAAGCATTTTACAAAATTCAACATCCATTCATGGTAAAAACTCTTAACAAAATGGGTATAGAGGGCAAGTATCTCAACATAATAAAGGCCATATAGGACAAACCCACAACCAACATACTTAACAGCGAGAAGCTGAAAGCTTTTCCTTTAAGATCAGGAACAAGACAAGGATCCCCAGTTTTATTCAACATAGTTCTAGAGGTCCTAGCCATGGCAATCAGACAACACAAAGATTGGTAAGGAAGAAGTCAAACTGTCCCTGTTTGCAGATGACTTGATATTGTACATAAAAAACCCTAAAGAATCCACTCCAAAACTACTAGATCTAATATCTGAATTCAGTAAAATTGCGGGATACAAAATTAATACACAGAAATCTGTTGCATTTCTATACACTAACGGTGAACTAGCAGAAAGAGAAATCAGGAAAACAATTCCATTCACAATTGTATCCAAAAGAATAAAATACCTAGGAATAAGTGTAACCAAGGAAGTGAAAGACTTATACTCTAAAAACTGCAAGACATTCATGAGAGAAATTAAAGAAGATACCAATAAATGGAAACACATCCTGTGTTCATGGATAGGAAGAATTAATATTGTCAAAATGGCCATCCTGCCTAAAGCAATCTACAGATACAATGCAATCCCTATCAAAATACCAAGAGCATTCTTCAATGAACTAGAGCAAATAGTTCTAAAATTCATATGGAACCACAAAAGACCTCAAATAGCCAAAGCAATCCTGGGAAGGAAGAATAAAGTGGGGGGAATTATGCTCCCTGTGCATTTATTTCCTAAAAGTACCACAGGATTTCCACACATTATCACAATTTCCTAATTCAATTTGCATACATTTTCTCCAGCTCCATACATGTTGTAGTATGTAGGGCAATTCTACTTATGTGTTCTAAATTATACATGAAATGCTATGTATTGAAAATTTAATTTAGTATCTCCTCTGTTTGAATTTCTCATGATTTTAAATGACAGATTGTTCTCACACTATTCAAAGTTCTTAAGCTTGAAAACTTGGTGCTGTCCTTTTCTTTGGTCTTCACATTTATTTGATTTTTAAACTGTTTGTATTAAAGTCTCTACAACCACTTCCAGATGTCTCGTCTTCTCCATTTTATAAGACCATCATCTTCCTGTCCCTCTACTCCCAGCCAGGTTTATTTTATATTGAAAAGCTTCAGTCGTTAGTGATTTAACTCTACAGATGCCAGAACAAAAGTTGAATTCACATAATAAAAGGGGCACATTATAAAACGAGCAATACATTTATATTCAGCACACACTTAAATTGGACTTCCTGCATGCAAGGCTCTATTATAATCCCTTTAGAATTATTACCTCACTCTATCCTCATAGTAATCCTATGAAGCAGATATTACAATCCCTATTTAATAGATTAAGAAACGAGTCATACAGAAGTTAAGTAAGACCCAGGGTTTCCTACAGCTAATAAGAGAAGGGGCCAGGAGTCTAACTCAGGCTATTATCTCCTATTCACTATACCATGTGTGCTGACAATGTGTAATTTTTTTACTACCTGGTAACGATTCCATTTCCTATTATTCATAGCAAATTAAACAGATTTTAAAAGTATTACTTTGCAAATAACTTATACTTACAAGGAATTTCCCTGTATCCAATCTCCAGAGCATGAAAATAATTCATAAATTCCCTGACTGGAATTTTAAAAGCCTCAAAGAGGCCCATGTCTTCAAAAAGTCTGTATGATACCTGTAAAAGAAAAAGACAAAGACTTAAGAAAACATTCTGGGGTGTGCGGACATGAAAAGAAAAAAAACGAGTAGAAAATTAACCCCATTAATTTACAGCCAGTAGAGATACTTAATGGAACAATAAATCAAACAGACATTGAAGATCTCTGTGTGCCTACCCCTTGTATTTCCTGTTCACAAGGGTTATATAATCTGTTTTTAAAGATAGAGACATACCCCCAAAACCAACCAACTGAAACAAGGGTATACACTACAGAAATATGTCAAGACTCTAAACTGTGTGTTATATACTTAACTACTAAATTCCTAATTGCATAATACATTCTATAAGCAAAAAATGAGAAAAAGTTCTAATTTGGACTAATTTTATATTTTTTAAAAAAGGTTTCCAGCAGATAGAGGATTCAGGGTTGTGCCTTAGTGAAGGATAAAGGAAAAGAATGACAAGAGGAAAAGGGTCTCCTTTATTAAAATACACAGTTGATCCTTGAACAACACGGGTTTGAACTATGTGGTTATACACCATTTATACACAGTTATTTTTCAAAAAGTATACTGAAAATTTTTGAGATTTGTGAGTTTGAAAAAGCATTTCTCTTACAGTATATAATACATATAACATAAAATTTTTTTGTTAATTGACTGTGTATGTTATTAGTAAGATCTCTGGTCAACACTAGGCTATTAGTAGTTACATTTTGGGAGAATCAAGTTATACATGGATTTTTGACTACAACAGGGGTCGTGCCCCTAACCTCTGTGTTGTTCAAGGATCAACTGTGTAAAGAAAACAGATTTACTCTAATCTAGTATGAATAACAATGTCTAAACTATTTTTCCTCATTTGGCTTCTCTCCTCCTGTGAGTATCTATCGTCCTTCCCACTATTTCACAGCTTTGGTGACTCAAATTAAGTAAATATCTTTGGATGTAATTGGCACATTTGATATGCAAATGATGAAGCAAAAAAGAGGCACAGAGGAAGGTAATTGGGAGAGAAATTATTCACGTGGCAGAATGGCATACAGCACCACTTAAAAGTGGCCTTACTCCGTGTCACAAAAGCAGTGTTGGTGATAGTTCAGGAGACCTTAAGAAAGAATTCTTCATCATTTTTCTTATCTGCATTCCTTCTTAAGATTCTCTTGAAATATTTCTTCAAAATCTTCAACTGTTTCATAAATTTCTATCTTTTGTTATGGAATTTAAATTATTTTTTATTATATATTGTATGTTTATATATTCAATATTTATCACATACATTATGTACATAGGCATACTGGAGGATACGAAATGGAGACTCTCATGCATGTGCCCTCAGGAAGACAAAACTTGAGGGCTGTGAGACTGATTTTCCATAAGTGCTTGATTACCAAAAAATGGTAATATTGGAATTTTCTTAAATGATAGGGAGTTGATGAGGGGCAGTCTCCTATCAACCCTGGGAAGCTGTATTCATGGTTTCCAGAGGCATGAACAAGAAATGATGCAGCCCAGGCCTGTCTTGCAAAATAAGCTGAACTGAGCTTTGCTGGTAAGACTGGACTGGTTTTGTGTGCTTGGAGAATTTTCAAAGTTGGTCTCCATTAATTTTTTATTTAACAGACAAACTGAACTCCCCACTCTTTATATTCCCTGCTTATCAATACAGCCTACCCATTAACCTCAATGGACTCACCTGTACCTCGCTATAGTTTGCAACTGAATTGCCATTCCTCTATTTTCCCCCATTTCTGACAATTTTTAGCTTGCCTCAGTTTACCTCATTATTTAGTCAGTCAACCTGACTGAAAAAGGGATTGATCCATTCAGCATATTTCTACTGAGTGCCTACACATACTCTCTATTGCATAAGGCATACATAGGTGAAGAAGACTATAAGAAGTTCTTGTATATAAATACCTAGTGGATTTAACTATGCCTGTTACTTCAATAATAATAATAATAATAATAAATGCTGATGTATACAGATATAGCCTTATATATATATATACACACACACACACACATACATATAGATTCTGGCAAAATTCTATATACACTATAAAAACATATCTTTGGTTGGTTGGTTACTTCTTGGGGTATGTTACCTTTGGCAAAAGGCCATATCTATTTATCTGTCTATCTATAAAACATTTAATAAGTGAGATACCTGTTCTACATAGTCTATATATTATTTACACATAATTAATCCTCACAGCATTTTATGAGATAGATATTGTTAATTATTAACATTTGAAAACAGAAGAAAAAACTGAGGCACAGAGAGGTTGAGTGATTTGTCCAAGATCACACAGCAGACATATTGCTAGGTAGAAAGACATGAACAGCTGGGGAAGGGGAAGACAAGGTTCAAGGAAAAAAGTTCCAGTTAGGGGGTCCCACTTGAAAATAACAAAGGCTTAGTGGGAAGATAACCTCCTTGCCTATCGGAACCAGGCTAAACCGGTCCCAACCAGATCACAATGCAGTCACAATGGAATAAAACTAAGAACTGCCCAAAACACACTTTATCATAATCTCATTAAAATAAAATTGCAGTTTGGCTTCCCACCCTCCCGCTCCCCCCAACCTCCAAGGGCTTTTCTGTTTGCATTTTGGGAAAAGGCATATGCACCAACAGGAATGTGTGTATAATTAGAACTGTCAATCAAATGACCTCACCTTGTCAATCTAAGAGGCCCCTCCTAGCCAGGACACGATGAAAGAGACCTTCCCCTAAAAGATCAGGGCCTTTGTCTACCTTGACTCTGACCCACTCCTCCCTTGGAGTACATTCAAATAAAACTCCCTCAGCTTCGCTATTGTGTCTCTGCCTTTCAATTCTTCGTTTCGGCGGGAACAAGAACCAAGAACAAACGTCCCGCAGAATTATCAGAAGCAGAATTCAAGCCAAAATGCTTGGCTTCAGATTTTGTACTCTTAACTGCTTCAAATACTACCACCAGTATATGAAAAATAATATTGTTAGGATTGAAAATAACTAAAGTGTTTTGTATTAATCTTTTAAACATTTGAAACATGAATTGAAAAATTAAGCAACAGGATCGTTCAGTGTATGATTTTACAGTAGAAGACTTTTCACCAAAAAGCTGTTGGAAACAACCACTAACAATCCAAACTCGTACATAAAGGCACCATTACCAGGCTAAATACTGTGTAGCTGAAAAAACTAAGCACTATTCCAAAGTCTGAATGCTGTCCTTTTAAATTCATTAAAATAAACATGATAATCATCAAAAGGGCAGACAGTGTACTGAGACGGGGAAGCCATTTCCATTGCACATGTCTCTTTAGAAATCTTTTGAAGTGAGACTTTTTCTGTGTAGTTTCAGCCAAAAGGTGATTGCTTGGACTGTTCAAGTTAATTCATTTCAGCTGTCCTGAAGTCTTACTTAAGGTGAAAAAAATACGCCTTTCACACAGTGAAAATTTCATGATTTTTGTGCTTATAAACTCAGACCAAAAAAAACCCCATAAAGTTCTACTTAGCAAGGCAATTGAAGCTGTATTTTCTTGAAAGTCCATATTTTTTAAACTGGAAAAATCAATAGTGACATAATAAGGATCATGTAGTTATGTATTTATTTTTGAAAGAGGACAGGAAAAAAAAGATAACAGTGATGAATTCTGCCCAAATCTAATTGTTAATGATTGCTTATCTTTCTACTGTGTACTCATAGCCATGACTCTCAGAAAACATTTTGGTCAAGTTTCACCCCGCCGCTCCCAGAAGTTCAGGGGGAGCTCTGTGCCTGCGACAGTATTTGCTACACAGTCAGTTGGGCTGTAAAACCGACTGCCTATAATAACCACTATTCTACTTGCTTAGACTTCACATTCAGAGAGTTTGAAGATATAAGAAGTGAATGTGTTTTTATGACGGTGCTAGCAGGGGGTGGGTTTTGGTGGCTGAAAAGCAGTTGAAATGAAGGTAAGAAGCCGGGACTTCTAATGTGGATATATAGAGGTACAATATTTACTATATGTCTTTAGATGAGTAATGTATCCCCTTTTAAGCCTCAGTTTCTTAAAATAGAGATTAAAAAAAATACCTGCATTAGACTTGCTGAGAAGATTAGATTGTAGAGTTTTGCAGGGTCTGTGACATAATATTTTAAACACAAACAATGTGAGATTTTTCTCTCCATACAAGGGAACACACCCTCCAGGAGAAGAGAAAGGAGACTTCCCTCTCACTGATTACATCTTATGGCACCATTACAGGCATATTTCCAGGTAAAATCATTCTCTCAGAGTTGTCGTCTGCAATGGGTTTCAGAAAGTGGGATATAAAACCTCCCAGGTGGAGCCCTGAGACATCAGGCTAAAGTGGATAGGATGGAAATGGCTACCATGAAACCTGTCCTCAAGATCAGCTAGCATAAAAGACACTGCTTAGCACTGAGGAGAAAGGGAGAGAAGAACAAGCCTGTGAACTCCTAGTACAAGTGCAAGGGCTGCCATTCTAGTCCACCCACACGGTCCTGGTCAGAACAGAGTCTAGTGGAGTTTACACGTCATGTAAACCTTGTAATTATTTTAAGCTTTATAATCCATTGATCATTTTAGCATACTTCTCCTGTATGCAGCAAGTGGACTTGTCATTATTTTGATACATATTTCCCAACTAGAATGGGAGTTCCTTTAAGGCAGGGGCATATTTTTCTTCTTGAAGACTAGACTTAGTGTTTGTAGAACTCAACAACAGAAGAAAATAAGACCCCTCTCTCTTCTTCCTTCAAACAGCTTTCTTCTCTTGAGGGACTGTGTCAGCTTTTCTTCTGTTGAATTCTATGACTTTTAGGTCATTTCTCCCTCTTGCTTGTGTATCCTTGCCTCCCTTCACTGTCACATTTGACTGCACACGTACAGATTTTAACTGCAGAATAGGGTATTCTACTCTCTTGAAATTCTTTTTTTAACCTACCACCAAGGAATCTACAGAATGTTGGGCACTAAACATTTCCTTCCTCCACCCAATACCCACCTCCCGTGTCAGGCACGTACATAGCTTTAACCAACCAAGGAATTGTCTTTTCTACATTCAAAGTCATACGCCACACATATGAATACATTTCTTACCTGACTAAGAATACGGCCACATTTTCTTCCTATTTTTTCCACTAAATCAAAAATCGGGAAATTCCAAGTATTTAGCTGCTCCATAATTAGGTCCAAGTTGTCCATGACGAGAGGGTCAGGAGCAAGCACTGGTTTGTCCTGCAAGGAAGGTGAACTATCTTAAGTTCATGCAGTTTTTCTACAAAGCAACTCCTGTTTTAATAAGTTCAATTCAACAACAAAGTTTACCTGAAATAAATGTCTTAACATTTCAGGGTGAATGAGTGATCTTCAAAAAAACCCAAGATGAACGAGACACTGATCCCAAAGTAAAAGGAGAAAAGGTCCTCATGTTGTTTTGGGACATGAACTTTGCATAGTTACAAGCCTGCTTATTCCTCATTCATACATATTATAGCAAAAAAATGGACTTTTTCCGATAAGTTAACTGCTTTTTCATCTACTGTGGAGGTCTTTAATAAAGATTCAAGGACTTTAGAACACTCTGAAATTGTATGTAAAATCTATCTCTTTTTATGTTTACATAAATTTTTCTGGCACAAGAATTCCTGGATTTTACTGGACTCCCCCCAGAAAAATCTATGTGTCGGGAGGGAGAGTTATTCACCCCTATTATAATTGATTGAATTTGTATTATTGCTTCAAAATCAGCAGTAATCCTGCCGAAGGACAAGTGCCACATTATTCAGGGATTTTGATGTAATTCATGTGATGTAAGGATTACAAAGGAATATGTACCATATAAATGAAAAGACATTTTATAACTGGTCCCAAGTGAGGACATCTCTTAAGAGTTCATTTACCAGAAATGTAGAAAATAACAATAATGATGATAAAGAGACTTAAATTATTTTATCTGACAATCTCTTTGATTTAAAAGTATACATGGTAGATGAAAGAAAAATGATAATAGCAGCAACTGATAATCACATGACAGTCAATTATTTTTTATTATTTGCTGCCTCCTCAAAACTAACCTGACTCAAATGTATGCTTTTATCCTCTTTAAGTGGATCTCTTTAAACACACAACATAAGTTATCACTAAAGGATAAAGAGGTTAGCAAATGTCGACATAAACTTGTTTTAATGTAACAAGGAAATAAATATTGGCTCACTTTCTAAATCAAGGAGCTGTTAGAAATAAGCTGCAGAAACTCTAAGACAACTAACAATTTCACCGTTATTGAGTGGTATTTGTAAAATATTGTTTTACTGAATGAAACAATTCACTTTTCCTACACATATTTATATTTTTAGATAAGGCTAAGAAATATCTGCAGTCATTTGTGAAGATAAATAATTATGTTTTTAATCACTAAATAATAGAATCATTAAGAGATCAGTAAGACTTGGACAGGGAAAAATTATATTGATATAAATAGGTAGGGCTATAATGCACTATGACCCAAATGGGATACATCTGTAAAGCCTAATGATTCAGGAATCTATTTATAAGCCAATCTTTGTAATAAGAGCCAATTTCTCAAGTAAATGGCGGAGTTAAGTCATGATGGAGTTAAGTAATGCGGAGCTACCAGGAATATCATGGTCTCAGGTGTGTAGGTGCTGCAAGCCGACGTTTTCCTCAAAGGCTCTCTCGCGCACTCAGTCTCATCTTCATTCTGGACAATATCACTGCTGTCACTGTTGTTATTGGTTTCATAATCAGAGGTGACTTGAGCAGTGTCATCTGCAATTGAAAGAGAAGCTTATTATGAAACCTGCAAAGGAAAAGGGGTCCCTTTTAAGCAAATATTCCCAAAATGCACATGGTAATAAAACATTTAGGAACATACTGCTTTTACAAGCTCATGCACCAAGGATACAGAATCAGAGGGAGGGAGAAAGCATATATTTTTAACCCAATAAAGTACAATTATCTGTGACTTACAGGACATGCATTAATTCCTCCATCCTACACTGCTTAGATCAGCAATGCATACCTTTAAAAAGTCCCATGCTTGTACATTTCTTTTTCCTTTATGCATCACCCAACACTCTTAACCACCAAGTAGCTGATTAAAACATGCACTCTAGAAGTGGCAGATGGGTGGAAGAAACTGCGTTAACACCCAAAACAAAAGTGGTCTGGAGAACACAGGACAGTAGCACATGCTTAAGCGACTGGGAGATCCAGGGTGTCCAAAGGCCATCCTGTGGAATCTATGGTTTCCTTCCTTACCTGCCTACCTCCACTGTCCCACATTTCAGTCAGCACTCACCTGTGCTAACTAAAGGACCAATCAGGTAATACCAAGTGTCTGTAGAATACGCTCCTGGGGCAAAGACCCTGTGAAGCTTTCCACAGCTGAAAAAGGTACCTGACTGCAGTTCCCTGTGTATGTGTTCTGAGCTGGAGACCACTGCAAGCACTTCATGTGTTCTGACAACTGAGACGTCTCAATAATCCTTGGAGACAGGATATCTATCCTATTGCACTATACTATCCTCGCTTCGCAGACAGGAAACTGAGGCACGGAAAGGATAAGTGAATTGCCCAAGGCACAAAGCTGGTAAATTTTGCCACCCAAATGTGAACTTGAGAAGTCTGACCCTAATCTCTATGTATCTTTATTTTTGATCAAGTTTAGTTCTGTTTTTTTCTTTTATAGTTATGGCTCTCCACATTCTACAGCATTTTTGCCTTACCCCAAGGCACAGAGATACCTTCCTGTGTTTTTCTTTCAGAAGCTTTATAGTTTTAGCTTTGACATTTAGGTCTATCTCAGAATAATGTTTCATATGGTGTGAAGTAGGGGTGAAGGTCATTTTTTTGCCGACCCAATTGGATTGCTCTGGAATCGTTGTTGAAAATTAAATGATCATGTAGGTATGGGTCTAACGTGGGGCTTTCTACCTTATTCAACTTGATCTGTTTGCTGATTCTTACACCAGCACCACACTGTCTGGTTTAAGTCTTAAAGTCAGGTGATGATGTATTTCTTCTAACTTTGCTCTCCTTTTTCAAGATAACTTTAGATATTCTAGGTTTGTGTCCTCATATATTCTTATTCGTCTTAAGTTGCTAGTGAATAATGGTTGTTGTTACGTAGCTTATTCCAATCAGAAACATCTTGTAGGATTTTTCCAAGGATCTATC
Organism: Smutsia gigantea; assembly: GCA_032199065.1. NCBI lineage: Eukaryota > Metazoa > Chordata > Mammalia > Pholidota > Manidae > Smutsia > Smutsia gigantea. Next base: position 78,111 of record JAVSCE010002317.1, on the reverse strand, counting down.
TTTCTTCTTTTCACACAACTGCTTCTACATTAGCATCAGACACAGTATGCAAATGTAAAGACATTTCAATCCCAGAATTTATTAAAAAATAAATAAAAAAGCACTCTCAGAGGCCTCAGCTCTGTGTGAGAGCACAAAGGTGATAAGGAAACACTACCCTTATTCTACAGAGTCACAGAAGATCAGACACAGAGAAAGGAATATTCTGGGTCATATAATGGCCACACAGAAAATTCTTTTGATTTTTCCTTGCCTATGTCCCCTGACCTTTGTACATTTCCACGATACTATCCTCACAGGCAAATAATCAATATTTGTTAAGTATTGAATGAAGAAGCTGATAATTAAGGATCCATTTTAGGTAACTTTACCACCCTAACATCTATAGTTCACAGAAGCCATTTTTTCTACCTTGTAATCTTTTAGCACTAACAAAAGCAAGTCCCTAGTGTTGCAGCAATAAAAATAAAATAATAATTATTGTAGTAATTATTAGCAACTAAAATAATTAGCAGCAAACACTAACTTACAGTGACCCAGATACTGGAAGCGGTTTATAATGTTTAAAGTAATTTAATTCTCACAACAATCCTCTTTGGTAGATACTATTATTGTCTCTATTTGTAAATGAAGTAACAGAGGCACAGAGATTACAAAGTAGTAGGTAGCTGAACTGGGATATATGCCAGGCTCCAATCTCTGTCTGTGTTCTTACCCACGCCATAATCCTGCCTCAAAGAGAAACATTTTGGACAGTTTTGCATTAAAATTTTAACCACAGTGAACTCTAGCTGGCAGGATTATGGATGATTTTGATTTCCTTCATTGTCTTTTTAAATTTGTAATCTCAAAAATCAGGAACATAAGTCACCTTTATGATCAGAAAAAAAAATTAAGCTATTTCCATCTTGAGGAACAGAATTCAGACAGAGAATTACCTGTTCTGCCTGGGGTCTGAAGGGCTGCACCACTTCTTTCCAGGGACCCATCCGCAGGACTGCTTTGGGAATATGGTCGGCCACAGCTGAGAAACATTGGAACAGCTGTAAGTACATCCTCTCTGTTCAAAAAAGCATAGGCTTACACCATCCATATGTACATGAAGACAGATTAGAATAATCAAGTATTTCTACCTTTGACTTTGATGGGAAAACTTCATTTTGTTTTATACATGGTTGCTGACATACAGTATACTGTTTTCTTTTTTGTGAGGGCATGATCAATACAAAGGATCAGAAACTTCATTTCACTCACATTTTCCTCCATGGTCTAGACCCTATTTGATATGACAAAACTGGAAAAATTTTTTACATTATTTAGCAAATCCAGGGATGGTCTGGTACCTACTGGTAGTAGTGATTTTGGAGGCACTGACAGGCATTTTCAAAGTAACTTCTCCAGCGAAAGCCCTTGTGCCCACTTTAAAGCCTCATTATTAGATTTATTTCTATGGGTGAAGACATTTTATGTCCAAAGAGCCCTTTAAGAAAAGATTGCATATATGAAAATAGAATGATGGTATGTTACTTTCTTACGTCAAAATAAGATTTTTTTCAGATTGATCAGTCACCTGTTAAGTCCTTAAGGAAATTAACAAAGTAGAGGTACATTCTGAAGAACAGTGAATGTAAAATTGACTGCATAGGAGACTATTTGAGGAAAACAGACCCAGGGGATATGGTGGGTAACTGAGAAAAATCCAAGTATTTTGAGAGGTGGACAGGATTCTTTAACAGAGGAAGTTGGAAGATGTAGGATACTTTTGTTTTCTTAACAGTTTTGACTGTTTATAAATTAAAAAGTAACCCCACAAATAGCCTGGCAAGTTTTCTCTCTCCCCTATCTTGCTGAGAGATTTCACAGTTAGGTTTTAATTCTGCATTATGCTTTTGGGGTTCCTTTCCTTCCACCTAATTATTACAAAGGTCCTCATGGGGGGATGGTTTGTTATTTAACCACAGATTACTCATTCTAAAGGGAAAAGAAATGAATGATATCTGATAAGCTAATCTATTAAATGTCTCATCATTTTTTTCCCCTGAATTGTGCTCACATGTGCAGTAGAGATAAGCATTTTCCATTAGGGAGTGTTTTTATCCTTAGTAAATTTATTTTTCAACCCTTGAATGTAAGTTGACAAGCTTCACATGCAAAATACTTCTAATTATGAAATCCCATCAGTTTGATTTAGGGAATCAAAAGAAATGACAGGACCAAAAGGGAAAAAAGTTGATGCAGATAATGGGCTTACATTCTTGGATGAAACTCGGTAGCAGCAGAGTTTACTAGTTACAAAATTTTTCATTGCAAGATAATATGTAAAAGGAACATTTAAATCAGTAGTTCAAATGTACTACCTCTTATGCCAAAAAACAGCTTGTTGCATAGACATTACAGCAGCCAAGAGACTGAGATTCAACGCCAAACCTTTTGAGTTCAGCAGGGGAAACCACAATAATTAGTCGTGTGTTTCTGGAGCTCTCTGAGGCTACATGGGTGGCTGCCTTGAAGGCAATAATAAAACATGGTTTGAATTATGGATTATAAAGCCCAAACAAATAAAACACACATTACTGGATTTATAAACATTACTAAACAAGTCGGCAGTGAAATTCCCTTGTTTTGCTCTAAAACTCCCTTTATAAAAATCCTATTATATTCTTCCTAAGAATAAAAAAAAAAAAGACTGTGAGGAGAAAAGCTATGTGAGTGGCAGATCTTTTCTGAACATTCTCTCCTTTCTTTAGGCAACTGATTTTCCACAAGTATGGAGCCCACAGTGGGAGATTCTCCTTAGAAATTTGTGGAAGACAATGTCCTTGATGCTGATTACTCCACTGGGTTTCATCTGGGCTTAGAATGCATACCACAAAAAAATGGTTCTTAAGGTTGTTCCACCAAACACTAGCTCCTTGGGCAATTATTGGGTGTTAACCTAAAGAAATAGGTTCTGCGGTCAAATAAATTTGGCTTTCTTTTTGCAGGACTTCTCAGAGCTTTTAATAAAATAATGCGTGTTGTGAATCACTAAGAGGGAAATATGACATGTCTGTTTTACCACAGACCATACCTTTTGTGTGCGTGTATGAGGGAAGACCAGATTAATATGCCACAGAAGTTAGTTTATTTAAAAAAGCTATGAGAGAGGGTACCAGAATAACTTTTGGAGGGTAGAAAAACTTTTTACTCTGGCCCTAACAAAACAAACAAATAAAAAGGATTTTCCCTTTAAGCATATTTATAAAGAGAAAGGGAGTAAAAAATATAGGTTACAAAAAGAAATAACATTCATTTAACTCATACAGTTTATGAACAAAGTAGTGAAAATGAAATCTGTGAGGCTTAAAACTGAATATATTGATCAAATCTGAGACTGTGAAACAACATATTTGTAATGATATCAGTAGGACAACACATAATTCACTCAAATGCTTGGCCTCATTAGCCTTAGAAAAGAAACTGCATTTTATTTAAGGCACTCTCATGATTATACTTAGTTGAAAAACACCAAGCTCTTTTCTACTTAAAAAAATATTGTAATGCCTTAAGATCAATTATTCAAGATAAAGTCATTATTGAAGAACAAGAATATGTTAACCCAGTAAGAGGGGGTATTTATTTCTTAGTGATGGTGTTGAAGAAATAATTACTTTTGCTATGCTAGGCCTTTTTTTTCTTATCCTCTGTGAAAAACAGCACTTTGTATTCTATTTCAATAGGTTAAAGCAGTACAAGCAATTGCTTAACTGCATAAAGAGACCCAAATGAATCCAGTCATAATGTACCATGTGTTATTGGCACATCTTTAAAGTGTTAAAATGAGAATTGCAAAGTTAAGATGAAATGCCTTTAAAATTGATAAAAAATCCTCCCTGGAGAATTAGTAAAACATATTCCAACACAATATGAGATTACATTAAATTATATGATAGGACTTTTTAATTATATGTTCTGTGCATTGTCCATCAGTAAGCAGATGAAATATACAACTGATTCTTTTATATCATCTCTGAAGATTAGCTACATGGACTATATGGTCTCTAAACATTTTATTAATAGAAAACCTCTGAAAAGTTAAGTTTCTATTATAGCCTATTCAACATAAATCACATTACTCAATACTTTCTAGTCAAATACTTTTACAAACCCACACATAGTTATGTGGCCTGGGGGTGAGTGTTCCTAAAAGGAAAACTAGTATTAGTTTGATTATTAATCTCCAGTTAACAGTATCAAATCCTTACCTGCTACAGATAACAGGCGGAGTGAGGATCTGAGGAGAGAGGTCAGGGGCACTCTGAGTATAAGTTAAGGCCCTGTGAGAACTTAGGCCTTGCTTGGCAGTTGCGTCTGAAGATTCTGGAAACTGGACTGCAGAAACTTTGCTGATGGGGCTGCTGGTAGGAGTCCCTTGGAGAGGTGAGGAGCAGGGTGAGGACAGAGGTGAGATTTTAGCTAGGGCACCTGAGGAAGAACAAGAGTTATTAAGTCACTAGGTAAAATATCTTTGAAATCCCAAATTGTGACTCAGACATCGCCTTGGACTCCTCTTTACTCATCAAGGACCACGTGTAAGTACTCAGGCCGTGGGGCTGGCCAACTCCGCACGCCACCATACGGAGATGGGGTGTAGAGTGTGGGCCTCTCCACATGTGCAATGCGAGGTATGAATCCTGATGAAAAAATCGGTGGCAAGTTGGCAAATTCAGCTAAAGCCCTGCGGTCAAATAAATTTGGCTTTCTTTTTGCAGGACTTCTCAGAGCTTTTGATAAAAAAGCTATTTATTTAAAAAAGCTATGAGAGAGGGTACCAGAATAACTTTTGGAGGGTAGAAAAACTTTTTACTCTGGCCCTAACAAAACAAACAAATAAAAAGGATTTTCCCTTTAAGCATATTTATAAAGAGAAAGGGAGTAAAAAATATAAGTTACAAAAAGAAATAACATTCATTTAACTCATACAGTTTATGAACAAAGTAGTGAAAATGAAATCTGTGAGGCTTAAAACTGAATATATTGATCAAATCTGAGACTGTGAAACAACATATTTGTAATGATATCAGTAGGACAACACATAATTCACTCAAATGCTTGGCCTCATTAGCCTTAGAAAAGAAACTGCATTTTATTTAAGGCACTCTCATGCTTATACTTAGTTGGAAAACACCAAGCCGGAGTAACTTCGGGACTGAAAGATACTATTTTTCCCTCCTATTTTTGTGTCTTCTTGTCCTTCTGACAATATGATAGTCTTTAATGGCAACAGGATATTCTATTGTTTTAAACATTAACGTACCTGCAGCAGAGTCTGGCAGGTAGCAGACGCTTAAGATACGTGCATTAAGAAGTTAAAGTTTTTATTAACCATCTGTGTTCTCAGAGAAACTGTATTTTTGTGTGAAATGTACTTTGTCTGGGATAATGTCTTAAGAAAACATTAAAAAAGGTAATACGATCCACTGCAGATCAAAGAATCGGGCCTCAAGCTTAAATTTTAAGGGTGAGTATTTGTGCCAAACTGTGTTTACTCTTCGACAGTGAAAATGTTGCAGAACACGGGCTTAGGTTTCAAGGTGCTGATGTCTGAGTACAGCGATGATGTGGTTTGAAGTTCTTCTCTCCCAAGCATACAGAAGGCAGCCTGCACTTAAAACTGAAAAAAGAGAGAAGTAACTTCGGAATAACTACCTGCTTACTGTGTTTCCTGGTTTTATGGCTGAACAGCCGACTGTAAAGCAAAGGAAATGAAATCACATTAAAAGCGGTTTTCCATTTCTCACCACTCCAGGGAAATGTACAGCCAGCAGCTCTCACATCATCAGATAAAGTGTGTGTGAACTGGCATCTGGCTTCGCTGTGCTTCCAATGTCTACTTCTCTTGAAAGATTCCCGTGTCACACCCAAAGGTTTCCTAGTCCACTGTAAGGAAGGATGTCAAAGCTTGCTGAACGGCTTTAGTGATTTTTAAGATTCCTGTTGGCGCCATTCTTTCGTTTTTTTTTCTTAAAGGATGATGCTCTCTCTTTCTTTGATTAAGTGTGGGGGCTGGCAACCCCTCTTAGTCATTTTCTCAGTATTTCTATGGATTGACTCCTGATCGTCAGATTAATCCCCTGCCTTTATATTTAAATGAAACCACAGAGACCCAGAGAGGTTGAATAACCTTCCCAGGGTCACGGTGCTAGTAAGCAGGAGAATATGGTATGAGCCTCGCTATTCTTAATAAAATGTGTTTTTTTCTTTTTTTTAGCCAGTACTTCCATATGAGACTGCCCAAGGAGAAGAAAAAGTCATCGTCTACTAGATAGTAATTATATTGCTTTTTTTACAGTGATAGGCCTTACAGTTTTTACTTTTATTTGTATTGAAAAGATTTAGCTATTTCACCAAAGATAATGACAAACCTTCACATTGCATAATATCCTTTTTAATGTTATCTCTAATATTTTATAATTAGATTTTATTATAATTGTATGAAATAAAGGAACAAAATTTTCACCAAGCTCCAAATCCCCTCCCATTTCTCCACTGCCATTAGCGTCATTGCATTCACTCATATTATTACACATATGTGTGCTCTGATGTAAAAAAAGGTTGGAAAGGGCCTGTTTAATTTAGACTGTTAGACTACGGCCGAGTGTACAGATAACTTTAGAAAAGCAGTGTAACCATTAAGGTGCTGGATGGGGGTATGACCAAGGTTGCCAACATATTTACACAGAGTAAGAATCCCAACGATTTCTTCATTTAACAAATATTGATTGTGTGAAACTGACTAATGGAAACCTCATTTCAAATGGAGTCAGGTGGCCAGAAGGGGGAGCTCTCACACCCACCACCGCTGCTTGTCAATTGCAGGCCCCACTGGAAGAAGCCAATACTTCATTATGCCAGCAGATTTTGTCTTTGCCCAGCAATAGCCCAACTAATGAGAGACTGTCACAACTCAGCCAATGAAAAGCCACTATAGTCCAAACTCCAATGGGCTTGTTTATAACGCCTCCCCAAGTCTCCACTTGCCTCTATAAAAGCGCATTCCTCTCCTTTGTTCTCTGGACTCGCCTAGTGTTTGCTAGAGGGGGCATGTTCTGAAGTGCAATTCCTCCGCTATTCCCAAATAAACCCATTTTACTGGTTAAATAACTGGCTTTTTATTTTTAAGGTTGACCTTACTTAGTGTCAGGGAAGTGGTGGGATCCAGAGAAGACCCCCAATAGCTCTGAGGATGCTAAGCAAACAAGTGCTGGAACCCACTGAGTCCATTGAGCTCACTGCTTTCTGCCTAACGCTGAAGCTTGAGGGTTAAGTTTTCTCCTGGATTTAAGCCTGTTCTCTTTGCATTTTGGGCTCTCTAGGATTTACTCAGGATCTGTTTTAAGTCTTTGTCCCTTCTGAGAGTACTCATTGGCCTTTGGTGCAATTCCTTTCTGGAACTGGGGTGTTCCTACTGGAACTGTGTGCAGGCCTCTGGTCTGATTCCTCTTGGAACCAAGTTGTTCCTGTTGGAATTGTACTGTTCATGATTTTTTCTTTATGCTCTAGAGAAAAACATTGAAGAAATAGGATCCCAGTCATCAAAATGCTTTTAGGGTGCCCCTCCTTCAAGAACCCTTGCTGATGTTATGTTTAAAAACCATAGTCCCTCCTCACATACATTCTTAAATAAATGGACCAACTTGGCAAAAGATAATTTAGAGCTTTAATAGCCTTTATGAAGGATTTTTGATCTCCCTAAACTGTTTTTCTCAAAACTGAATTGGAAAGCCATGGCTCCAAAATTCAAACAAAAAAAAGTAACAAAATGGAATATCTATTTTAATTGGCACACAAAAACCTCCAAAAGATTTCAAGATTCCAAAATAGTTTCACTGACAGATTCATTGCAAAAGGCAATAAAATTTTCATGACTAATCTAAACACGATTATTAAGAACCAGTGAGCTAAATAACTTTATGTAAGTAATATCAGAGTTTATAAATAAACTTTTCAGTGATATTTATATCTACTTAAATAGTTTCTCAAAATCTTAGTGACTTAAAACCTTAGAGCTCTGCTAAGTTAAATTAGATGATGGATATCATCATAAAATATCTAGATCATTTCCAAATAAGGTAAAATACTAAAACATTAGTTACTGAACATAGGTTTATCTACCTTTGACTTCTTATTACAGAGAAACTAAAAAACATGTGGATGTGTTAGTACTACACTGAAAAATTGAAAAGGCATATATACTTCTAGAAATTATGAAATGTATTCATAAATTTGTCGATCTAAAGCATGCTGATGTAACAGTTTATAATTGCTTACTTCTTAGTTTTCGCTAGAAATTAAGATTCCTAAGAGTTAAGAATTCTAATAAATGTAATTAAGACTACCAGAAATAATAAGGGCAATACCTCTGTATCCAAGGAAAGTAGGCTCTGTGTTTTTAGTAAGAGAAGGTATGAGGAATGGAGATTAATTTTTGGTTGAGGGAAAATAAAGTAATTTTGTCCTAAAGTGAGGCTGGATGGTTAAAGGAGAAAACAAAAATATGGATATAGAAAAGGAAGTTATAAGTTTGTGGAAAGTAATCTTGGAAATGGAATTTTATGCACAAACTAAATGAATTTAAAAGGTGTTTTTTTTTTTAAAAAAAACAAGCCTTAATATCAATAATGTACTTATGTAAAACTGTACCTTAATTTTCTTTTTCTGCTGTAAGGACAAGTTTTCTCAAATTGATGGTGTCTTCTTAAACCTAAGTTATAACCAAAGGTTTTTCTTTACCTTTTAAGTGATATTTTTATCAAAATAATTTTCTGTGTTTGCTGTCTTTATCAAGTCTTTGACTGCTTAAACCTAGTCTTATAGCTATTAAAAGAGCTATGTTTTGCTCAGAATTATGTAACCTTCTATATTTGCCTATGAAGTCTTTGGCTGTCACTGTGGTTAAATGTATCAGCAACCTATGATCCTATTTGACCAAGTGTTCTAAAATCTTCTGATATGTTTTACGAACTTCCCCACAATTCCAATTCTAAGTCTTTTTGACATTGAAGTAAATTTGATATACAAGATAATCTGCAGGGTCCCTGTAACCTCTTGAAAGATTTGTTTTCTTTCCTGATAAAAGAGCAATATTAAACTAATTAGGCTCATTTGGTATGTAAATTACATGGGAAGCACTGTCAAGTAAGTGATGATATAAACCTTCTTAGATTATACTGTATGAGTGAATATGAATGTGAATGTTCTAGAATTCGAATACATTCCGGTATAACATTTTTAGTCATAATTCTAGCTATTATCCTACAATGTTATGTCAGAAAAAGAACCAAATTCCCTTTCAATTGCATTATAATGAACTCTTATCAGATCTTTAACAATGAGCATCTTCAAGTCTTTCCATAGACAGTTATTGTTTTAATTTGATGCTTTTGCAAATCTGTTTCACCTTCAAGGGCAGACTTTTGACAAATACAGGTTTCCGATAACTTTAAGATCATAAAACTAAACTGAATAGAAATTTCCAGAACTAGTGGAAAAAAATGGATTCAAGCAAAACAAGCATTTATTACACAGGACTCAATGAACTAATAAGTATAATTATGATTTTTGTGACTTTTTGAAATTTGAAACATTGCTGATTCCTTGATTTTTTGTTTTTGTTTTGTTTTTAGATTTAAGGAAACTTTCTGAGGCTATGACTTACAGTAACTTGGTGAACTATATCTTTATAAACAAAGATAAAAACCTTTACTTTTTCTCCCTACCAGATCCCTCCAAAATTCAGAAACTCTTGAGTATTCTTTTCATAGCAATACAGTTAGTTATTGGCATATGTTCAATAAGAGTCTATTCTTCTTATAACAGGACACATTGAAAACATAGACTATATAACCAAGGCTTTCACAGATGTGGTATTTCAGGTTAATCTGATAGACTCACTTAAGCTCGGCTTTGTGGCTCAGAGGTAATTTGAGTCTCAGGCTTCTTATGAAAAGTTCCAAAAAAACAATCTTAAAAAGAATTTATATGTTCGATTACTATTCTTGCATCACTCATGTGAATAATGAGGCCAAGTTTAGTGCAAACAAATTAGTTTTACTGTGATTACCTTTGGTTAAAAAGGGGGGTTAATTAGAGAGAAAATTTATATTTGCCCCTGTGCTTTTATTAGATTCTAATACTCTAAACTGTTTTTGAGATGTTGTTTATATACCTGTTAACTGGACTGGATACTTAATTCTTGTAGCTTCCTCAAATATCCGGCTTTGACTCTCCAAACTGATGGTCCCAGTTTTCTCCCATCTTTCTGATTTGAAATCACTACGAAAACAGACTGCCCTTGAGTCTCCTTGGAAAGGACTATGCAAGGTCTTCCTTATTACCCAAATGGCTGCCAAATTTCAGGGACTTGAGCCCCGAGTTTACGTACAGATGAAGAAGGCTCCATCCGACATCTGGGCCTGTACTCATGCTGAAACCCTCTGAATTAAACTGACAAGTAAGAGAAGCACCTGATATCAAAGTAGATTGCTTCCTCCCAAGAGAGACAAATGAAGACTTCCTACTCTAACTAAACATGAAACCCTTCCTTCTTTTCTTTTTTCCTTTACTCTGGCACTGATATGGAAAGATAAAGCCATCATCTGTATTTCCCTGGCCACTGCTAAGGCAGGGTAACCTTTTTGACTGCTGTTTCTGTCACCAAAAACTCCATCCGTTCGTGATGTTGGAGATCCTTGGTCTTATCTGTAACCAATTCCTCTTACGACCTGTTCCCCTGCTCTCAGGGGAAACACAAATGGACCAACTCCTCACTGAAAGGCCTTTCAAAAAGACTCCTTTAGGATAGGATTGAACATTACAGAATGTCAATCAATTCCTCTGATCCCTGGCTTGAAAAATTCAATCAGAAAGTTCCAGCTAATATATAACCAGACTTTAGCTCTCCACCTTTCATTTTTATTTGCAGTGAATGGCATTTACCATAGGCATATGAATGTTTAGACAGCTGGCTAATTTGAGGTCAGTGCTTATTGGGATGTTTAATTGTTCCTGTCAACATCCATAATAAATCAGAAGCCGCCCATTGGTCTGACCCATTAAACCTCTATAGCCACCTTAAACAGGAACTTCCAGGAGGCACACATGACTCTGGGTTTGCCTTCATAGGAAGAGCCTTACTCCCCTGGGTCACAGTGAGTACCAAAAAGGCAGGATCAGAAATGTGTCACTGACTAACATTAGGAGAGGTAGCCAATTCTACAGCCGAATAAGTAGCAGCCCAGTAACACTCGCTTGACTCTTTGGCTGAAGTAGTTTTGGACAATCATGTACATTAGCCCTTGATAACCTATTTGCTGAATAAGGAGACTTGTAATGATAGCAAATACCACCTGTGGCATATGGCAATATGCCTCTGGGGAGGTAGAAGTTCAATCGCACAAGATCAGAGAAAACAGCCTGTTGGTTACAACAAATTTCACCTAACAATCCCTAGTCTTTTGACCTATTCGGATGGTTACCTTCAGGTTTAGGCTCCTGGTTTAGAACCATTATACAAATTAGATTTGTTACATTATTTTTAATCTTGCTTAGCATAACTTTTAAATCTTTTACCTGTTGCCTGTCAAACCTTTGTAGAAATGATGCACCCAGTAGGACGATGCTAGAGATTATCTCCAATGCTTATGACTTTCATAAGATAGAGACTTTAGATAAGAGATGCCTGACAGTTCTCCCTTCTAACCTTGTCACTCAAATGTGACCTTACTGACTTCCAACGGCTACTATGTGCTTTCCCTCTGACATGGGACATGACAACTAGGGAAGCTCCTCCCTGGCACGGAGGGACAAAAACCCCTGCATATGGAATACCTGTCTCCTGATCAGCAATGCTTTTGGAGAAAGATCTTGATCAAAAGGGGAAAATGTGAAAGTGAATAAAGGAAACCTCACTGAAATGGAGTTGACAAGTCAGAAGGGAGAGCTTTCACACCCTAGCACTTGTCCTTAGTTACAGACCCAAAAGAAAGAACCGAGTCTGTACATAACTACAGTAGCAGGAGGAAGAAAGATTTTCTCCTTGTCCAGCAGTAACCCATGTAATGAGAGACTGCTTGGTGCAACCTAACCAATGAACAGCCACTACAATTCAAACACCCAGTTTACTCTGTATAAGAGTTTATAAGAGCCCCTCCCAACTCCCCTTTTCCTCTATGAAACAGCGTTTTTCTCCTTTGTTCTAGGGAATTGCCTATGGTTTGCCATAGGCTGCATGTCCCTAATTGATATTCTGCTAGTCCTGAATAAACCCATTTCACTGGTAAAATCACTGGTTGTTTTTATTTTTAAGGTCAACAATGGTGTGCCATATTCCAGGGATGAAGGATACAGTAGTGAACAAAAACAAATCTTGCTATCATGGAGCTTCTCTTATTTTGGGGGGGATAGAAATTAAAAAAAGAAGAGGAAGAAGAGGAGAAGGAAAGAAAAAAAAGGAGGAAGAGGAAAAAGGAAAAAGAAAGGAGGAAGAAGAGGAAAAGAAGAAAATCAGGTAGTTATTTTAAGTGATATGAAGAAAAACAGATGATAGAGGACAGAGGAGGATAGAAATACCCTACGGGGAAAATTTGAACAGAACGTTGATGAAATAAGGAAGACATATAGACAGGTACTGGGGAAAGCATTTTCCAGAAAGACAGACGGATCAGAGGATCAGTCAGGAGGTCAAAAGTAGAAGCAGACTAGCACATACTTGCTGTGCACAAGTAGTAAGCATGACCAACAGCTTTGCTCATTTGCAGAACCAAGGTGGGAGTGCACTCTGCCCAGGAAACCTGAGGGGTGCAGGCCTTCTCAAACTGGGAGGCCCAGTGTGCCTAAAAATAATTTTTGCCAGCCCTACATCCCAGTCTGCTCATGCCTAAGCAAAGCGCTGAATCACAGCCCCACCCTGTGGAGAATGTGATCTGGCCCCATCTGACCAAAAGGGATGGTGACAATACCTGGAAGCAGGGTGGCTCAAAGGACCTTAAGCAGAGAGGTAGGGGGGACAGAGCTGACTGTCTGCAGAGAAAGCCAGTATTGGGCATGGACCCTTCCCAAGCTATGCATAGGCAAGGGGATTTATTCATAGCCAAGGCTGAGGGTAGCTCCTGACTTTTCTGAACTGGTGATCCAGTTTGGGAAACTGAGAATAGCCTGGAGTGGCCCCTCCCCTCTCCTGCCCAGGTAAAGGAACTGAGACAACCCTACCCACTCTAAGACTGTCTTCCAGTCGCATCTGACCAGAAGGTCTGGCAACAATGCCTAGCAACTGTCTGGCCCAGTGACCCTCGACTCAAGTTGTAGACAGACAGAGTTGACAGTTTGCAGAACAAAGCCCTTACCGAGACTGAATCAGGAAGAAATAGAAAATATGAATAGACCAATTACTAGTAACAGAATTCAATCAGTAGTCAAAAATCTCCTAATGAAGAAAAGCCTAAGACCAAATAGCTTCACTGGTAAATTTTATCAAACATTAAAAAAATTAATACCAACACTTTCCAAACACTTCCAAAAAAATCAATGAGGCGGACCACTCCCAAACCCATTCTAGGAGGCAGGCATTACCCTGATACCAAAATCAGAAAAACACACTACTAGTAAAGAAAGCTACGGGCCAATATCCCTGGTAAATATACATGTAAGAATTATCAATAAAATACTAGCAAACCAAACTCAGAAGCCCAATAAAAGGATCACATACCATGATCAAGTGGGATTTATCCCTGGGATGGAAAAGGATGTTTCAATATATGCAAATCAATCAATGTGATATACCACATTAATAGGATAAAAGAAAAGAATCATATGATCATATCAATGGATGAAGAAAAAGAATTTGACAAAATGCAACATCCATTTTGATAAAAATCCTTAACAAATTAGGTATATAAAGGCAACATATAACAAGCCCACAGCTAACATCATAGTCAGTGCTGAAAGGTTGAAAACTTTTCCTCTAAGATCAGCAGCAAGACAAGGATGCCTACTCTCACCACTCCTGTTTATATAAGTCCTACCTAGAGCAGTCAGGTAAGGAAAAGAAATACAAGCTATGAGGCATAAGCAACAAAATAAAAAATAAACATGTGGGACTACATCAAACTGAAAAACTTCTGCATAGCAAAAGAAACCATCTACAAAGTGAAAAAGAAAATGTGCATAATGGGAAAAAATATTTGCAAATAATTTATCTGATGAGGAGTTACTATTCAAAACATATCAAGCACACATACAACTCAACAGCAAAAAAAAACAAATAACCCAATTCAAAATGGGCAAAGGACCTTAATAGACATTTCTCCAAAGAAGATACAGGAAAGGACAACGAGTACACGAAAAGATCCTCAACATCACTAGTCATTACAGAAGTGTAAATTAATCTACAGTGAGATAACATCTCAAGCCTTTTAGAATGGCCACCATCAAAAAGACAAGAGATAACACCTCTAGATGTGGAGAAAAGGAAACCCTTGTGCACTGCTGGTGGGACTGTAACATGGTACAGCCACTATGGGTAACGAGTATGAAAGACCCTAAAATAATTTAAAATAGAATGATTGTAAGATTCAGCAATTCAATTTCTGGGAATACATCCAAAGGAAACAAAGACACTAACCTGAAAAGATATCTGCACCATGTTCACAGCAGAATTATTAACAACAGCCAAGACATGGCAACATCCTAAGTGCCATCAATGGATGAATGATAAAGAAGTCATGGTGGGTGTGTATATATTATGTGTATATTACATACACACACACACACACACACACACACACACACATACATACACTCATACACTCATGCAATGGAATATCATTCAGTCATAAAAGATGAAGAAATCCTACCATTTGTGACAGCTTGGATGAATCTTGAAGGCATTATTATACTCAGTGAAACAGATCAGACAGATAAAGACAAATACTGTATGATCTCATTTATATGTGGAATCTAAAAAAACCATACACACATACACAAAAACTAAACTCAAAGGAAAAGAGATCTGACTCGCAGTTGTAGTTACTAGAGGTGGAAGGCATGGGAAGGGGGAATTGGGAGGAAGGTGGCCAGAAGGTAGAAATTTCCAGTTATATGAAAAGTAAGTACTAGAGATGTAATGTACAATATGATGACTATAGCTATCACTGCTGTATAATATACAGGAAAGTTATTGAGAGAGTAAATCCTATGAGTTCTCATGAGAAGGAAAACATTTAAATTTTTTTTCTTTCTTTTCTTCTTATTGTATGTATATGAGAGGATGGATATTAGCTGAACCTATTTTAGTAGTCATTTCATAATATATTTGAATCAAACCATCATTCTGCACACCCTTAACTCATACAGTGATGTATGTCAGTTATTTCTCAATAAAACTGGGGAGAAAGAGCCATATTTTTATTCTGAAGGTAAAAAGATAAAGGTATAAAATATACATTTTCTTCTTCCCCCAAACCAAACTACTGTTTCTTTCAGTGTACATTATGATCATTTACTTAAAGTTTTAAAAACAGAAAGGATTGGGAATGCTGTAGGAAGTTGGCACATATTTACATATATTATTTTTGAAATAGATGGAGAGATAATAAGTACAGATAATAAGCAAATACTCTTTCTCTGTAGAAAAGATAAGACTACAAATAAAATTACTTCAGACATAGGAACAGGATACGCCATGGAAATGGGAGAAATGCCATTCTTACAAGTCTTTTAAGAAAAGATTATTTTCTAAGATATTTTAATTGTAATTATGTCTAAAGTTAGAGGGATGAATTTTGACCTTTAAAGTCTCATCCAGTTTTATATAACACACTCACACATTTACAGACACATACATGGTGTACACATGAGTGAAGGGATTCAGATAAATATGCATTCTGTCAATATACTTATCTTCATTTTATATTTGAATAATTTTAAGAAACTCCAGGAAAAAGACATAGCTCATGAAGTATAAATTTTTGAATGATTCAAACTGCCCTAATATGAAAAACTTAAAATTCAAACATTTTAAAATGAAAATCTGTCTTCAAGAAATTCTAAAATACCAACACCTTTGAGTAATTCACTCTTTAATTTCTTGTTTTTGAGATCATGAGAAAATCTGTGTCAAGACACAAGGAACTTTGGGCAATCAAAGGGAAATGATAAACAATACTGGAGGGAAATTATTTAAGTGAATCCATCTGTTTTGTGTTGTAAAACTCTCAGTTTAATTTTAATTGAACAAAAAAGGCACCAGCATGTCTCTGATAAATACATGCCTCTTTTCCATACCCACAGGAAAACAGACAACCTTTTTTCCAAAACAGAAAGCATATCTAAAATACAGAGAAGGCAAAAAAAAATCACAATACCATAATTAAAGTTCTCTTTCATTTTAAATTTTCTATAGAGAAAACGCAGTCTTTTAGGTGTAGAGATATCTGTAATCATTGTAACAGGGTTATAAGAATCTTATAAGAATCATAAAAATCTAAGTAGGAAGGGAATACTGCAAAGTGCAATAAGTATGAATTAGAGGAATTTTTAAAGCAGAATGACATAACAGCAGCTCTACATTGTCAGTGACTCATAACAGAAAAGCAAGATAGAAAATGCAAATTATATTTAAATCTGTTTTTATGTTTTAATCAAAGGACTCCTATGTGATTTCATCCATTTATTTTCTATTAGTAGTTGCATAATTATGGGGTGTGTTTCAACTATTTAAAAATGCTGATTGATTGAAATAGAGGACACACTGTTTACTTGATTTGTGCAAAGAACAGATTTCCTTAGTCCCCTCTGAACCAGGTCATTTGTCTTTAGTGTTTCTAGTCCCTATGTTATGCTTGCATCCTCCTACCTCTTTTTCCTACTGCTTCTTAATTCCTCCTCAGACTCTCTTCACGTCTGCCATGTAAAGGGACTTTTCCTGGCCTCTGCCCACATAATTTATTGAAAACCAGGTAGCTTCATAGTCAATTACATCAAACAGAGCATACCTGCTTAGCTCAGTCAACCCCCTCCCCTCCACCCAACATGCCATCAAGGCAGGGAAACAAGGGCTTCAAAACAAAAGGAAGGGCCCATCTGATCAGGGAGAACTGTAATGGAATTCCAGCTCTTGGATTTCTTGATGGATTTTTTTTTCCTTTTGGCAGACTTTCAGGGATTTGTCTAGTTGAATTCAGCATACAGAGGCTATAGGTTATTTTACAAACATTTTCTCTGCTGTGCCAGCAGTGTTAAGATGTCACAGTCTCTTCCAAAGTAATCATGGTGGAGACAGCGTATTCTATGGCAACAAGGGAGAGAGGCTCTGGCCATGCCTGCAGCTCTCATGTCCACCATCTTTCTCTGTGGTATTGCACATGGACATTCTTTCCCATTTACACTTTGCCTTTTTCTTCCTGAATGCAGTCATGTGAATGGGGAGTGGGACACAGGAACATGAGGTTGGTCCTCGTTCCATCGTTCACTCTGTTTTTTCCAGTGGATGCACTAACTGTAATTTTCGGGTGTAAAAAAACTGATGTGTAATAGACACATAAGAATGTATTAGTTTTAGGTGTACACCACCAGGATTCGATATGTCTATACCAATTTTAAGATATATGTGCTGCCAAAGCAAACACAATTTTCAGCTCCCTGACTATTGTTCTGGCTACTTTAATAACTTTAATTATATTACCTAAATAAACTGAGAGACAGAAAAACAAATCCTTCCATTATCTTGTACTCAGTCAAGAACAGGACCCACCCCCACAAAGCCTGGGCAAGTTACTTAACATTTCTGTGTCTTGGTTTCCTCATCTGAGTTCCTTTCCTGAGCTACACCAGAATGTAAAAACACTGAAATTTGTATTTCATCCCTTGAATTATAGATTATTGTCTGGTATTTAAATTCTGTCCTCAAAAAACTCTTTAAAAATACCCATTATATATATGTATATAATGTTTGTTGGATGGGCTCGTGGCTTTCAAATTTATTTATTTACTATTTAAGGTGGCCTCTTGAAATATTAGTGGAATGTAAGTATTTGTTCTCTGACTCTCACAGAAACATTACCATTTTGAGTACTTGTGCTTCTGGCCACAATGCAGTAATTTGTAGTTAATCTATAACTTTTTTGAGAACAAATAGAAAACCTGAGTTAAAAAAAATCTATTAAGGCAAGGTAACCAATTCAGAGGGACTAGGCTCCCAGGGAAAAGATAATCTCAGAAGGGGGAGCCCAAATCCTGTGAACTGTTCTTCCCTTCAGAGCATTACCTACTGACCACTGGCATGGAGCAAAAGGCTACGAATCCAGGCAGAAGGATGCAGCTATTGGGAAGCCCAGCCAGCAGAGCTTTTAGTAATGCTGTAAAGCAGAGGACACAGAAACAGGAGTTTGGGGTTACCACAGCAGCCAGAACTCGAATGTCTAACAATCCAGTGAGAAGGGGGAAGTTTTCCCCTTGAACCATCTGGCGAATTCTTCAACTGCTGTAAAAGGAGATCAAGAAACTAAGCAGGGAGCTACCAAAAATGTCATCAGTCGTCTGCAGTGCTAAGAGGTGAAAACTTGGAGTTAGAGTGTTTCAAGAAGGAGAGGTTGTGAACACCCCAAACTCTCAATTGTGATTTTTGGAGAGGGGGTCAGTCCAGAGACAGAATCTGACAAAAACTGTATTCCACTTCTGAGTCAGCAAGATTAAGATTACATGAAGTAATCTTCCCTGAAACCATTCCACTTTCCTACCTGACACTTTAGTTCTCAAACCCGCAGCTCCCAGGTCCTTGTCTACGTATCAGTTTTCGCCTCCCTTTCTTCTTGCTAGCCTTGCCCCCACTTAGCATCTTCAGTTCCTTAAGCTTTCTCCCAATGTGTTGGCTCTTGTATCTCTTTTCCTTATCTTTCACTATTTGAAAGTCTTCCCTCACTTCCTTATATAGTAATAGCTGTTGTTCTATTTATATTCTCCACTAGAATGAAATGAGAATTCTGTGAGGAGCTAGATTTGGCTTATTCACTGCAATACTCCTGCAACTACTGAGATGGTATTGAGATAGTCAGCACTCCTCAAAGATTTCTGGAGTATATGAAGCTGAAGGGAAGGGAGAAGCTGATGTTTAGAAGTATATGGGGTGCATTGACACCAGCCTAGAAACCCCCAGGCAGTAGTTGGAGGCCAGATCCAAGATGGGAGAAATCACATCAAATTTCATTTTGCATCTGCCTGAAAGGGTAGGAAAGCCTCTTGCCCACAGCGCTGCTAAGTCTTTTGGTTGCTGACTTGTGGACTTTTCCAGAGGGCTATCAAAGGTCCTGACTTATATTTTCTCCAAATTTAAATACCACTTCCTTTCCCCATCTAGATAGCCAGAGGGGAGGCGAGTGAGTGACATAAAGTAAGAATTTCTTTGAAAAAAATTATAATATGTATAGTAAATGAAGCATTTCCTTGAACTCATATAAATACTATACTGAAAAATAATTTTGTCTTGACACCAAAAATAAAATTGAACTTCGATAAGTCTATCATTAGCTTTTATATTATGAGATGAGGCTTCCACAACATCCTCTATGGTGACACTGATTTTCCATTCATCCAATGAGTTCAATGTAGAGTGTCAGGTACAGCGACCTGGAAAGAATCTGTTTCATCATAAAGTAGAAACTCAAGTAACTAATTTGTTATTGAGGCTTTTTCTTCTTAGAACAGTCAAACTAAACAAATCCAAGTGTCAGGCATCCTCAGAATCTTAATTTCAACACTTCAGGCTTAGATCACTCCAGGACTGCATACTCAGAGTGAAGTCGTCTCCCAAAATGTCACTTACCTGGTCGATTTGGCTTTTTAGCCTTTATGTGGTTAGCTGCAGACACAGCATAGGACGAGGTGAAGGATCTGCTTTTGGTGAGGGTCGTCATCACTGGGTTATTCCAAGAATCAGAGCTAACAGCACTATGAAGACAGAGCACAAAGAAAAATGAAGAAATTATTCATCAAGTATTGGGACAGATCTTGCCATAATACAATGATCATTTACTTCCATAGCAGACTTGCCAATCGGAATCACGGTTTAGGTTCAGCGACAGAACCACTTTATTTCCAAATGACCAATAGGTTATCTCTACTGCAGGTTATCTCTGCTATGGTAGTCACTGATCAAACATACTGAATCAACAAAAGAAGGAAGGTAACTTTCCTATTTATCCAATTAACAGGAATCAAACACCTTCTCATTCTACCACTGTGATCATGTTCTTTATAGATGTTTTAAATACTTGGCAATTTAACTGGTTAAGATACAGGTGACCTTACATTAGTTATGAATGGCATGATCTTTTTCTTCTATACTCTTTATTATTTATTATTCTCAGTGTATCTAAATTAAGAAATAAAGGGCTTATAAAATTATTCAGCGATAACATTCTTTGCAATATTTCTTTGTGATGGAAAAGGGTAAGACAGGACTTAGCCTACAATTTCTTTCCTGGTAATACCCTGGAAAGAAAGGGATGACCAGCCAAAGCCCCTAGAAAACATGCTAATGCTGGACCTGATGCTAAACACACTGTGCTCTTTACTGGAGAAAGGTAGTGGAAATTGGGTCCTCATCCAGGGAATTCTTTCAGCAGTATATTCTTAGTCTGCTAGGTTATTATTGTAAATCAATCTAGAATTAATAGATCCATGGAAGGAGGGAAAGGAGAATGTTATATAGCCATGTGATTAATGGGATATAAATTTTGAAGGTGGTCCAAACCAAAATTTATCTGCCTGCATTGCTCAAAACCTTATATGTTGAATCTGAAACAGAATCCACTGTAATTTGAGAGAGAAAACAATTTAGGAAGCCATGCTGACGATCTTGGACTGCTCCGAGGGTAAAGTGCTCAGTCTGTGTTTTGCAAACACCTGTGCACTTTGAGGCATTAGTACATTTAGCACTGGATAAAATCTATCATTAGCATGAGTATAATGTGACAATTTGTTCCTCTGCCAATCTTAGATTTACACTGTAAGCGGGACATACCTGGTCTGCCCGGGGGGCTTAAATAAACCTGAAATTTATGGAACCATGGGGTCATGAATGAGTGGAGATTGTCAGTAAACTGTATAATTAATTAGGTGTTAATTTGAAGGTGCTCCATAACCAAAATGGCTTTCCTTATGCCATCAACATTATACATGCTGTGCTTAGAATCCTGTGTGTTGAATCCAAACCCTAGCATGTGCTTATGTGGAGTGAAAGGGCTTTTAGGGTGCTACACTAACAGTTGCAGATCTCTAGAGGAGAAAAATGCTCACCATGGTCTTTACTATTGCCTGTGTCCTTTCATTATTGGTAAATTTAGCAATGAGTAAGATCTATAACTTGTGATGAGTCTGACTTAACACTTTGACATGTATGTTACCTCATTTCTTCCCTTTTTCAGATTTTTCCTCAACTGTTGACCCAGGTATATTAAAACTTCATCTTTTCTTCTAACTTCTAACAGCAGTTTACAAAGCATACCATAAAGAGGCAACTGAAATATGGACTACACTCCAGCAATTATGAAATACAGTTAAGGAAAGTGTACGAGTGATATTTGTTTCGTATCCTTTTTGGAAAACTCATTCTAGGCTTTCTAGACATTTCAAAAATGATGAGAACTCTGAAACACTGAAATAAAATAGAACTTTGAATCTGAGATAGATAACTACACTATTTCCTTATAACCTCATTTCCCTTTCAATCTCTTTTGCTGGATTGATTGGCTTTTAAGGCTTACTGTGAAGAAATTTTATGTAATGTACATGTGGTCTAGGAGTTTTAATTTCTCAGTACATTATACAATGAATAGGTTATTGCTTTTCTATGCAGACTTTTAAAAGATAAGACCTTAAATTAACTGCATTTATTTTAATTTGTATAGTTTTAAGGTTTCAAAAAGTTATATTACAAAGGCTAGCTCATGAACTGCCTACTACTGTTTTATTCTTAAAATAACATTTAAAATGTGCTCATTTTGAAAAATTCCTCAAGCATAATAATAGAGTACCTTCTATATATCAGAAAATTCACAAACTTCAAGATAAATAAAATTCTTGCCATATATCCCATTCTTATGATAAATATTAATTTATTAAAATACCTGTTATTGATAACATAATAAATCAACATATGTATAGAGTGTATGCATTACATATGTATGCAGTATAAATTACTGGCACTTCAAATACATTGCTTTGTGTGAACTTGACAATAATTTTCAGCTTTGCACTGATCCTTGCCTTCTAGAGTCTTCTTTAGATCTCATGAATATGTCAGATTTGTATTTTGGAGACAAAAATAGCCTAGGGAAACCTTTACTTGATCTCCTCATGCCAACATAGCAGGGGAAAACTGTCTACGTGTCTGCTGTGGAAGATCTCAACCCTCTCCCACAAAAGTGGCATTTATACCTTAGTTCTACCCATAACAACTTCATCCCAGGTCCTAAAGGTCTTGCCAGTTCCTAACAGTTTCTTTTTCTGAGTTGATAGCCTCCTTTCTGCCTAATACACAGAGGCAGGGGTCGGTTCCAAGGTTGACTGGAAGGATTAGGGTGTGACTGATTTCAGACTTCTTTCTCTCAAGGCTTCTTTTTAAAGAATTTACTGGTATTGTTGCCCCTAATTTACCTCCCGATCGTGCCACAGTTTCTAGTTCTTCCTAAGAATTCCCTGCGGTGGGTACTGAAGCTCAGACTGAGGCCCTGCATCTCTGCGTGATTAGGCCAAGATTTGTCTGATTCTCGGTCCAGTAACATTTCTACACACTCAGGAGTAAATCATCCAACTATATACCGAAAGGAGGACTGTTTCTAATTTCCACTTCCCACGCTTGTTTTTCTTCTGATCACTGCAGTCCTCCAAGAGCCTCACTAAAGGGACAGACATGGAAAGGAAGAAATGGGCTAAAATGAAAGAGACTACAAAAGGGAAGACTCAAATCAGTTTTGCAATCATTCAGCAGCTTTCACAACAGGTTTCCTAAGTGAAGAAGCCTTTAACTTCAGTTTATAACCAGGGCTGGAGATTATCTGTGGTTATCTTTTCATTATTTTCACCCATGACAAGGAATGGGTCAACCAAAGCTAGCTGTGTTTAAGGGTGCCCCTTACTTACGTATGCTTTTCTCTTAAAGGGGGCAAATTCTCTTTGAGATGTGTTTCATTTCATCAAAATGGTGAAAAAGTTGTATCACTCTCAGATTTATATCAGAACTTTTAAATAGTACAATGAAATTAAGTAACAGTTAAGTTAGACAGTGGGAAAAAGTATGCCCAGGCAAGACATCTATGAGTATTCTTAGGACAAAGAGAATGAGTGGGATCATTTGCTATTCCTTACATAGTTTGAAAATAGTTGAGTATCAGTATTTGTTTCATAAAGCAGAATAACAGGACGCTTGGGAGGTAAGCTCACAAAAGTTCTTGAAACTCTCCTCATGAGGATTTCAATTTCAGCCCCCAGTCACATTCAACTAAGAAAAGACAGGAGTAGGAGAAATGGAATATGACCAGAAGCAACCAATGATAACAGAAAGTAAGAAGGCATTTAAGACCTTATGAATCAATTTTTGGTAGTGCATTCTATGGAAAGAAAATTATGGAGCATTACTGTACATGACAGGAATCTTGTCCAGGTGTGTTGGTAAAAATGGCAGTGTCTCTAAAGATATACACTGAGAACATAATTCATTTTCTAAACAGATATTTAACTGTAATACTATTCACTACCACTTATTTACTGCTTATTTCAGCATTTGCTGCTGTAGAAATTGACAACAGTCAGTACTTTCAAAGGAAAATATTACCAATGACTTGTAATTTCAAACATTAGAAAATGTTCATGAAACAGATTGGGTATCATCCTCCTGTGATGGCATTTACAAGTTTTGCAAAAGTCCAGGTAATAACACGGAATGGAATTACACTGATATGTGAAAGAATCAATCAAGTTTCCTTCTGATTCCACAGATTTATTAAGACTGCCAATGTTAATAGGAAGGAAGCCAATTAACGTATTTTTAATCAAGAAAGCAAGAAAAGTCAGCAGTCACTAAATTCTTATGATTTGAAAGATTTCCATTTCTCTGCCAATCTCAGAATGTTGCTTTATTTACATTCAAGTTGAAGATTAGGAGGAAAGTACTTCTTATATTGCCATTATGTAGTTCAACAAAGATGTTATCTTTCATTCTTTAGGTCATTAATAAAACCGAGGCAAATACTTCAAAAACCTGAAATCATGTGGTAAATGTTCTCATAATTATTGAATTCATATAAAGTATGCTATTTTTATTCTAAATAGAAAAGGGCAAACACAATACCCCTTTAAAAGAAACTCCTTCATTATGATGTTTCCTTCAAAACTGCTCTCAACACTTTCAAATAGGCAACACAGTATTATTAACACAGTCACCATGTTGTACATTACATCCCCATGACTCATTTACTTTACTACCAGCGATAGTACATTTCAATTCCTTAACCCATTTTATCCCCCACTCCCATTCCCATGCTTCTGTCAACCAACAATCTGTTCTCTGTCTAAATAAACTTTAAGTTACCAAATGTGTGAACATATGTAGTTGTTTTTAGGATGATTATGTACTTTTTGATCTGATCTTCTGCCTTTCATATTTCAACAAGGATAGCTGGTCTGGTGAACTGGGGGAAAATCTAACAATCATTTGCAGATGTCAGGTCGGATGACTTTGAGGGTCTCTATACGGATCCCAGCCTAGGTAAGATCTAGCCTACTTTTAATCTGGGCTCAATCCTTCCATCTAAAGTCACTAGTAGGCATCACCTCAATGAAGTCTGCATTTACATTTAAGACCACACAACACAACTTAAGCTTAATTATCTGATGTTGATCCCTGCGCTCCTCTGCATTTAAACCATATGCCTTTTTCAAAGCCAGTCTCCGGCCAACTGTGATTGGTCAGGCATCCCTTACCCTGTAACTTAGTTGGGTAAGTAACTTCTCTGAGAGATAGGAGACCACAGGAGGATTGCCTGACCTGGATGAAGGTGCTTCATGCAGTTTGATGCTGGCACTACGGTCCCTCCGCACTGGGGCAGGCTCCAGAGTGGGAAGACCAGTGGCTGAGGTGGTGGTTGTCCATGTTGATGAAACTCGTCTCAACAAAGCCGGGGGCAAATTCCTTCTCAGGCGCTAGGAAGAAGGAGTGTTGACTTTATTACCAAGCATTTTTTTCTATTACTGACTTGCATAATACAATGGCAGAGAATGGGTTTTTAATTCAAAGTAAATTTATTAAGCCATACTGGTTAATATCACCTACCTAAACTTTGGGTATTCACAAATATAATAAACCTCTCTGGTCAAAATGAATGAGTATTCCAAAATTAACATTTTGGAATAATTTTTAGTTACATTAGTTGAATAGGATTTATACACCTATGCACATATATTATGATGAGAAGTTTTCCCCAAAAGTTACCTGTTTGGGATATGGATTAGTTTATATCATCTTGCACAACAGTCTCTATACCAAAGTGTTTATTGATTTAACTTTAATTTCTTGATTTACAAATGACAGGAGCTAAGTGGAAGAGTGTAACTTGCAAATGTACCACCTCTCTTGTGGTTAACATGACTTGGTCATCAGGCATATGCATACTATCTCTGCACCAACTTCTCTTACTAGAAGACTCCAGTAGTTGGCCTGCAACCCTCTCTTTATTCGTTCTTCTCTTGCCATATCCTAAACAGGAAATGAAGCATCACCAGTGCTGAGGCAAGATTCCAGGCTTACCAGGTTGAGTGAGCACTAGCGCTCCAAAGAGGGCCTCGATCTTACAAATTAAAGTGAGGGTATTCATCTAATACAACTACAGCAATCGTTACAATACGTAAAACTCAACCCACTTTTATTTGTGGCCAGCTGCTATGTAGGCATAGTTTGCAAACATGTATTCTGCTCTTCTGAAGATGGTAAAAAGCTTTGAGAAATGAGTATATGGCAGTTGAGATTCAAGAATAGTTCTGACACTAAATAGTTTCCACTGTCTCTTAAAGAACTAATATGTATCTTAGAAAGTAATTCAATAGGAAAGAAAAGGTCAGACACCATAAATACCAGGATTATTGCCTATAAATCTGCCAATGACTTCATACTTGTTTTGAGATCCAAAGGAATCAATTAATCTCTTTCCGATCCTTTACTGTCACATCTTGCTTAGCCATACCTTTCTTAGGGAAGCAGACTTTTGGAGAAAACTATGTAAACATATGTGAAAACTGATTGACAAAGTTGTGTGAAAAACACATTCTGAGTTAAGACACTCACAACAGCAAGACTCATTCTTTGGGCTACCAGCTCAAGGGGATGGCTGCTTATTTACCAGATAGGCAGGATCTACCACAGATTACTTAAATTTTGATATTTTTTTGGCAGGAGAGGGGCTTTTAATGTGAGATGTTTTCAAATAATGTCAGGTCTCAACTGGATGCAGGATCCTATCCCCTACATTTACTTTTATAAAACTCTTTTATCCTTCAGGTAGAAAGAAAAAATCACACAAATCACAAAGGCCATCTTTTATTTTAAATAATCTAAACTCAACTAAAACTGTTCTGAGTTCAGAACTTGTTGGGTTCTGAAAACCATGCAAGGTCTATAAAGGACATAATACTAAGAAATCAAGGCGTGAAGGAACCTGGTGTTTCAGAAGGCAATGGATTTTAAACAGAATCCATACTAGAATGGGAACAGGGATTTTTCCTGGTTCGTGTTTTGCTGTGTTTTTGTTTTTATGTCAGTCCTTATCCCATAGGAAAGGGGCTGGCATATGGAAGTGCATCAGTTATAGGGACAAAAGGCTTCATGTTTAAATTTCTATTACTTTGGTCACGATGATCAACACATCTTCAGCAAGTCACATATGAATCTGCATAATGGTTTGGGGTGACAAGAAGATGAAAGAAAGTTGTATGACAAAATCCAGCAGTATGACATTAATACCTACCTTGGGAATAGCCAGCTTGTCTTTTTCAGAGTTTTCTTCAGAATCAGAACAGGTATAGTTTTCACTGAAGGAAACGACGGGATTCACTCTGGGCTTGTGAATGGCCTGGAAGGTGAGCTGGGTGCTGAGCAGGTTGCTCACTGCCCTCAAAGACGTACACACATTGGGAGGCAGAGAGGGGTCTGCCAGGAGGTCGGTAATGAGGCCGTGAGCCTCGCCCATCACGGCAATATCCACAGTGATACTGGTTCCTGAAGACTGAGACACCAAACAAAGGAATGGTCAGCTGGAAAGGCCTGAACCTGAAGGACAGAAAATGAAACTGGGCTTTTTCTGAAAAACAGGCTGAGTTGACCTTTCAGGACTGCAGTAAAGTAACATTCAAATCACATTTCTATTTCAAATTCTGCCAAAATCTGCCATAGTTTTCGCTTTTTTTGTGTTCATGGTGCATTTTTAAATGCCAGAACTTGGGGAGGACATATTTGGTGAGATTAAAAAGATAAACACTAGTTTTTAAAACGCAAGAAGTTTCAGACAGCTGGGAAGAACTTCAGATCAATCACTCTTTATGAATAACTTTACATTTTAATGCATGTTATTTAGAAATTTTATCCTGAAAGTAACATTAATATGCTATAAAATTTTAATTTCAGCATTAAAAAAAATTAAAGTATCATTGATATACAATCTTAGGAAGGTTTCACATGAAAAACATTGTGGTTTTAACATTCACCCATATTATCAAGTCCTCCCCCACAACCAATTGCAGTCACTGTCTATCAGTGTAGTAAGATAATTTTAACAATATTTTAATGTGATATTTGAGCCTGGCACATGGTTATAATTTCACTAATATTAGAGATAAGCACAAAAAGCCAGTCAATTTGTGTTCAAGGTCACAAGTTCTCCCCTCTTCTTGTGGTTGGTAAGATGGGAAATTTAGTTCTGGAATTCCATGGCGCATCTGTCATATTCTATCAAACTAAAAAACAGAGGATAGGAATGTTCTTCATCCTGATGGTCAGGCCAGAGTACAGGCAGGAGAAAGTGTGACAGTGAGGACAAGCATGGACAGAGTCAAGGCTGAGAGGCTGGATAAGCTTGCAGACAGCAGGCAGAGGGCCATTAATATCGGGAGGTTGCCACAGTATGAGGCACAAGGAATCTGCACAACTTTAAGTTGTAGATCACAGGGATTGGAGTGCAAGTTCCGGAACTAAGCCACTTACATCCAAATCCTGACTCCTGACCCCATTACCTTCTAGCTGCATGATCTCTAGCAACTTCCTAAGCTCACCATCCTGGGATTTCTACATCTGTAAGATGGATATAGTAATACTATCAACCTCAGAGGGTAATTAGAAGAATTAAAAGGGATAATATATGTAAAACACTTAATATTGTGCTGGCAATTATAAATGCTCAACAATGATAATGGTATAAATAATTATAATAAAAATTCTGGAATTTTTCAGTAAGAGGCTATTAGAAGTTTGGCTATGTATTTGGAAGAAAAACAAGTTTTAATCATTCTCTCAAAACAGACTTATAAAAATAACTCCAGAGAGATGAAAAATTTTAATGTGTGAAATTATAAGCTTAAAAGAAAGTATGGGATATTAATTAATAATCTTGGAATGTTAATAATATGAATTCACAAACTGTCAAGGAAACATCGGACAGATCTGGCTACATAAAGACATAAACTTCTACATAAGAAAATGTACCATAGTAAAAATAATATGAGGAAATGTTTGCCCCAAAGAGAAGATAATAAATACCCAAATTAAGATATTAAAAATATCAATAAAAGACAAACCTAGATAAAGGAAATGAACAGACAACTCAAACAAAATGTAAATAATCAAATATATAAAAAGCAACTTGCCTTTCCAATTTTTAAAAATTCATATTAACATAAAAACTTTTGCTTATCAAGATGGCAAAATAATAATAAGAGATTACAGCCATGTGTAAGTAATGGCTTGGGGAAACGAGCAGTGAATAAAAACCATCCAATAATTTTGGAAGGGAATTTTGCTAAGTCTATCAATTTTGTTTAAATGTATGTATCCTATGATCCAGTAAAACAATGTAGACCTTTGGTCTAAAGAAAAGTGACAAATATGTAAATATATAAGGACAAAAACTCACAGGGTTACAACAGTGCTCTAAGAACAGCCACCAAGTAATGTAGCCATAAATTCCCATCAGTAGAGAAAATGTTAAAAAGAAATTTGTATTAAATCTATGTTGTAGGAGCTGGCAGAAAGAGATGGCAGCATGAGAAGTGAGGCAGAAACCTCCCAAAATCACATAGAACATGAAAATTTAGCAAATGCAACTAATCGTAAAAAGGGACCCAAAGACTGTAAAACAGACTGCCTACATCTGGGGAAAAGAGAAGACCTCACAGAAAAGGGTAAAGTAGAAAAGCTGTGATCTGGTGGGACCCAAGCCCTCCCCCAACTCAGCCCACAAGTGGGAGGAAAAGAAACAGAGCAGAGAGGGAGTAGAATACCAGGACTGCTGAACGCCTAGACCTGGAGATCTGCTCCAAGAGCACAAACCCACAGTACATGGTGTCTTGGAGATTAGAGGGGTTGGAAAACAAATATAGGTGGAATACTTGAAAAGACTGAGATTTCAGCTGCTTGTGGAGAACAGGTATGCACAACTGGCCCCCCTGGTAAAAAAGAAAGGCAGGCAGTTAGAAGGACTTCCCAGCAGTGAAATCGGCACTAAAGGGGCAAAGATTACACAGAACTTGCAGTTCAGGATAAAGGGCAGGTAGACAAAAATCCTCCCTGCATGCTTAGCCCAGCAGTTGGAAACTCTCAGAAGCTTCGGATGCTCCATCCCCCTGGCTAGCAACACAGCCCTGAGGCTCCCCCACTGTGGTATACAACCTGATGCTCCTTCCTCCTGGCAGACACAGATCCCGCTCATCTGCTGCCCTGCCATTGCACCAGGCCAGCCAGAGGGTGGTTGCACACATGACAGCTACAGGGGCATAGCACAAAGGATCCTCTTTGCATGCTCAGCCCACTGGACTTGGCAGTGGAGGCAGGCCTTACAGCTGGGAAGGTAGGAAGAGCTCTTTCCTCCTGGCAGGCACTGGTTCCACTCACCTGTGACCCCTGCCGTTAACTGGAGCTCCTCGGCAGCTCCAGAGAGTAGGGTTTCTGGGCACTAGAGGGCGCTGCCTACAGAAAGTTATCCTTCAATAAGAAACACTAAAAAAATGAAGCGGCGAAGAAATTTGGTCCAAAAAAATTACAGGAAAAAATGCCAGAAAGAGCTCAGTGAAACTAAAATCACCAGTCATCTTGATAAAGATTTCAAAATAAAAGTCATAAACATGCTCACTGAGCTACAGAAAAATAATCAACATCTCAGGAAGGACTTCAACAAAGAGATAGAAATCTTGAAAAATACAGTATCTAAAATGAAACATACAATGGGGGGATTTAAAAGTAGATTAGATGAGGTAGAGGAGATGGTAAATAAAATAGAAATTAGAGAACAGGAATACAGAGAAGCTGAGGCACAGGGAGAAAAAAGGATCTCAAGGAAAAGAATAATAAGAGAGTTGTGTGACCAATCCAAACTGAAAAATATTCACATAATAGGCATACCAGGAGAAGATAAAAGAGAAAAAGGGATAGAAAGTATCTTTGAGGAAATAATTGCTGAAAACCTCCAAAATCTGGGGAAGGAAACAGTCTCTCAGGTCATGGAAGTGCAGAGATCTCCCAACACAAGGAACACTGGGAAGACAACACCCAGACGTATAATAATAAAATGGCAAAGATCAAGAACAGGGAGAGAGTATAGAAAGCAGCCAGAGAGAGAAAGATTACTTATAAAGGAAACCCCATCAGGCTATAAGCAGACCTTTCAGCAGAAACCTTACAGGCCAGAAGGGAGTGGCATGATATAGTTAATGCAGTGATACTGAAGGGCTGCAAACCAAGAATACTCAACCCAGCAAGACTATCATTTAAATTTGAAGCAGGGATTAAACAATTCTCATATAACAAAATTTGAAGGAATTCACCACCACTAAGCTAGCCCTACAGGATATGTAAAAGGAACTGCTCTAGAGGAAAATGTTCCTAAGGCTAAATAGCGGTCACCAGTGAAAATAAACCCACAGTAAAGGAAGTAGACCAATTAATTACTAAGTAAATACAAAATTAAATCAACTACTCACAAAGGTAGTCAAGGGATACACAAAGAGTACAGAATATGACACCTAATATATAAAAAATGGAGGAGGAAGAAGAAGGGTAGAAAAAAAGAACCTTTAGATTGTGTTTGAAATAGTATAATAAGCAAGTTAAGTTAGACTGTTAGATAGTAAGGAATTTGCCCTTGAACCCTTGGTAACCACGAATCTAAACCTTGCAATGGCAATAACTACATACCTATTGATAATCACCCTGAATGTAAATGGACTGAATCCACCAATCAGAAGACACAGAGTTACAGAATGTTTAAAAAAACAAGACCCATCTATATGCTGCCTACAAGAGACTTACTTCAAACCCAAAGACACAGACTAAAAGTGAAGGGATCAAAAAAGATATTTCATGCAAATAATAGGGAGAAAAAAGCAGGGTAGCAGTATTTATATCAGAAAAAACAGACTTCAAAACAAAGAAAGTAACAAGAGACAAAGAAGGACATTACATAATGATAAAGGGGTCAGTCCAACAAGAGGATATAACCATTATAAATATATATGCACCCAACACAGGAGCACTTAAATATGTGAAACAAATAGTAAGTGAATTAAAAGGGGAAATAGAATGCAGTGCATTCATTCTAGGAGACTTCAATACACCACTCCTGCCAAAAGACAGATCAACCAGACAGAAAATAAGTAAGGAGACAGAGGCACTGAACAATGCATTAGAACACATGGACCGAACAGACATCTACAGAAAACTCCACTCAAAAGCGGTAGGATACACATCTTCTCAAGTGTACATGGAAGAAATTCCAGAATAGATCACTTAGAAGGCCACAAAAAGAGCCTCAGTAAATTTAAAAAGATTGAACTTGTGCCAACCAGCTTCTCAGACCCCAAAAAGGTATGAAACTAGAAATCCAAATCCAAAATACAAGAAACAACAAATGCTAGCGAGGATGTGGAGAAAGGGGAACCCTCCTACACTGCTGGTGGGATGTAAATTAGTTCAACCATTGTGGAAAGCAATATGGAGGTTCCTCAAAAAACTAAAAATGGAAATACCATTTGACCCAGTAATTCTACTCCTAGAAAATTACCCAAATAAAACAAGATCCCAGATTTAAAAAGACATATGAACTCCTATGTTTATTGCATCGCTATTTACAATGGCCAAGATATTCAAGCAACCTAAGTGTCCATCAGTAGATGAATGGATAGAGAAGATGTGGTACATATACACAATAGAATATTATTCAGCCATGAAAAGACAACAAATCCTACCATTTGCAACAACATGGATGGAGCTAGAGGGTATTATGTTCAGTGAAATAAGCCAGGTGGAAAAAGACAAGTACCAAACAATTTCACTAATTTGTGGAGTATAACAAAGCAAAACTGAAGGAACAAAACAGTAGCAGACTCAGACTCCAAGAAGGGACTAGCGGTCGCCAACGGGAAGGGTGGGGAGGACGGAGAAGGAGGGAGATTCAGAGGCACTATGACCAGCACTCACAGCACAGGAAGCCACAGGGAAGGCGGCACAGCACAGAGAAGACAAGTAGTGACTCTGTAGCATCTTGTTACGCTGATGGACAGTGGCTGCGATGGGGTGGAGGTGGGGTGGTTGAAAGTTGAAACCACAATGTTGTTCATGTGAACCCTTCATAAGACTGTATATCAGTGACACTTTAATTAAAAAAAGAAACCATATTGTAAAGTAGTTATATACGTGTTTAAAAGATTTGGATAGATCTATAATTGATTACTTGGAAAAACATTCAATGATTGTTCAGTGGGGGTGAGGGGAGAGTATGTCATGGAAAAAGTAACTATATATTATTTTTTGCAATCAGCAAAATATGGTAATTTTGAAAACATCCAACATCCATGAAGACATCTAGTCTTATGATAACTATAAGGAATTAATACATTTTTTCATAATGGTATCATTTAACATAGTTATGTCTTTTACCCCTAGAATAGTAACCGTCACAATGATGGTGGTAGCTGATGTTTATTCAGCACAAGTCTACCAAGCAGGTACATTTTATGAGCTTCATTTTCATTAGCAAAAAGTAACTTGCCACAAAAAGAATGAGAGTGCTGTAATATGGAAACCTAAGGTTGCAAATCCTCTGATTCTACAGCTCAGGTGCTGAACTAGTACACTGATGTAAATTTGGAATGTTTTCATCTTATGTTCCTAAATCCATCTGTAATTATTTAATGCTTTATTTAACTGTTGTGTCCAATTTTTCTGTTTGTAGGCCTAACAATCTACTAAAAACCCATGCAAAGATTTAAGTGTAATTTTTTTTAGTAATAGTCCTGAATACTGTTAATTTCTTTTTTTTTAAATTGATATACTATCTTATATTCGTTTTAAGTATACAACACAGTGGTTCAACAGTTACCCATATTATTAAATCCTCACCCCCACTAGTATAGTTATTATCCATCATGAAAGGAAGATGTTACAGAATCAATGACTATTTTCTTTATGCTGTACAACCAACCCTGTGACCAACTTATTATGATTGAGAATTTTGTGCTCTTTATCCCCCTCACCTTTTCCATCCACCCACCCTAACCCTTCCCCCTTGTTAACCACTAGGTTGAGTGTAATATTAATTGTTTTAGGATATACAATTATGCATATTTTGCATATGTACACTGTTTACTTTAAAATTTTTCATGAGAAATGCCACTGAACTAAGTTAACATTCTCTTTTAGAAACATGTATTTCAAGTGCATCTCTAATTATTATGCTTCTGAAAAACTTGCTCAGTGTGATTTTCTGAAACAGTAATATTTATTCCTACCCATGTTGTTCTAATAAACTAACAAGTCACTGCATTGCTTCCCTAAAAATTGAAAATATAAGTCAAATTTTGTTTTTAGGATATAAAATTTTCAGACTTTTTGACAGTGAAATCAACAGTATATGCTCTAATAGTTAATAATTAAAGATGTTTTTCAAAACATTCTTAATATGTAAAACTTATAAATCTGAAAAATATGTAGAGTATGTTCACCGACAATCAGAAATTATAATGTTTAGTGAAATATTAGTGAGAGAACAAGTCTTTTATAATTCTCTAATCTTATGTATATTTTATGATACATTTCCTTTTTTGTAGTAATGGAGTATTTCTTATATACTTAAAAAAACCCAAACATTAAAAAATTTTTAAATAACTTAGATAGGGACAGAACTAAAAACTCATTCGTATAAGTCAATGTGTACATAAGAATTCAGAAAACAAACACATTATGTATGTCAGTGTTACTTATGCTATGGCTTTTGTGAAAACAAAGATCTTAAGTGAAAACAAAGACAATATTCATGCCAAGAAGAACCAAATTATCCATATTGGAATTGGCTAAGAAACCAAGGTGAATATGTTTCCTGTTGAAAAACTCTCTCTAATATAATTCAGTCTTTGCTTTAGTGGTTTTCTGACTCAAGAATAAAATTGTGTAACAGTCAAAAGACACATCACACATAGAAGTTATCACCACTTTTTGGCTTAAGTAATGAAAAGTTTCAATGAGGCATGAAATCTAAAACCAACAGATTCGTCTGCCACAAAATCACTAAGACTAACCACACACACGAAATGATGAAAGACTGAAAGACAGATGGGCCACTATTTCATCAGGCAAATTATAAAGACACAGGCATGTCCAAGGAGCCACTATTAAGGGACTTTCGGGGAGAAGGGTTTTGGTTGACGGTAGTTTTTTCATCATATGATTCAAAATATAAAACAAAGGAGTGACTCACACAGAGGATATTTCCTCAGCTATCAGCTTTAACAGTAATATACTTAAATTTCTAGGCATACCAAATAATACTCAGGAATATTTCATTTAACTGGTGAAATCCTAAGATCGTGACAATAAATACTAAAGGTTAAGTTTATAAAAAGCTACTTTAAAGGAAAGTCTTAAGCTAACAGCCTGAAATCATTTTTGAGTGCAGTAATGAATTATACTAAGCAGAAAACCACAGTTGAGTCTTTTTACAGTGCAGAAGATCAAACAAATTTTTTCCTTTAAAAAAAAAGGGACCAAGGATATAAAATGTTCTACTTTGCAGGCTCTCTTTATAACAGAAATATTTATATTTAACATTTAAGAAAATACAAGTATAATTCCCTAGACGCTATTTAAATGACAACCAAATTTGGATTGCCACCTTTAAATAGAAAATCTGGAATTTAAGTCTGATAAACAGTAGAGGAAAGTGCAGTTTTTATGTATCTAACCAAAAAACAAAAACAAAAACAAAACCTCTTGGTAAATCCACCACTTTTCAAAGCACCCAGTTTTTAAAACATCTTCCTTTTCCCCCTTTATCTCCATCTATTTTACCGTCTCCTGGAAGTCTTACCTAATGTTGGCTTTAGATTTTCACAAATGTATAATGGTCTTGTTATGATCCAGACTGCTTCCCACTACTTTATTCATTGTAAACCAAAGGCCAGGAAAATGTGGAGTTATAGATAAGAAGTTAAAGAAACAATAATAAATACACATATAATCACCATTAAACATAATTCTTACACCAGGCACATAATCATCAATTCAATTACAGAAAATTGTTTCCACTTTTACTAAACTGTGCTAGAACTTTGACATTATACTACTAGTATGACAAACAGGAAAGCTTTGAATATGTTTTGGGGACAAGTGGTTCAGAAATAATTTGCACTCTGTCAAGGGCACCTAAGTTTCTAAATTACCATAAATTGCAAATTATGAAAAAAAATTCTAACATGTAAATCCATGTGATCAAATTATTAGCAGAATGTAAATAAAATTGTGTATTTTCAAGTAGCATGCCAGGTTATTGACTGGTACTGTTTTTGGATTTCTGTTAGAATACCATTCAGAAAGGGAGAATTTCTAAAAAAAAAATTGTTAAGGAAGTAACTATGGGAACAAGGTAAATGAACCAAGGAAGCCAAGAAACATTTCAATGAAAGAAAGTGAAGGTGCCCAAGGGGGAAATCAGAAAGGGAGTGGGAAAATTGATGTAAACAGCCATTTGCTGTTCAAAATGGCTAGGGAGATGATCTGGTGGTGTAAGGAGTGGGGTCAACACAGAGCATCCAAGTCTAGAAAAAATTTCACTGGAGGAAGAACCAGGGTAGTCAAGTCACAGGCTTTCTTCCTGCACATTTTGAAGCAATGATTAAATTGACAACTTAATGAAATAGGTTATATACCTCCCTGCACCGAGGCAGTCACTCTCAAGTCTTCTGATGCAGTGAATCATTTGATGGGTCATTTGCTTTGGAGATTAATTTATTTTAACTGAAGGGAAAGAATTAAAGGAAGCATAAAAGCCTTTCTTCCTAATTCTACATGAAACTCAAAGGTAGGTGACAAATGCTAAAGCACTAGAATTGAGACATTATCTAGATGGCCTGGTTGAGATGTTATAGGCATCAGGTTAGGCCACTTTTTTTCGTTTCATATTTTAATTTATGATGGTTTCAAAAACCAATCACAGGTTTTCTCTAGGCAATGCTGTATCCATTGGAGCATGCAGGCGGCTTTCCTTTTATAGAATCAGAGAAATGGGTTGGACTTTTCAAAGGTCCCTGCCAATTGTACAAGTATAAAGCATTTCTTTAAATAACACACATACACACATCAAAGAAGAAAGAAGGAAGTGGTTTTAAAATTTATTTCTTGGCATCAGTAAGCATTTCAAATGAAATTGACAGTAACTACACTTATTGGGGTGAGCATTTAATAATGTAGAAAACTGTTGAATCACTATGTTGTACACCTGAAACCAATGTAATATTGTGTATCAACTACACTTCAATTAAAAAAAAGGAAAAATAAATAAAAATTAAAAAAAGATTTAAAAATCACTATGTGGACTTGGAAAAGTCCTCATTTCACCTCTTACCCAAGCTGTACCCTGTAACCTATTATTGAGTCACTGATGCCCTTTCCTCTCTATGGTAAAATGCCTAGTGTGCATTGAACACTCATGGGGAACAGATTATTCTCTGGAACATCTACATAATTCTCCCAGGACCTGAGTTGCATATTTGCCAAGTATCAGCTTCGTTTGATCCCAAACCTGTTTAGGCCAGTTACATTGGTCATTGCAAATTAACATATACTAATAAAATATCTATCAACCAGTCATCTATGAGTAAAAAATGGAATGATTCCCTTAAAACTAAATTGAATAGCTTTAAAGATTTCATAAAGGTGAGGTCCTAACATCAGTTTCTCTTAAATTAAGTAGGGGAGGGACAACCATCAAGATTCAAAAAGAAAATGATAATATACCTGAAAGATTTTCAACTCAGAATGCTTCCAAGTGACTAAGTCATTTCCACTGTGAAGAAAACTGAAGTAGGCAGTTGTAGACAATAAAGTATGGATGGTATGCATATAAGAAAGACACCTTGGAACTCCAAATGATACAGTGAACATACCCCCAAAGAGAAACTTTCTTGATTCCTCATCACAAGATGTATGGAAACCTGCATACTTACATGTATTAGTTAAAACATATCACTAGAAGTATGGGAAATATTTGTCACGTTTTTATGATTCTCTGCTTTAAAAACTTTTAAAATTAACAGACTAACTGCTGATCCTAGTGTTATCTATAAAGAGGATTCCATACTATTTAAAATCCAACACCTCCTTTCACTTGAAATGAGACATAATATAACAGCTATGCCAAAAGTATTCTTTACCATCCCTGGAACAAGGGCTAGAAAGTCAAGTTTAATTTATGATTTAGTGCATGGGGTGCAAAAAGGTGCACATGAATATTTTCATCATGTATATAATTTGGAAGGTTGTTTATGTATGAAGCTGGAAAGCAAGGTCATAAAGAACTGGGATATGAGAGAGAAAGTTTATTCATTCAACAATATCAAATTGTTTTTTTTTTATGAGGGAAGTACCTGGGGTCTCTAAGAGCACATGAACAAGCATTAGACAGCCTACATTCAAATTTCAGACATGCTGAGATTTGGGAAAATAGACTATCTCCTTAGTTCTTGCTTTCTCATTTCTAAAACAGGGGCAATAAATATACCTACTGTACAGTATGGTTGAGATCATGCACAGAAATACATCAGTGGAGTGCTTGGCCCACAGTACATGTTTGATTATAAAATATATCACCACTATTACTATTATTATTGCACTGAGAAAGATTGTGTACAAAGGGATGCATGTTGTGTGTCTGTGTTTGTCTCCTACATATACTGGATAGGAATTTCTCTATAAATGAAGGCAGCATAGAGATATGATTTCTCTACCAATAAAGCCAAAATGGATCAATGAAAATAAACACCTGAACA
The DNA here is from genome assembly GCA_032199065.1 of Smutsia gigantea. Taxonomy (NCBI): domain Eukaryota; kingdom Metazoa; phylum Chordata; class Mammalia; order Pholidota; family Manidae; genus Smutsia; species Smutsia gigantea. Next base: position 39,507 of record JAVSCE010002317.1, on the reverse strand, counting down.
TGTTTATTTCTTATTCTAGGTTAATGTAGGCTCAAAGATTGTACTCCCTACTCCCATATACTCCTAATAGGTGTGAGGTTAATTTTAGGCCCCTAGAAAATAACAGTAAAAAAGTCCTGGTTTCAGTTAATATGGTTGATTGCCCTGGTATGATTTACAGTGCAGTAGGGGAAAAGAATTCTAAAAGCAGGCATCTTTGCTTCACTGTTGGAAGTTTCTTCGTCTTCTTCTTTTTTTTTTTCTTTCTATTTAGTCATCTTGGGAGGCACCCTGGAGGCAAACAGCATGGGAAGAACATTCTCAGGGTGAAGAGGGAGTTGGGGTAAGGGAGGAATAAACAGTGTACGGGATGACACATAAAAGAAAGTGTCTCTGGGACTTTTCTTACACATCTTTGGTCCTCACTGCTGGGAAAAGATGCCAGATGGGTTTTGGGAGCTGTCTCCTCCTATATCTCGAAAGCACAGTTTGCCACCCCACATCCTTCCAGTCTTTCTCTGAGAGGCCGTTTGTGATAACAGGATGTAGTATCCGCATCTTTAATGTACTAAATTCATTTAGAAGGTGAGCTTCATTTGATAAATGGTCTTTGGTGTATTACTGGTTCTGACCTCAGAGCCAGCAAAATTGCATATGTTTATACTTTCATAGGACCCATTTATAATTTTAGACTGGAAGTTGGTTGGGAAATTTTTAAAAAATGAAATCATGTGAAAATTTTGCAGTAACTCATTGTAGGCTGAACTTTGGCTAAATGCCATCCTAAGGAAGCAGATGTTTGCTTATTTTAATTTTCTGGCAGGGAATATGAGTTTATATTTGGATTTTCTCCTTAAGATAATAGATACGTACAGTAGGAAGAAAACCTATAGGGCCCTTCATCAAATTGCTGAAACATTCTCTCTGTTTATGTTTTCTAAGTACCTTCTAGACACTGGCAAATTCACCCAACATCCTCAAAAATAACGATCATCACAGAACACTGCTTTATTATTTAGGAAATAAAACACACTTATCAAATCACTTACTCTAGCACCCAAATCAAGACGATAACCTTAGCTGCCCTGGACTTCTAGGCTGGTTCTCTTTCTTATAAGAAAAGATGAGGTGGCTGGCAAAGTTATGAGGAATTCAGGTAATGAACTGTGCATGTGACTCCTCACGCAAATGCAGGTGGGAAGGCTTGGTTAAGTATAAATTGCTGTGTCAATAAAAAGCACCATTATTTCTGTTAGTGGAAGAAACGGGTTCTCTGGACATGAGTTTGTAAATACCACAGACGAAATTGAGAATCTCTTAAGGATGAACTTATAATAAGTTGATGAATTTGGTGGTCTTTTATTTGTTACATTTTAAGAATTGCTATTAAACTTGAAGTTTCTCTTTGCTTGGCTTAAAAACAATTTCAGTGGACAACAGATGGCAGTATTCGGCTTTTTAAATGACTGATTGTCTGAACATCTTTTTGAATGGGTGCTGTTCCCTCATGAACAGGCAGAGTTTAGTTTCCTTTTTCACAGGGAAAAAACAAAACTGAAAAGAAGAGTAGTTTACAAAAGACAGTTGGGAGAAAGTAATAAAACAATTGTGTTATATCTCTCAGGATCATTGTTAAAAGGAAACTATAATTACATCATCCATAATTTGCCTAAATTACAAACATTTCAGTTCTGCCACCTTTTTCTATTTTTATACCGGACACGTTGTAAACATGAACCATTTTCACATGCCATTCTTTCTTCGACTTGTAATTTGTATTGTGATTAAAATATTCATGAAACAAACACCATCAAAATCCACACGCTAACAATAGTTCTGTGAGATTTTATTAGCATTTGTTTTGTCCACGTTGTGTCATCCCTGTACTCTTTCCTGCCTCGGATACTTATCTATGCTACTGATGTCCTTCTACTCTTGCTGGGCCAGACTGTCACCTGACTGCTGCAATGGTACCCAAACTGGTCTCCATGTGAACGCTTGTTGGAGCATCCCTGTACTTCATACCCTGGAAGCACCAAAAAGAAACAAATGAAGAACCCTGGAAGCTGTCATCTCAGAGAAACCTTGCATCCCTGACCTGTTCTCACGTGTATCCATGGAACCTTTCAGTCGTAGCACTTGCAACAGTTTCGATTCCATTTCTGATGTGCGATCATTTGATGAAGTTTTGTCTTGCTCTTTTAGGATGAAAGTTTTACAAGGACAGAGGCAATGGTTATTTTCATTTACCAGCTTAACCCAAAAGCTTAATTTCTGGTATTTTGTAGGCACTCAGTGATATTAGAAATAAGTAGCCTACTCTAAACCTCCAAAGATAAGTAAATTTCCTCTCTCCAGGTCTGCTTTAAAGAAGTGTAAAAAGATAAACAAATTACAGTGGCCAAGGTATTTCCTTAAAACAAATAACCCAATTTTCTAGAAGCTACCCTAAAACATTTAACCTTCCAACAGTTTCACATTCTAATCTTACACTTAAAACTTAATTAAAATATTGAGAATTGTTAGTGTTTCAGGGACACTGAAGTGGTGAATAAAAATTATATCTAATAAACTGGTTCTGGAATAACTACTATCCAGAAAAGAGTGACACTGCCAAGGAGAAGTAATAGTCTGGATTAAAGAAATCAACTCTACACATTTTTCTATCATCTGGTACTTACAGAAAAGAGTAAGCAGAGGATTAGGATATATGGGTGAGTATTTTCTGGGAAAACAGAAAATCTTAAAAGGACTGGAGGTGGAAAAAGAAATGGCCTTTTGGGCTAAAGTTCAGGTGAAGTACAGAGAACATCAGGTTGAAAAAGATGTGTCTGTGTCTGTGTATGGCATCATGACTGGTTAGTAATACTTTTTTGTATTAAAAAGAAGTAGTTATTAAGAGTAGCTCTTAAAAGGTTTTATCAAAAAAAAATTCATAACTATGTGTTGATGAATGTTAACCAGACTTATTGTGGTGATCACTTCACAATATACACAAAGATCAAATCATTATGTAGTACAGCTGAAACTAATATATGTCAATTACATTTACATTTTTTTAAAAAGGGGAAGAAAAGAATGTGTCTGGAGAAAGTGGAGGGAGCAGAGCATGATAGGACCACACGTCATATTCAAGAGCTTTGATCCCTCCTAAGGGCAATGAGAAACCCTGTACAGTGGTGACATTACAGTGTGTGTGGAGGAAGGAGTCAGGCGGACTTTCAGGCTTCTGGCTTAGGTGAATGGGTGACTAAGAAAAGTTCCCTACATTAGGAATCACAAGAGAAGAAATACCTTCTGGTGTAGATACCGAGATAATTCATTTTTGAGAGCATATGTGGTGTTCACAGGATGATTCAAGTTGTATATCCGGAGAGCCAGCTGGACTGGAAATATACATCTGGGGATTGATGACGTAGATAAGGTCATTTCAGGAACACACTGCCATGGAAGTGTATGAAGAGAATGGACAAGGAGACTGAGGACAGAGCCATGATCAATGCCAACTCACAAAGGAAGATGAGGGAGACAACTGAAAACTAAGAGGGTCAAATAGGCTGAGGGAATGCTTTTGTCAAGAGAGGGGAAGCAGCCAGCAATGACCACAGATTTTATGAGATTAATAAATTCTGAAAAATATCCATTAGTTGAGTATCTGGAAGGTCATTGGTAACAGTGGAGAAAACAGTTTCAGTGAAGCACACATTGCACTAACCTGTGAATCACACACGGCACTAAATTGAGCAATGAAGACATGGCAATGGAGACAACTCTTTGGTGAAAACTAGCTGTAAAATGGCAGACAGAGATAGGTCAGTATCTAGAGGGAAAAAAAGCAAGTGAACAAACATAAGCATTGAAGGGGCAATCTCACTAATGTGAGTTTAAAATACATTAAAGACAATAGTGTGATGAATAGATCAAGGTCCAAGGGAGGGAAGTAGAAGGTGGGAGGACTTCCTTTCACAAAAGAAGGTACCGTTCCCAAGGCAACAGTGAGCAAGCAATGTGTTTGCAAACTTGCGGGTGAGAAGCTGGAGTTCTTATGCTTTGTTTTTTCTTTCTTGGGTAAACTAGCCATGAGCCCCCTGTTGAGAAAGTGATGTAGACAATGTGGAGGTCAGAGGCACAAAAGGAGAATGAAGGATTGAAAGAAGAATAAGAAAGAGCTGGCTAGATTCTTAGCTAATACCGAAGGTCCAGCTGAAGTTAGAGACCATGGACTCCAATATGTTGCCACTGTCACTTGGCTTGAAATTTTACATGAAAAGGCAATGAAGTGAAAACAGGTCTGCCAGATAGGAGAAAAGACTGGACAATTTGACAGGAGACCTAGTGTGGTGGAAGAACAGATGCAGAATATGAGACTGAGCAGAAAAGCATGAGGAAGACTGAGTTCAGAATGCTGGGTGGGGTGTCTGCATGAGAAAGACAGATGCAGGGTTTCATTAGGAGACTAGTCTTGCAGGCATGGATGCTTTCTGCTTTTTATTAGCAGAAATTAAGGTTGAAAAGAAAATATGAGGCCAGATTTCAGATGCCCAAATGAATGAAAGACAGTTTCCTAATTCTCTCAGTTGGTAATTGAGTGATGAAAGATGTCTGAGAAGGAAAATGATGTAATCAAAGAGTGCACAATGCTTGAGGAAGGTCAAGGTGTGGCACAGCAGAACACAGATGTGACCAAGACCGCTACAACAATAAATGCAAAACTAGGATTCCTGCAGCATGAATGACCAGCAGGGGAACAGGAAGAATACCATTCAGCAAGCCAATTGCACATTGTAAACAGATCCGATGTCATGATGAAAAAAAATGCAATGTACTTATTCTTATAGTAGTCTTCACCCTGTCCACCGTATTTTCTCAGTTCCCTCTTTCAGAAATCTCTTCAAGGGCCCTGCCCTCACAAAACAAGACGTGGATGGTTCACTTTTGAGTGTATAAAATCCATATTGGGTCTGACCAGCTGTCTCAGAAAATGTTCTTTCTGATATATCATGGTAGTAGCCCTCTACAATGTACACAACAGAGGGGCGAGCAGATGCTGTTAATAGACCAAAATTGTTTTAATCCAACTTTAAATACCTCGTAAATGTATTTTACAAGTTCAATAAATTACGATTTCTAAAACTAGTCAAGGATACCCTAAATTAAGTAGTAAGGTTTTCAAACTTACAAATACATTGAATTTCAAAACATTTGTACATCAATCATTTTGGAACTTGAATGCATTTTTCTAGAGAAATAACACTATAAATGACAAAATCTCTAGGCTTATTCACAAAAAATTATAAAGCCACTGGATATCAGGTGTGAGAGCATTATTTTTGTTTTCCTTTGCAAACGCACAGCACTACAATTACATCGAATACTTTTAAAGACAAAAACATTTTGTCAATGGTGTGATTCAAAGAGGGAAACTGGAGGGACTGGGAAACATCCATTTCTGCCTCACTTATTGAACACGTTAACTGAACATCTACTTGGCACCAGCTACTGTCTATACCCTAGGGCGAGGGAGATGAATGAATCTGGGCTGCTGCCCTCAAGCAGCTTGCAGTCTAGTGGAAGCTGGTCAGGGGGCTGAAAGAAATCAGAGGGCATGAAAGAGGGAACTGGGGGAACCCTGCAGATGGTTCATCAATGCCTCTGGTTATGAGGAGGGCCAAAGAAGTTCTCAAAAATGCAGGTCTCAAAACACCTACATCCGGCCATGTAGTTCTTTTCCACACAAACTATGAAATGGTTGCCCTGAATTGAGTCACCATTATCATCCATACCTCTTCTCAAAGTAGGATTAAAAAAAAGAAGCAATCAGTTCTCCAGGGAAGAATAGCAGATGGGAGAGGGACTGGTTGCAGAGAAACCCATCACCCAAATATAGACCCCTCTGGTTTTTTGGCAATTCCCTCAAAATCTTTAGCCTTTTGAACTCTCATAGTTCCACCACCCAAGTCTCACCTTTGAAACATGGTTTCAGGGCTCCCCAGCTTCCTGTTCCCTCCATAAAGAACAGGAGCTTGAAGCTCCCTTCCTCTCAGAGTACTTGAGCCTGCATCTTGCCAAGTGGCTTTAAGGGGTGAGGGGGGCTTACCTGTGAACAATTTTGCATAGGGATTTGTGTAAAATATTAAAAGCTTGTAATATCATTTCTTGATTTTTCCAGAAGGCAACACACAGCTCTGCAAATTACACTGGAAAGGGAATGACTTTCAAAGTTTGAAACTAGAGCACAAAAGGTTAAGTACCTTGCCCAAAGTTACATAGATAGTTATGGGGCAGAGGTAGAATTCTAACCCAGACAGCCTGGACCTTTGCTATTAATCATGATGCTAAACCACCTGTCAGTATTTTGGGTAACTGTTCTTACATATGGTCACTTACCTTTTATGACAGAAATACCTTTGCTTATTTGCTACACACTGTTAGCTTTGCAAACTCCTCCTTCGATGAATCTTTATTAACTTAGGTTCTCATAATCAAAAGGAACTTACTAACATCTTCAGTAAACTCTGAGAATTCATGGTATATTCTTTGCTTTCACATCTTTATTTGAAAATCAAATTAGACTCTGCCCAGAACTAACTTTTAGGCAAGACCCCACTATTAATATTTCTCCATCAAGAAAAATACCATTTAGTCTTTTTCCCTATTTCCCATACTTAAGCCAGATCTTTTATACTATGTATCCTAGAAGGAAAAACAAGTAAGCTTTTATGAAGACTTCTGTTGCTAATAGGAAAGCATCTGTCTTTATTTTCCTTTTAGGTGGTAATGAAAATAAAATTTTATAATGTCTCTGTCTACAAGTCTGGGCTAATTACTTCAGTTTAAGAAATGGGTTTCAGTTATAATCTTATTATATTCACAATGTCATGAGACATTCAGATAATAAATATGATCACCTTTGGGTCAACAGACCCCAGCAGCTTTACCAAGACATTTAATAGGCAGACATTCAGCAGGATCATAGAGGGTTTGCATGAGAAACATTCCAAAATGATGACCTACTCCTCATGTTTAGCGACCATATGTTGCTGAGTAAAGAAGGAAATCAGGCAAGAAAATAAGTCATTTGGTCATAATGATGAGTCACTCAGCATTTATGTCATGGATTTGTTTTCTTCCTTGTAGACGTAATTGTTAGTTCAGTCAATGCCTCCATATGCCATTAGTATAGCAATAATAGCATACTGAAGAAATACAAACAGCCAACAATTTGTCAAGATTCAGCACGGAGTCTTTAAGACAAAGCTCTATGTAAAGAAGAAAAATAACTTCAAATATGATATTTTAAGATCATAATAATCTTCTAAGATTAGTAACACTGCTGATTAAAAATGTGGGCTTTTTTTTTCTGGGATCAAGAGGAAGGATTTAGAGAGAAACTGGTAGTGAAGTCCTCTTTAGCTATCACATCAGTCTATTTTAGTTTTATTTCATCTTAAAGAGATTCGAGAATGGACGGAGAAAGATAAGTACCAAATGATTTCACTCATCTGTGGAGTATAACAACAAAGCAAAACTGAAGGAACAAAATAGCAGCAGACTCACAGACTCCAAGAAGGGACCAGCAGTTACCAAAGGGAAAGGGGGTGGGCAGGGAGGGAGAAGAGGATTAAGGGGTATTATGGTCAGCACACATAATGTAGAGGGGTCACAGGGAAGGGAGTATAGCAGAGAAGACAAGTAGTGACTCTACAGCATCTTACTACACTGATGGACAGTGATTGCAATGGAGTATGTGGGGGGGGGCTTGATAATATGGGTGAATGCAGTAACCACAATGTTGCTCATGTGAAACCTTCATAAGATTGTATATCAACAATACCTTAATAAAAAAAAAGAGATGAGAATGGACGTATGGTAGAACCTTAATTAAAATACCTCATAGAAACAAATAAGCAAATTATTATTAAAACAGAACAACAGCAATGAATCCCCTCACATGCTGATTCTGATGGCAAACTAACCACTAAATTAATGTAGTGAGGTCTCACCAAAAATAGCCTCCAACTGTCTACCTTCTGGTTTCAAAATTTTTAACAAATAATTTTAACTTACTATAGTATCTCTATCATCAACTATATTCTCTACCCCCATAGCAAGTTTAACCATGCTTAGCAAAAGATGCCCAATTAGTTTAAATGAATTGTCTTTCTCCAGTTCTTCTTAATGGAAAAGACACACAATTTATCCAATCATTTACTGGAAATTGTAATTTAGCTTTATATAGAATTTCATAATTCTTTATTTCATCCCTATTACTTCAGTGAAATAAGTGAAATATTCTCTTCTTTTAGTAGTAATCCCCTACACCTCTGTATTTTTAATCTCATCCTTCTAACATAGACAGCATATTTCTTCTTTAATTAGTGTTTTTCTTATTCTCTTTTTCTCCCTCATCCTTCCCCTCAACCGAACATTAGGATTTCCCCTGGTAACAAAATTGTTCTCTGACCCCATCAAAGGTACTACCCATTCCTTTTAAATTCTCATCAACTCAACCCCTAGAAAGAGAGCCCTCTTCTCCCTTAATACCATTTCTAGAGGTATTTAATCTTCCATTCTTGGCAGTCTGATTTATGTCTCTTCTGATAAATATTCTCTATCAAGTGCAAATACCTTAATTAAAATATCTAATGACCACATTCTTGGTTTGCTGCCCAGCACCACAGTCTCCCTCTCCTGCATTGCTTGCCTCTGCCCTGGTCTGGCTTTCTCTTGTCTCTCTGAGCAGGAACTTGTTTGCTTTGCTGGTTCTTCCTCCCTGCTTCTTCCTGTTCTTTTTTTTCTCATCCTAATCTTTGCCCTTCCCTTCCAGCTCTCACCTGTGTTATAATGCGTACCCGTTACTCTGGATCTCCAACTCCAACCATTTCTCTAGTATCAGACCTGTCGTCTTAGCTGCTCTCTGGACAGCTCCACTCAGATGCCCCCTGGTTATTCCAGATTCAACCCTCCCATCTCCATCTTCTTTTCCCCCTTTTTTTCTTATCTTGGCAAACAACAAAATCATTCACCAAAACTAGACATTATGACTTTTTTTTAATTGATTTTTTTTTTTTACTATCTCGCCTCCAGTATCAAATTGGTCACTGCATCTGGAAATGTCTACTGAAGAGTCCTGTCAATTATTTCTTCCTTTAAAATTCCTTCATCCTTGCCTTAATCCATCTCTCATTATTTCACATGATGGCTCCAGATTTTCCAGTTTTTCCTACCACAAACTTGTTTTTTCCCCATTACAGAGATATTCATATGCTGTTCTATTCTTTTCTTTGGTGGTTTCCCAAAGTTATAGACCAAGATTCAGCTTCTTGACATGGCTTCAAAAGTCTTAAAATTTAACCCTTACCACCTTTTTCCCAGCTACATTTCCATATATCCTACTAATGTCTCCTCCCCAGCTATCCTGAATTATTTCCTCAAATACGCTGCTACGATCCAATGCCTTGGCTTATGGTTTTACTTCTGCCTGGCACTTCAATTCTCTGGTATATTGGTATTCATGATCAAGTTCCAACTTTAAAACAAAAACATATTAGCTTCATTCCCAAACTGACACCACATTAATCACCCCAGTCTCAAAGGCTCTGTAGTACTTTGTGCCAACATCTACTCTCATGTTATTGCTAATTGTTTGTGACTAAATTCCTTGTCAGATTGTGAATTTGAGGGCAAGAATGATTTTCACTCATTTTTACTACCTTAGTACTCAGCAAACTGTAAGATTTCAAAGACTTAATTATTAAATGAATGAGCTGTCTTCTAAGACAATATGTTGTTCTAACAAATGGTTCTCAAAAGTTTGGAGAAATCTCCAACATTCTAATCAGTCTGAAGTACGCCTTCATCTTATAGTCAAACAAAATCCCCTTCAGGTTCTCACAACCTCCTGAGTATCAAGTTACTTAAGGTGACTGCCTGCAATAAACACATTCAACTGACTGGCAAACACAGAAGTCAGTCCCATGAGCAATGAATAAAAAAGGGCAGCTTGAAGAAAAGGGAAGCAGAGTGTACTAATTCCCTCTGGATGCTCTCCCTGATTTTCATCAGTCCTTGACTACATGTCCCACTGCTTATTTTCAGGGCTTTTCTTTATGATTAGGATTCAAGCATGGGTGCACACTTGACAGAAAGTGGCTTCCTTTGTAATAATGGCACATTTGCATTATTGAAAATACTAGGACATAGAAGGAAAAAAATAAGAGTGAACAGACTTTGACTTATCGCTAAACTGGTAGTTTGATACTGTATATAGTATATGATTGTATACAGTGTTTAAATTCCATTTACTACAGGCTGATCACTTACATCTTTAAAGAAAGATATTGCTGGAAATATATAGTCATTCCCTCTGCTTCCTCAAAACAAATGCTATCTTTTGAGCTGTCCACTGTAATCACACATATGCTCTTTGAAACAATACTCTTTCTTTCTTTGGAACTGAGAAGTTAAAAAAAAATAAAAACCCTCTAAAATAAAATCTTTAAAGAGATAAGACTCACCGTGTTTCCACAATATAACCCACCCAAGGTTGTGAATGATTGCCTTTCTGCTTGGGAGAAATACTGGCAACTGTGCTGAGATTTAGGCATAAATTGAAAACTCCATATTGAAAATTATGTTTGTCATGAAGAATGTAAGTGGTAAATATTTTTTACTGACTATTAATGATAAGGAATATTAGGAAGGAGCAGCTGCAGTGGAAGAGCTTGTTTTAGTGCAACTCAAATACCCCAACTGGCCAAGTAGAGCTTGCAGAAGAAGCTGGCAAATAAAGCTCTTACATTGACAAGGACACATTAAGCTGATGGCAAGGTGACAGTAACCATAAAGATCCTGTGAGTCTCTTTACTCTGAAATTACACTTCCTAAGCAGACTTCTGATACTGTAATGACAGTGTCTTCTCCTCAGCCGAGAAAGCCCACCTTTTTAGAAAGACTCTAGTCTCCCCTTGCTAGAACACCCAATAGTTTTCTCTAATCCCATATTCTTCCCCCAGTTCTCCACAGCCTTGTCCACCACCATCCAATTTCTCTACCACAGTTTTTTAAAGAACAGTTAATATTGTCTTCATTTTCTTACTTTCCATTCACATGCGAATCCACCCAGCTGGGTGGGCTTCCAGGTTAAAGACTGTACTTGCTCTTGCTATTACAGTGGGTCTTCTTTGGCAAAGTCAAAGGATGCTTTTCAGTCCTTGTATTACTGGACTTATTCATAAGTTTACAGTATTGGTCACAGTCATTTTCTGAAAACCTCTCTTCCTTCAGCTCCCATAGCTTTTTTCCCTATCTCTCTAAACATTCTTTTCTGTCTCTTCTGGAATTCCTCCCTCACCTGCCCATTCCTCAACAGTTCAAAAGCCATTCCCCAGGTTTCACCTCTTAGCCCCTTGCTTTTCTCCTTCTATAGACTCTTTCTAATTTGTTCACACTTTCACAAGATGCACACCACCTCTTTCAGCTCCTGGCACCTAAACCATCTCCCTGTTCAAACCTCTGCCCAAGGCCTTGTACTGAAACTGGACTCCTGGAGATGTGCAGCATGGCGCCCCAAAGCCCAGCATCCACACCTCGCCTTACCCAACCCTCCCAATCTGCTCATCTGACTGCAGAATCCCAGTCAGTGCCTCCACCCCCACCAAATCATCATGCCAGAGACCTTTATCTCCCCTTCCTTACTTCTTCCAACTCATTCATCATTGAGTCCTGCCATTTTTACCTCCTATATAGTATGCTTTTCCACTTTTTTTTATTAGTCCAAAACCACTTAATTGCTATTTTAATAATACATACCTTGGTGAATGTTACTTCTGCAACATGCCCTGCCCTGCATCTCTCACAATCACCTCAATTTGGTTTATTCCTACTATTCCATTACTACTTAATTCTTCCAAAACCACTTTTTCTAACTCCCCACTCTGTCCCTAGCTAGGGTGGGTGCCCCTTATCCATACTCCTATGACACCCTAATTATATGTCAGTCATTGCCCTTACATTGAAATGGTTTATTTGCATATATTTCTTCCCCCCTAGACTGTATTTCATCAAATACATTATATCAGTAAATGTCTCCAGCGCTTATCACAGTATAGGGGATCCATTAGGTACATAAACAATGTTTTGCAAATTAATAAATTCATTTTTTATTCACTGATCTTTTTACCAAGTGGTCTTTCCTAGTCCACAAACAAAACACTTAATAGTCAACATGAGTGCTATGATCTGTTTGGCAACAATATTGCTCGAGAAAAATTAATACACTGACATTCTGGTTTACTCATCAGCCTCTCAGGAGATAAATTAAAATGCATAAGTTCTTTGAAACCTGGACTCTCCGGGTGAACTTAGCACACAGTCTGTGAGTCTGAGGGAAATAGTAAACCCCTTTACCAGCCCCTCTGCTAGACTCATGAGACTCAGCCCAGAACAGCTTGTCATCATTGCTGCCTCTGATCCCTAACAAGGCACAGACCTTGGCCATGTGCCTTAGGCCTGGGAAGGTTCTAGCTGTGTGTCAGGATAAAGATGTCTCTGTGGCTAATTCCTTGTAAAATATAATTGTGTTTTGGAACACGGCATACTTACTGAGAGACTAGATCCTAAAAAATTGTATACTGTTTCTGATTGGAAAAAAATGGGGTTATTAAAGATTAGATCGATAGTAGTTTGACTGGAAGGGAGCTTGACAATGGATTATTCAATTCTTTGTCATGACACTCTATTCAAAACAGAGTGAAACCTAAATATGGTTTTATACTGTCTTTGAACTATAGCACTATCCCCCCAATGTATGCAATATACCATATTACTACATTAAAATAAATCAAAAACTTCTTTCATGATTAAAGGATATAAATTAACAAGATGTAGTTTTTCTATAGCTGAGACATAATGAATCATGGTCTTGCCATTTCAGGACTTTGGTGGGGGCAAGTGTAATATGGCAAAAATGACTGTCACCTGGGGTTACATTCAGGAACATACTGTTTTAATTCTGGTAACGTTCAGGCAAACCTTAACATGTTAGATAACTGACACTGAATGATGATCACTGTAGTACAACAATGGAAACACTTAGGCCTGATAAGAGTGCTCTGTGCTTTCAGAGTGGAGAGGGAGCTGGGCCATGCAAAGTAGGGCACTGCTGTTACCACCATAGGCCTCCCAGGGTTTATTCTTGGGGAAACACGAGCACGACATGTAACGAATCTACCATGACCTGCACACTCTTGAGATTTCACCCAAATATACCCTGTGTGAAATATGTACTTATGAATACATTTCTAATCTCGATTTGCTCTGGAAAACACCTTGGTGCTGCTGGGGTTGGCAGTTGGCGATTTATATTTATACACTGTCCCTTCTTAATTCCCATGATCCTGCCCATTTGAACTGTGTTTCTTGATACTGCGTTTCTCCTAGGAGGTACTCTTTGATATTGGTTTGATGTTTCTTGCTCCTGACCTCCTGCCACCTCTCAGATCTGGATACTGACCAGGAATACAAGATACTGACGTGCCCCTCCATGTGCCCCTATCTGCTGCAGATGAGAGGGAAAAAGGAAACTTAAGACCTTCATGATCTTCACCATCACCTCCTAAATCTCCCAAAACCCTGAAGAGGAACCAAAAAGTGAAATTAAAATGAGATGAACACACTTTCTAACATGCCACTCTTGCTGCTTCTATTTGGAAAATATTCCATGGCTGAGACTGTATGTGCATCAGATCATGGAATGGTAAAAGCGACTGTCTTGGTTCACTGGCAGCATAACAGGGCACAGAGAACACTGCCATGGTCACTGAAGCCAGTGGTCTGAACACCTACATTGTGTACTGCCACTGACAAGATGGCAAAGGGTTTTTCTCTAAACTGAGATGATCAGTCCCACTGTAAGTACCCCATTATCACTGCCAATGTGGCATAAGGCTGAAACTAGGTAATAAATAATACATAGAGTTAATTTTTAAGCCTTTCTAGTCTCCAGCCTCCAATTCCCTTGGTATACCAGATGCTTCTAATTTCAGCACAATACACAACAGACTTATTGCCATCAAAACTTCTGCCTCTGAAGTATACCATATCGTTGATTTCAGGTAAGAGTTAGGAAGAGAGCATCCTTGGTAACACAGCTCAGCTCAGTCTTAAAATATCAAATCATTTGCCCTAAGTAATAGGAGTTCTAGCAACAATGACAAAAACTTTCTCTGGCATTAAATACTTTATCCTTTTTTCAGGTATAGGTACTTCATCCTTTTTCCTTCTCAAAGTGGCTGGGGAAATCAATTCACCCAATTAACTATCCCAGAAATATGTACATTATAAAAAAGAATGCATTTGATAAGGCAGTGAATTAAACATTTGAGAAATTCCAGGCATTTAAAATAAAGTAAAACATGGAAACTTCTGATACTAAGAAAGCCTGAGATCTGGAGGATTGGTGATCCTGGCCCACGAGTGAGGTCCAAGGTTCAGTTTCTGAGAGCAGCTCCCAGTATTGCAAAGGTCCTTTCTTTCCTCTATACAGAGACCCATGGATTTCCAAAAAATTCCGCTTTTCTTCTTGTCCTTCCAAATGGTGGGGTGACAGAGCAGCCTGGGGCAGGACGGCGAGTACAAAGCTGTTGGTCTGTACACCCAGGTGTATTGCACATTAGCTAATTTTTAATCCTGGGTTCAGTTGACAGAACGTGTGCTTTCACTCTAGAGCCCATTGCTGCCAAGTTAGTCCCTTCAGGTGCTACTGAGTGTTTCCAAGGCTGACAGGATCCACAAAAGATCGTCTGACAGAAGATTTGTGAATGATCACATTATGGTCCTAATTGAAGCTGCTAGTGTTCACGGCCCTCTGAACTGACAGTGAAATACGCCATTCTCTGAGCATGTGTCCCTTATCAGAGCCACTTAAGGTAACAACATCCTACAAAAGGCCCTCTGCATCTCTGAAGGTACAGAGCCCTCCTGACTCCCACAGTTAGGAAAAGCTTTAGACCACTTCTGGGAATGCAAATGAATGAAACCCCATGTGACAGCTGTAATGAAAGGCTCCTGTCTTTTTGCAAAACATTCAAATGCCATCTGGCAATTCCGTTGACGTCAGCAGGCACAGAAAAACAACTGCCCCCACTGCCTTCTTCATCATCCCCTCCACCCTCAACTTCACTCTCCCCTCCTCCCTGGCAGAAAGCTCCAACTCTCAGTTGTGGAGAAGGACAGGAGCAAGGTAGCTTTTAAAAAAGATTTTTCCCTATTTCTTGTCTGTTCCTTTTGAAGAAACAGCTTTTGCATCAGAGTAGCCGTGGCATTTGGCCCCAACTCTCCAAATTCCAGGTACAGGTTATGATGTATCATTACATTAACAAGCAATTTTAAGGCCTTTTTTATTTGTGTTTTAGGATTGAAGTGCATTTATTCTGAGACTAAAGGTGTTAAAGAAAACTATTAATGACTTCTGATTCGGCATATGCTCTCTTTGATCATTGTAAATAAACACCCAGTGTTACACTGAGAACAAGTCTACAGCCCTAGGCAGAATACATTGGCTTGGGAACTTACACATCATACATACATCTTTCAACAGTTCACGAGAAGCTTAGATGGACAGCTTTTTCTTCAATATTGACATCGTATACTGCATGAAAAACAACATTTTTCAACTACTGAACCAAAAACAAACAGGTCACTTGCATGTTTGTACCCCCTATCAGAGAAAAGTAGAATTATAGAAGAAACACTATACAACAAAAATCCTTTGTAGAAGTCCTAACTTAAAAAAAAACAAACCCTAATATTTGCACATTACATAAAAGGACATACAATTTTAGGTTGTTATTGATTACTATGGCCTTTTTTATTTACAAGGGAGAAGCTGAATACTCACAATAACTAGTCTGTTCCTAGGAATGAACAAGCAGTATTAAGGCGTAAAGAGTGAAATGGCCTCATGAAAAGCCAATTAATCAGCCCCTGTTCAGTCTCCAAATGGATTACTTCTCCAAGTAAAAGCACACATTTGAATGAGATCCTATAATTTTATCTATATCACTGGTACCGATTACCTCATCAGACCATTATCAGGTGAAAAATATTTCTGAAAAAGAATTCTATGTATTAAATTAATGATAAGTCTATTAAATAAGATTAACCAGTCTTCATATTGCTTGGATACATTGCTGTAGACCTAATCCTATACCTTTCCTAAAAGTTTTGCTTTTTCACTTAAAAAAAATCTTAAACATTCCAGTATTGAAAAGATCTTTCAACACCATAATTTCCCAATTATAATTTCTCATGAAAACCCATTCATCACATAAATTAGGTTAAGTGATTTTAAAGTACAGATACCACTGTGTTGCTCCTAGGCTGAACTTTTTGTCAATAGCTCCCTTTTATCTATTAAACTTGTTACCCTGGTCCAACTCACTTGAGGAATATGATATAGTCGCACCAGTAAAAAGAGTGAAGTTAGTAATGGACATGTGTGCAGTTGGAATTAGGTAAGAAGAACTAAGGGGAGGGCTGTATAACTTGAAAATGTGCTCCCATTAACTCTAAAGAGGAGATGGCATATTCGGACTGAGGCCTGGCATGAGAGCTCTCCTGTCCCCATTATTTCACCTCAGCTCCTGCCATTCTTTCTTCTTATGAACTACTTGTGGCTTTATGAAATATTTGTGCTGTTGCATGCTCTGGATCATGTTTCCCCTACACACAGAAGAGGTATCTCCTTGTCAAGACTTCCTCCATATCCTTTAAAGTTTAGCTCAGCAATTCCTCACATCCAGGAGGCTTTTGCTGACCCATGTCTGGTCTGCTTTGAAAATGTCCTGTGTACAATCTCATTTTAATTTCTACATCTGATGGTGTACAACCATATTGCATGGAACAGGGGACTCCAGTAAGGCAGGGACCGGAGTTTTCACCTTTGTGTCCTCAGCATGGCATTAGAGTTCAACCCAATGGTTACGGAAGGAATAAACGAAAGGAAAGAAGAAAAGGCAAGACAAACCCAGCAAGGAAATAGAGAAGGAAAGGCATCAACTGATGTCAAAACTGAACTGACATTACTGAAGGAAGTGGGGGGAAATGGGGGGAAAGAATTAAAAAAATGACTTTTTATGGCTAAAGAGAAACAGCTAGGGTTTACTGAACATTGATTATGTGCCTAGTAGCATGCTAGGCATTTTCACATATTATCATATTTAACAGTCAACAAAAACCTGATAATTGGGAATTGTTATTACCGTTTATATACAAGGAATCAGATGCAGAGAGATTTTGTGAATTATGAAAGGCCTCTCAGCTGGAAAATGGTGGTGGAAGAATGGAATGCAGGTATGGTGACACTGTGGCTTTATAAGATATTTAATACCTTATGTTCTGTTTAAGGCAGAAGTGGAAATGGGAAGAAGAAGGCAAGGAAATGGATACCCTAGTGGTGAAGTTGAGGTGAATCCTGAAAAGTCTGAGAATGAATCCATTAAGGCCTAAGATAAAAATTCTGCAAAGCACATTTGGAAAATACCAGCTCAAGGCTAAGTCTAAATTATGCTTCGGTTCCAGAACTTCACCTGGATTCCTAAGAGCTCCCTGGAACAAAAGGTCATTAGCAGCTGCTGATTTAGAGGCAATGTCTTCACTAAACGTATAAACAAAGCAAGTTTTTAAAAAACATCTGTCTCTTGATAACTACTGTTTTTTATGAGTTGTGTGTATTGATTTAAGGATAGAAAATAAGAAATCCAGGAGGCCCTGGCAGAATCAGGCAAGGGAAAATGTCAATTTAGCAAATGGAGAAAGAATGACATCAGGGAACTATTAGTAGATATGCACTTTTAAGCTTTTAACATGGCCAAAAGGGCCTAACATACTTTCTAGAAAGTATTAAATAAAACAAAGAAGCAAAGAATGTTCTGAGTACCTTACTTAATCATAAGTGCCTTTAAGTGAAAACTATTTTTCTTGTAATGAGATAAATGAGAAATCAAGGGAATACTCTAATACTGTCCAGAAACATGTTTAAAAATTAACATGTTTTTAGGGGAAAGAAAGCAAGGACATCAAAGATGAAAGTCATCAGAAAAGAAAGATATTTAGAATTTTAATGGCATACTTTAGATACATTTGACAGAACAGGCCTTAATTTGTCTAAGAATGAGTCCGAGTTTGAGTCAACATAAAACATTGCACATTCATAGTCAGGATGTTGGGATTTAGTCCTAGGATTGTAATGTAAGAAAGGACAATAGAACTTATACAAAAGTTATAGTCAGACTGAACAAGGAATATTTTAATCAAGAGCCTGACATTCTACATCAAGGTAGGAACACTGGTCCCTACCAAGGAATAGCCAATATGTGTAAAGCCTGTCAAAGTGAGGTAGCAGGTTCTGATACTGCGGAATGATGCTGCTAAACCTTACATAGATGGAAACATTCTATAGAGAAAGAAACTTAAGGAGTGTCACGTTTACACTGTAATAATTTTATGTTCCCTGCCCTCCGACCAACAATTGGGGGTTCTCAGTCGTGTCATGCACTACCTAGCACCTCCTGAGCAAAGGACCAAAATCTGTAAGTTCCTGATGAAACTATCATTCAGTTTTGAGTGGATAACATTTTTACCCCCCTCACAGGTAAGTATCCAATGAGTTACTATTTCAGTTTGACTCTAAATTACCTCCCCAAAATGAATTTCTGCATCTGCAAAATGGAGGGTCAGGCTTTTGACAAGGGACATTGCCCATGTGTGTGACCCTGTAAACAACACCAACCAGTCTTTCTTTAGACTCCTTTTTGTTGAAAGCAACCAAGGACTCCCCAAGTTTACAAAGTGGCGCCTTTTCCTGCTAGGAGGCCATGGTCATTAGAAGACTGAACCTCAGCTGAGATCAACCCTCATCAATCAGTTCTCGTTCTGATATCATCAGCCAAACCTCTTTACTCACTTAATAGTTTCTCACAGAAATGAAGCATCTCTCCCATTCTTTATTATACTAGAAATGAATACATATCTCCCACTAATTGTGGTTTCTTCTACTATTTGTTGACTATAAAAATGAACATTGTTTTTTGCAGGAACATTAGTAGCTTCTTAAAATAATTTTCACTGATCAACAAAAAAGGGGATACAATAACAATAGTAGGAAATTAAATTAAAATTAGCATTTATTGAAGGCTTATCTTACACCAGGGAGTAGTCTAAACACTTTTTTATTTTTAAAATAGATTATGTCATTTAGTCCTCATATCACTCCACCAAGTAGGTACTAACATTACACATATTTTTATTCATCGAGCCGTCCACTAAGATTTGTACACTTTATTGCACACACCTCAATAAAAAATAAAAATATATTTGCTAGGAAAAAACACATTATACATATTTTACAGATGCGCCCATAAAGTTTAAATAATTTGCCCCAGGGCACACACGTCATAAGTGATGGGGCCAGGATTTGATCCCAGGCAGTCTCTGACCCCACTGTTGTGCCCTTTTAACCATTATCCTCTATACTGTCTCCTTTCTGAGATCCAGCTTAAACAGATTCTTATCAATCATCTCATTTCTAATGAAAACGCCCATAAGAATTACAGTAAGGCAAATAAAACAACTCCTTGGAGACAGTCTAGAAATCACTGGAAAAATTACATACCTTTACTTCATGGCCTCTTAATTCACAACTGTATTTACTGAAACTACAGAAAATGTAGAAGATATAAAGATATATATAGTTCCATATTCAAGAATTTACACCATGAGGCACAGTACGGGAAAGGGGAGTTTTTCAGAACTTGAGTCCTTTTGGAGGTGGGGAGGTAATGCCACCATTCTGGCAGGGGCCTTGACTTGACAGAATTTGGATGTGTTACAAGTGAAAACAGATTTCCAGACAATAGGATGGGGTTAAGGATCAGGAAATAAATCTGCCATTATGAAACTGCTCTGCAGAATTCAAGAGCTCCATAGGGAGTAGTTTCTCAAGAATAGTTTAGTTTTAGTGATCACTAAAAATTATATTTTTCCCTCCACATATTAAGATTGTGGGAGAATATGACTTCTAAATGTACCGCCTTTTATTCATTCACCCTATATTCCACCATTAACTTCACTCGGCAACAGTGTACTTGTCTTCAAGCGCAATCAAGGGTCACTTTAGAAAAATTATTTGCACTTACCGATAGACAAGAGCAAACACAAAAATGAAAAAAGGCTACAGATGAAAAAAGCCTACAGTCCCAAATATATTGCTACAAACATCAATATGTGCATTTGTAATGGCTGTTGCTTCAGATTCTAGCTTGTACCATGGATCAATGGTGAAAACCATTATAGGTTTAATAATTTACTATATAAGTATACATATTTGAGTCACTATAATTTTATTCTTTCAGTATTCTGATATATTTTAAAATATAACTTAAGTAAATAATAATTCCTCAGAATGTATTATTTACAAAATGACTCTAATTCTTTCCATCAAAATAATTTTCTTTTATATCCACTTTTAAGCAATAGATCATGGATGGATATTTCTATTAGGTCTTAATTAGGAAGACAATGCCTTTTTGTAAAAATGTGTCTTTAGAAGTTTCTGAATCAGAGAACAGAGACTTGCTAAGAGCATAAAAATTTTTTAAATCTTTCAAACTAAATAATAACAAATACACACTTTTAGGATGTAAATCAAAATCTTTGAAAGGTGCTTCCTTCCCTTCATCTTATTAACCAATGAATCTGTGCCCGATTTAAAAAATTCTGCTATTTCATAATTTCCCTATAGATTTTACACTTGGAAATATGTACATATATATGTATTACATGCTCAATTCCAAAGGAAGAAAAAAATTGCAAGCTCTATTATGTTGCCCAGTTTGCAATGTCTATGGATATGTTTACTTAATTGGTTTAGCAATAAATTTTAACATGAGTGGAAAAGGGAATAGGTGAGTGGAGTAGACATATTTGATTCCAAGCTATGAAGCATATTGTCCCTCATTCCTCATAGCTTTCTCATTCAATGACCTGTGTTGGTATTAAATAGTCACGAGTTGCTTGATGACCGTTTAGCAAAACAAACAAAATTAAAACTAGAATGTTACCTCAAAATCGCAAAAATCTGAACATACTGAGCAATAAGCATCCCATTCGGTATTCAGTTTTTACCTGCTATTCTGCCTAAATTAATGTTTGTCATGGTGATAAACTATTTCTAGTTTGCCTTTATTCTGCTGGCGAGGAAGTCCAATATTCTGAGTGTCTTTCATAATTGCAAAAGGAAATTTAGAAAGAGCTGTCTTCTGCTATTTTTTCCCAAGCCCAAATTAGTTCATTGTAAGGAAGGTTGTTTAAAAATCTCAGTAATAAACAAACCTAGAAGCTACAATTTTCTTGAGAGTGGAACCCTCCATTTGCTTCTGAAAGCAGCAGGAGGGTATGCCATTCTCCTTTCCATTTATTATTCGTATTTCACCACTATCTTTTATGTGCTACAATCGTTTTGAAAATGACAGAACCAGATTCAGGAGGTTAATTTGTAACATCAGCTGTCACTTTCAGGAAATGTTTGCATATCTGCATGTTTGTCAGGAAAGAAATGTGTGAGTGTGGGAAGACGGGGTGGAGGAGGTTACTTCGGCTGTGCATTTATTCCTCTAACTCAGCACACACTGTTGTTCTTCATATCACAAAAAGTAAATAGCAAAATATAATTTGCAGTCATTTGACCAACAGAGATAGAAACAGAAAAGAATCAGAAGGCCCTTGCCTTTCAAAATCCACACAGGTTCATTGATTACTATGATCAAAGCATTGAATTGACTAAAGGCTTTTGGACTTTAGAATATTTTTAATATCACCACTGTGGTTACAGCGCTGAATTCTGAAAGGACCCTTTCTCTTCTCCCACCCCAACCATCTTCTATTCATGCTCCAAAACCACCAGCTTCTGTGAAATTATCCTGAAGACTTCAGCCTATACTGATTTTTCTCTTCTCCAACTTCTACTCACTATAGTAAATCTTAGACCGCTAAAGTGCTATATTCTGTTTTCTTAACTTTTATGTATGCCTTAATTTTTTTTAATCCAAATTTTAAGTTTTATGGAAAGGAGTTATGTCTCTGAACTCTAGGAATTACTCAGCAGCTCTTGCTCCCTCCCCACAACCCCCCATCCCCAAATCATGAGTTCATTAAAACTGGCACAGAAGCCCCAAGAGGTGGCTTCTTAGATAGTAAATAAACTATGGGTGCAGTGAGCTTGATTTCATTGAACAGACACTTCTTCAGTGCTAACTAGGCAATTTTAATTGGTTATATTTTGTTTTTATCTTTATTACATTTTGATCTAATATGCATGGCCTCTTTTCTCCAGCCCAAATAGTAAGGTGTTTCTTAAAGCTTTTGCAATTTCCTTTAGACATAAATCAACTCTAAGCCAACCTTTTAAGTAGGTGTTTTCTTCCTGTCAGAGATGCCTTCACCCATTCCATTTCTACTTGGCTCTTCAGTTGCTTTCTCAGCACCACAGACTGAGTCTAAGATCCTCACTTTGATTTGTAAGACAGCATCACCTAAGGTGCAATTCTGAATCATTGTATACATACTGCTGACTACATAATAAAAATCCATTATGAACCTGGCATGCAGAAGTGGGATGTTGCTGTAAAAAATCACTAATTATGAGCAATGGGTTAGGGACCTGATGGCAGGCGGTGAGAAACCTGCCATTAGACTCTGGAAAGAGGCAGGCCATGTGAGGCACAGAAGGAGCATACGGTAACACCGTTGCCTCCAGTAACTCAGAAGGGAGATGATGGATTTAATGAATGTGTAGCTCTTGCAGAGACATTGGAAAACAGGATGTGAGTACCATGGGCTGATGACTGTGAGCTTTATTTGACAAGGTAGGACAAGAAGCAAATGAGTTCAGTAAGGATTCATGTTATTTGCAAAGAAGAAGAGGGAATAGAAAGGGCTATAACAGAGAAGAAGCAACTACTTCCCATTCTCAAAGGGCAAAGAACAGACTGAGAAGGACACTGAGCTAAAAACGTTTATTACAACTGAGCATTGCTAAGGATTAATCAAGATTATTGTCAGCCTACCCACGGTTAAGACTTCTGAATGGACTGAGGTATCTTAGAGTAAAATTAAATTAAGCTGGCAGTACTCAATACAGCCTTTCAGTGGGGTGAAATAAGTCAGAGATAAGATGCTAAACATGCTTTTCTCATGAAAAATCTATTTGGATCTCCCAACAAAGCCTGACAGTCTCATATTATCAGCATCAAAATTGGGAGCAAGAAGCATACAGCCTAGAGGACAGAGAGATAGAGTGACTCTAAGACATATATCAAGAAAACAACTATAGATGTAGTGAGGATACAGAGCTGAATGGACCAACTTTAAAAGGAATTACGTTTACAAGAGGATTATACTACTAAAAGAACCATTTTTCAGTACTTAACACAGCTCTTCAACTCCTAACATTCTCCTGGTAGGAACTGATCAAATAAAGGTACTCATCCTCAAAGAAGGGCATGCTTCCCAAAGCCCACTTTACAGGTGGTCCCAAAGGGTAATCAGATCTGGGGGAACCTCTGAGGTTGGACTCAGGGACCCAGAGAACAGTGGACAGGGGTCTTCTCCCAGGAAGCAGGACCAAGGTCTAATAAAAAATATATCCTGGGGTATATATTGCTTCCCAGTAAGATTTTGGAATTGCTTCAGATTAGTGATCCTGTATGATTTCCTTTCTTCCCTTTCCAGTGAGTGTTTATTATGCTGATCCTGTTCATTTTCTACCTGCATGTGAGTGTGTGTGTGTGTACATGTGTGTGTTAGTTGGGGGAAGATGGGAAGGCTGACACTCTTTTACCTTTAGAGGTTTCCTTCCTGGATCAACAGGAGCTACCCCCAAACCTGATACAGAAATTACTGCACATCACACTCTGTTAAGGGTCAATTAGGTTCCTCCAAAATTCATATGTTGAAGTATGAATCCCCAGTACCCAAGAATGTGACATTATTGGGAGATGAGTTCTTTAGAGTAGCCCTGAAACAATATGACTGCTGTCCTTACAAAAAGGGAGAATTTAGAAACAGACATGCACACAGGGAAAATGCCATGTGAAGACAAGGCAGAGATGGGGGTAATGTTCATACAAGATAAGGGACATCGAAGATGCTAGCAAATGACCAGAAGCAAGGGAGGGGCACAGGGCAGATTCTCTCTCAGAAGGAACCAACCCTGTGGACATCTTATGCTCGGCCTTCTAGCCTCCAGGATTGTGAGACAACACATTCCTTTTGTTTAAGCCACTGAACTTGTGGTACTTTGTTATGGCAGCCCTGGTAAACTGATACACTCCCTCCTGAGAAAATTGCTCTACATCATGTGGACATTGACCGAGTGGAACTTCTTGATTGTCTCCCTTGAGAAGGAGACCTAAGGGCATTTTTCTTCCTTTGGGGAGAATCATTTTTCTTACCCAGTGAAGACAGAAAGGCAAACTAATGGGGTGGTGTAATATTTCTAACTCACCTCTCTTCTGGACACATGGAGATTACAACTGCCTGAGTCCTCTGTGGTTAGGTGGGGCCATGGCACTCATTATGGCCAATGACTATGAGCAGAAGTGATGTGCGCTCCTTTCTGGATGTGAGGCTTAATGGCCAAAATGACACCTTCCTCCCTCTGGATGTGACTGGCTCAATGTCTTTGATGGCAGCTGCCCTACCTTCTCTGTCTTGAAGTGAGGATAATGGAGACCCAGGCCAAAGCCTGGCGGACAACACATGCTGGAGCCAGAAATACACCTCATGGTTTTGAGAGTCGAGATCTGCTTAATACTTGCAGGACCAGCTTGTCTATCCTGATTGACCTTGTCCTTGAATTAAAAGTAAAAAGCATAAGGAATATCACTTATTTTTGAAGTCTTCCTTGGGGAATACATTTAGACTAATTCTTGCCTTGTACTCCATTGGAGAGAGGAAGTGAAATCTAGTGCACAAGTAACCTTGAAGAATTTCTTCAGACACCATTCACTCTTGGCTATCCAGTTTCTCCCTAGAACAGGCAATGAGATGGGTGGAATTCTCTTTCAACAGCTCGTCTCTCACTCAAATTTTTTCAAGACCTACATTTATTACTACTTTGTTTCTAATTTCACATCTCTAGTTTTTATCCCATCTTTTGGAAACCATTTTGTTTGTCTTTACCTTTTTCAATGGCTTTCTCTTAATTATAAAAGGAATCAAAGACTTTTTTCCCTTGTTTTTGATAAATAAAAGGACAGCACATTTCCAGTACATGTCAAATTCTATTTCCACAACACACAACACAACCACAAAATTTTAAAGCAAGAAGGGACTTTAGAGATAATGCAGCCAAATTCATGATTTTTTTAAATCGACAAAGCTGGAACATAAAACAGTTATCTAACTGGTCCAAAAGCATGGTATTAAGGGCTAAGCCAGTTAGGATCCCAGGTCCTGATTCCCAGTCTTGTGAAAGGTGTGTAAAACACCCATGAACCTGAAAATGCCCCAATCCAAAAAACACAGAGTTCAATGACACTGTGGGAGGAAGGGGGGCTTAAGGTAGCCCATCTTCCTTCCTTAAAATCTTTTATTGATTCTCTATTACCTTACCTACTGGCTTATTCCTAGCAGGGCAAACGTGTCCCAGTAGTCCCTACCTAACCCATCATTTCATCACTTCCCAACACTCTTGATGCACAGGGATGACACACGCCCTACTGTGCCGCTCTACCATGCTGGCCTGTCCACCGGGCTCCCAAAGCACTGCAGTTCCGTGTCTACTCATGTCACTTTGCTCTCACTAGCTCCTTAAAATTAGGAACGTTTTCTATGATTCCTTGTTGGAGCACTTCATGGATGGTGTGGGTGGTCCTTATTCCTGCTACTACTGGATACAACAGCAAGATTTAATACTTTTCTCCTTGAAAGGACTTCTGATGCAATTCATTTACTCTGGCTGGGTTGTATTGCAAGATGCCATCTCCTTATTCTCCTCACTCTATTTAACAGCCTTACCTGGTTCAGTTCATAATTTACAAATCTGTATCTCTAGTCTAGCCTTTTCTCATGAATTTCACAATTTTATGTTCAATCTCCTCTTGAATGATGCTGATGACCTCTAAGTGAAACCATGTCTACAGGCTTCAAGTTTCACTCATATTCCCCCCAAATTTTGCTCCCCTTCCTGTATTCCTATTTCAGTGATTGGTTACACCATATACCTCATTGTCTCAAAAAGAACAAGGATTATTATTTTTCTGTTCTTTATATATATTGATAAATATTTATCAAGCATCTACTATTGTGCCAGGTATTTCACTAGGCATTGGGAACACAACTGTGAACAAGGCATATATGGGTTCAGTCCAGTTACAGGTTATCATCTAGTAGTGAGATAAGCGGGTAAGTAAAAAATTATTAAAAATTATAGTAAATATAAAGGCTTTGGTAATAAGTGATGATGATATATGGGGAGAAGAGAATCTAATTTAGAGGAGGTTGTGGAAGAAATCATCACTGAGGGCATGACATGGCACATCCTTCCTCTCAATCTCTGCCACATTTGGTCCAGCTTGTGTTTTATCTGTATTCCTGTCATAGTGTCCTAACTTGTCTTTTGCCCCAAGTCTCTTACCTTCACTTCATCTATGCCCCGAGTGCTATCAGAATGACTTAAAAGTGTTAACCAATCCATGTTCTACCTACTTTGCTATCAGAATAATCTTCCTAAATTGTAGATCTGATTGGGTTAGTTCCAGTTGAATGTCTTTCAGAAGCTCTAGGAAAGTATCATCTAAAAGTACAAGGACTCTTCAGGATGTGACCACCACCAGTCTCAAGCCTTTTCCTAACCAGCGCTCTTTGCCGTGTTCTACTGAATTACTATTCCGCTAAGCTTTTATACACTTTGCCTTTGTCTGGGAAGTCCTCCACACCTCTTCCCTTGTCTATTCCTAATTTCAAGACTCAACTCAAATGTAATCTGTCCTTCCTACCAGGCATTCCCTATCTTATATATCTTTCTAACAGGCTCCTCTCATTCTCAGAGCATGCTGTCAACACAGTATCAACCACACTGCATTGTGTATGTTCCATCCATTAGACTAAGAACAGGGCAGTTTTGTTTTTGTGTACCCATTTCTAATGCCCCACACAGTGTCTGCCATGCAGGAGAGACACAATGTTGAATGTTTAATGAATTGGTACATGATATACAGCTGTTTTATTTTTTTCAGGTGCACAAGACTCATGCTTAATCTTGTATTTACAGCACTTAACACCAAATACTCAAAGAATGTTCTCTGAATGCACACTTACAGGAATACTGTATAGCTGTGTGCTATAATGGAAATGTAAAAGACAAGCCTAACAAAAACTACAAATAAGTAATCTCAACTTTACGTTGGCTCTGAAACTTGAAGATCTAAAAGTAGAAACTGGAAAGCATACATTCATTCAATTTTTATTAATTTATCTTTTACTCCTGTGTATAATTCCATGGTACTCTTTCTGGGTTGCTGTACGCTGTATTCTAACAATTGGACATGCTCTGTTTGAAATCTGAGAAAGTCCATCTGTGTGTACAATGCTTGGCCAAGAAAGGATATATAGTATTTTCGTTGTAAATGTCTTTAGGTACCTGACAAGAAAATTGTTTTCTTTTAGACAACTTGTATTTTTGTGAATATCCACAAATCGAGCATCCTTAAAAATGGAGACTGCCTTTCCGAACTCATTTCCATTGGTAATTGGCTGCTTAATGCTCAATGAGTTAGTCTTTTTTCTGTTTCTCACTAGTAGAGGATTTTGTCCTTCCATATTATGTAAGACTGAGGCAATCCTTATTTCCTGTTTTCCAGTAATCTTAATGCTTCTGCCAGACTACTCAGCGCTGTTTTAAATTAGTTTGTAGGTAGTACTGCTATTTCAGAATGGTCATGTCTTTTAGTCAGTTTTGCTATTTCCTGCTAATATAACATTCAGCAGGCAATATACAAGTTATAAAATATGAAATATTTCTCATAATTCAGCTATTTGAGACTAATATTTGAGGCTCATTTTGTTCCCAGATCCCTTGCTTCACAATGGTTAACATAACATTTTCCTTCAGAACCACAAAAAGAAAACTCAAAGACCAGTAATGCTGAAATTCAAGCAATGCTTTTGGTAACATTCAGTTAATAGATTAATGCAATGAAAAGTTCAAATTAAGATGTGGCAACCATTTCCAGGTGTAAATTCTTTGATTTGTGGTTGTATGCCAATGCTGACTTAATTTTTCTTAGTTTTACATATCTGAGTTTAGTTGTACACTAAAAAAAAACCCGTCTCTTCAATCAGTATGTGTATGAGAAACTAAAGAAAATTTAAGGTTATAATTTGTAATTAGAGCTCACTTGTGAGGTCAGATCAAGTACTTCAGGCTTAAAAAAGAGAGGAGGGTGAAAGAAATATCCTCACAATGAAAACTGTATAAACTGCCAATTTCAACAGAAATGTATGACATTATATAATCCAGAGTAAAGCAGAAGTCTTTACACGTGGATGGAAGTCTATTAATTACCCCAAGCAATCTGAAAAGATCTTATACCTTAAACTATATATATATATATATATATATACACACACACAATTATATGTACATATATAAATTGTTAAATATTAAATGATGTAATAAACTGTATATTACTGTGTGTGTGCATATGACCCATCTATACAAAGGATTCCCAAACGCTCCCCCATTTATAAGGCCACATTATTACAAGTACTGTACAGCATTAGGGGATTTTTGAAGTTGTCTGGTAATCAGCCAGTACCCATGGTGTACATCAAAACCAGCTTGTAGGGCTGTCATAAATTCCCTCTATGGTTAAACTTCACATTTTTGTGATTATCTAATCAGAGTTTTATTTTCTTCTGCTGCTTTTAATCAGAGCTTTTTGACAGCTTCATCTTCATTAATGTTATAGCTTAGTCTTAAATAATATATTAGCCCTAATGAAATGATTAGATAACTATTAAAGAAGCTGAAATTTATTTAATGTAAGTTCACCTTTTGCTTATTGCCAAGTGAAAAGAATGTTAATTAAAAAAAATTAAAATCTAATTTTAATGAAGACAACTTAGTCTAAATTTGTTTTGCAAAGTGTAGGACATAAAAATTAGTATTCTCATTGAAAATGCCTGAGAAATACTTTATGGATATTATATTCATCCTCATAAATTACTTGAGAAGCAGGCATTCCAAGTGAGACAGATAATTTGTCTTACCTATGTAATCAGAGGTAACTCAATAAATAGTATGTTCAGTGACATTTATAGAAATGGAAGGAAGGAATTGGAAGGAAGATATTTCCATTTTGGAGCTCAGTTATGATGCCATTTCTCATACATCAAAAACAACTCTGTAACTGTAAGCTCAGGCTGGTCATCTTTTCAGTGGATAGGTCAGGAGGTAGCATAAGCTGTCTTTGCCAAAGATAATTGTTAGATACCATGATGTCTTTGAAAAAAAAAAGCTGCCAATTAATGTACTCGGGACCTTTCAATATAGGTGACTGTAAGTTGGTTCCCTGTGGCCCATGGGAAATGAGCAGCGCTTGGTCTGGAAATTCATGGTGGGAGCAAAGACCTTGTTCCTTCATGCCACGCATAGTGCGTGAATGGCAGCAGTTAGTGGAGGAGGAGGTGGGCTGGTTGGAATGGGTACAGTGGTGGCAGACGATGGCTACAAGGATGTTTTAAGTTACCATTAAATGAGTGTGTTTACTCTATTCCAGATACTCTTGTTTAATGCTTTACAGTGTATTGCATCCACAGAACCCGACCAAGTAGATATTACCTCATTTTGCAGATGAGAAAATCACAACTTCCAGAGGTTAAATACCACATCATGGTGGCATATGTGTTTAATGGTGGAACTGGGATTTTTACTATCTCAAAGATCATTCTTTTCACCACCACAACAGTCTTTCATTTCAGTTAGTGTGGAATTCTGCAGGACTACACTCTAAAATTTGTAGTTCCACGAAATTCCAAGGAAATTTAATTATACCCTTTTGCTTTGACAGATGTTCGGCTTTAAGATGAGGAGGTATAGTAAATTTTACCTCAGTGGGCTGCTGCTGTTTAAATTAGAGGTGTAGCGCTTTTAGAGGTCTTCCAAAGTTCACATTCAGAGGTAATTTCTACTCCATCATAAATAAACTAACCTTCTTAACAGCCCTGCTGCCTACGTGGTAAAGTGGGAAGGTTGGAGAGCTGCACAGGTTTGAAGAACTTCACGCACTGTACATAAAAAAATCTAATTTATAAGGCAGGCTTGGCAGCAGAAAAGGCAGTGGTGTATTTCTGTTGGCTGAAACCACCATGTCTTTTTTGTCAGAAAAGCAATTCTGAAATGTTTATTTCCTGCACATTTACAAGTCTACTTGGAAAACCCACTACTCAAAAATTGACCTTGCAGATATTTAAATTTCTGAGACTAAATTTTTAACGTCCATCACAATACAGGCCTTACTTTTCTAATTAAAGTCATTTTTACTTAATGAATTGTGAAACCTTATCTATTTTAAAAGATGGTAATTAGCAATGGTATAAAAAAACCAACTGAAAAAAAGAAATGAATTTGTGCCTTATCTGGTAGTGTTTTGAAGGCCTCAGGATAAATCAGATATTAAATATATCTGGGGGAGAGGTAAGATAGCACAGTAGATTCAAAAGCAGGACTACAGATTTCAGACAGACATGAGTTTGATTACAACCTTACCTCTTTCTAGCTCTGTGTCATATAAGGGATTTCCCTGTCTTTTCATTTGTAAATGTGCAATGTTATCCAAACCTCTCCATAGGGAGCTTCCAGAGGGGCAAAATTTGTCCTCTTCCCATCGAACTGCTCACCCCTTGCACTGTATCCACCCACAGGAGATGCTCAAAACACCTTAGTTGAAAAAGTGAATTATTATCAGCCTTCTGGAATTGTTTTATAGATTAAAATAAATTATGTGAATAATGTACCTAGTGCAATATCTGGCAATAAAAACAAAACAAAACATATTCAATGAATGTTAGTTCCTTTTCCTGTGGTTAACTAAAGATATATGTTTAATATTTTCTTTAAAATTTTGATCTGTTGGGAAATATATTTAATAATACTGTAACATCTTTCTATGTTGACAGAGTATACCAGTTGGGGTGAGCATTTAATAATAAAGATAATTGTTGAATCACTATGTTCTTTGCTTGAAACTAATATAATATCGAATATCAACTTAAACTGAGAAAAAAAAAAAGAAAGTTGATCTCAAGGACAGGCCTGGGCAGCTAGTGTCCTAGCAGGAACCATCCTTATATCTTAGGGTAGTGTGCATGAGTTCCTTTAGCTTCACCATTACTCAGCCAAAGGAGAAAAGC
Organism: Smutsia gigantea; assembly: GCA_032199065.1. Lineage (NCBI taxonomy): Eukaryota > Metazoa > Chordata > Mammalia > Pholidota > Manidae > Smutsia > Smutsia gigantea. Next base: position 8,055 of record JAVSCE010002317.1, on the reverse strand, counting down.
AGCTATTGGTCTGCTAAGCTTCTTGATCAAGGGGCCTGTCTCTGGGACTTGTCAATCAGCCCTACCACCTATATTTCTCATAACTAAGCTGATTCTAGGCAAGTTCCTGCCACAAGCCTATGCACCCATTCCTTATTTTGGCATTGGAATTCAGGATGTGTTCCACACCTTGGTATGTGCACTCTGCAGCTGTCTTCTGAGCTCAGCAATCGCCCATAAAAAAAATTTTTTTTGATCTGTTGGTACAGGAGCAGTGGGAAAAATTACAATCAAAATCAATGAGAAGAAAGGGTACTAGGGATCTCTTGTTTGGCATATTAATTCAAGATGAATCAAAACCCAAACTTGGGAAGTTCAATAAGGTTAGAGATGCATGATCACCATTCTGACTGGTAACCACTGATTGGTACCACTCAATAGAGTATGGAGGAAAGACAGTACATACTGACATTTCTGATTTTATTATTTCATATACCTTATAAAGATAACTTCTAGGTAAAGCCATGAAATATATGCTTGAACTACAGAATTGGAGTTCAGCGGTCATGGAGGTGAATAAATAGTCTTATCTGAAACACTAAAATCAGTTGCATACCTTGTATATATAAATCATTTGTACAAATAGTTATTCTTTCAACAGATATTTATTACTCCCTGCTGTGGTGACAAGATATATATTTTTATGTTTTGCCATAAATTTTAACATAGAGCCTTAAAAACTCTAAGTATGCAATCAATGCAGAAGGAAAAACGTGGAAAAATGCAGAAGGAAGGACATTGTCAATCTTCATATAAATGTAGATTTGGTACTGGATAAAGATTATAAAATTTCATACAACTTTAACCTTTTATTTTTGGGTTTGGAAAGAGTAGGTTTTTATTTGATAGTTTAGTGAAGTCTTTTAAGCTAATAGTAAGATCTATTTAACATTCTAAGATAGTTTTGTAACATTTAAAAATCATTCTAGAACTTTGGGAAGTTCTTTTGGTGCTAGGGCATATCTCTGTTAAAAATTAACATTACAATTAACCTAATAAAATACTTAAGAAGTAAGTTGAACAAGTTATCATAAACTTGATTTCTATTACTTTCTGGATTTCTTGTTTTTAAAAGTTTTTCAATTCTCCTTCTCGAATATAAGTTCTGAAATCATAGAGAACAAGAAGTTTATTTAGACCTTTCACCAGGAGTAGCTCTACAATTTGGTAAATATTGTCACCACATATAACTGGTAATAAGATATTTTTCATAATTCAGACTCTGTTAGAACAATTTTCATTTCTTCAAAAATATGCTTTCCTGAATCCTGTAGGAACTCCAGCTATCCTTAGATTAAAGCAAGACCATACCACAGTCAAATGGTGAAGTGAGTTAAATAAAAGTTCTGGGTGCTCAGATTTCATACTGTTTGTCCCAATCACTCATTCATTGATTCAGCATTTCTTAAACAACATCTGTGTGGTAGTCACTATGGGAGATTCAAACTAACATGGTTCCTGAACATGCACAGCTTTAGTCTGGTGGGAGATTCTGCACAGTATTCTAAGATCTATGATACATGTATGATGGATGACAATGTGTTATGGGAGCATAGATAATGCTTAAATAAACGTTGGTTCTCAATGTCTCAATTGTATTAAAGAAGGATTCAAGAAGAAAAAAAAAGGGAAAAGGTATTTATTACAGGCAGAGAAAACACACTTGTAAAGCAGAGGAGAGTGAAATAACATGACGCCATCCAAGGTACAAGATATTTGATCTGTTTTGGAGACGGAAGATGTTAGTAGAAAGCTAGAAGTCAGAAAATAATAGGTCTTGTGTCCTTACCTGAGAGTTAATCATAGTGACACAATCAAGTTTAGGTTTTAGAATAGTCAATCTTCTATGAGTGTAATGTAGATTTGAAAGGCTAAATAGGGCCATGTGTGCAGCTGTGTATGTTGCACACTGCACAACTCCAGGGGGCACCACTTATATAGATTAAACTGTGAAAGCTCTCCTTGGACTTGTGTAAATTGTTGTCCTGGTGCCAGAATTTGGGAGACGAGAAACCAGCATCAATCCTCAATGTTGTTTACCCTTCAACTCCAGTACTCAGTCCCTTCCTTTCTTTGTCCTTAGATCTTCACCATCAAACACTATGCTTATTACACTTCATTCATACTAATGAATAAATGATTGATATCAATAAAAAAGTAAGGTCTCAATAATTTATAAATGATCAAGCAAGGAATAGTAAAAAATTTAGCTCTAATTCTAGAATTCAGGCAGGAATGAGACAAAGATTATTTTGGGCGCTGAAATATATTCATCATCCATTTCTTCTGCCTTAAGTCAATGGTATAATGATGTGTGCTCTCTTCACATCACCTCAGGAAGTTCTTAAAAGGGAGATTTCCCAGCTCCATCTAAAATCTTATCTATCAATCAGAATCTCTGAGAAGTTTCCTAGGTAATACTGAACAGATATCACTAATAACAGAAATGGTTGCTTTAGAATTACTCCCCAGGGGGAAATGACAATTCTTCCCTGTATAGAATACAGTCCTGATCTGAGCTTAAAACTTACGTGTTGCCTAGATTTGGAAATTTCCACAAATGAAGAACACAATTACAGCACTCTCCTCTGGAGGCACATTAATTTAGGAGATTGAGATTTTAGTGTCTTGGACTTTTCAGAAACACTCAGGAAGCACACTCTTAAGAAGTTAGCACATCTACCCTAATAGAAAGTTTTCTATATAACAACCATTTAAGCAACTTCATATTTAGGAAAACCATTACTTTATTTCTAATGCAATTTGAATTGCCAGAAATGTCTTCCTCATATTTCAAGCAAAATCTGACTGCACTTATGTTCTATCCATTTGTCCAGATTATATCTTACAGGACTACAAAGAGAAAAAAAGAAAAAAACAAAACAAAAAACTACTCCTATTCTATATCCTGACACTTCTGGTAACTCAAGAATGCATACATTTTTCCCACATTGCTCCTAAGGACGATCTTCTGTGTGCATGCATCAGCTTTTCAATGCCCTTGAAATCTGGCATTCAGAATCAAACACAAAACTGTGTCATGTGGCCAGGGCATATTTTATTAAATTAATCCTTCTGCTCTGTTTGCCATAACTACTACTGCTAATGAAGCCCCAAGGTTGCACTTGCTGTTAGAAAAGCCATAGGACATTGAGCTTGAAGTCAATCCACCCATGTCTTTAAGGCTCCCTTCTGTTGGTTTATGAACAAACCGGCAGGCACTTTCCTTACTGGAATTTCACAGAAACAATTAAGTGCAAATTTTATTTCCTCTTCTTCCATTTAATCTTATTAGTTTAGCATCTTAACAAACTAATGACAATACACTCTATATATCCTTATGCTGTCATTCACATTTAGCTACCTATCCTAGTTTTTAATGTCAAAATGTAAGTGCACATGTTTTTGTATTAGTCATCGACAAAAATGCTAAATAGGGTGATGTCTTAATGCATTTTACAATTCTTACTTGAGTTTTTTTATTTTGCTCTGCAAAAGCTATTTTGTAGTACATTCAAATATGACAACACTTAGGTTATGAAAGAAAAGGCGAGTATACTACCTATAACCCAACATTCACATAAGTGGTTAAACTTTTAAAATAAAAATATGTAAAATGTCTTTCTCTTTTAAGCTGTTAAAATAACCACTATTTACATACATTGCATAGAAAGTTAATACTTTCAGAAAAAACATTATAGCAACAGATAATAATATCAGTTTCCACCTTTATAGTTGCTTTACATGGAGTTGATTTTTAGAGGTTGATCTGGTGATGCATTACACGGATCATTTTCTAAAATATGATTTAAAAAAAGTCAAGGTGACACTCCTAAGAGAAATTAAAGAGGACACTAACATGGAAATTCATCCCATGCTCTTGGCTAGGAAGAAAAATATTGTCAAAATGGCTATACTACCTAAAGCAATCTACAGATTTAATGCAATACCTATCAAAATACCAACAGCATTCTTCAATGAACTGGAACAAATAATTCTAAAATTTATATGGAACCACAAAAGACCCCGAATAGTCAAAGAAATCCTGAGAAGGAAGAATAAAACAAGGGGAATTACGCTCCCAGACTTCAAGCTCTACTACAAAGCCACAGTAATCAAGACAATTTGGTACTGGCACAAAACAGACCCACAGACCAGTGGCACAGAATAGAGAGTCCAGACATTAACCCAAACATATAAGGTCAATTAATATATGATAAAGGAGCCATGGATATACAATGGGAAATGACAGCATCTTCAACAGCTGGTGTTGGCAAAACTGGACCACTACATGTAAAAGAATGAAACTGGATTACTGTCTAACCCCATACACAAAAGTAAACTCAAAATGGGTCAAAGAGCTGAATGTAAGTCATGAAACCATAAAACTCTTAGAAAAAAACATAGGCAAAAATCTCTTGGACATTAACATGAGCGACTTTTTCATGAACATATCTCCCCGGGCAAGGGAAACAAAAGCAAAAATGAACAAGTGGGACTCTATCAAGCTGAAAAGCTTCTGTACAGCAAAGGACACCATCAGTAGAACAAAAAGACATCCTACAGTATGGGAGAATATATTCATAAATGAAATATCTGATAAGGGGTTGACATACAAAATATATAAAGAACTCATGCACCTCAACAAACAAAAAGCAAATAATCCAATTAAGAAATGGGCAGAGGATCTGAATAGATACTTTTCCAAAGAAGAAATTCAGATGGCCAGCAGGCACATGAAAAGATGCTCCACATCGCTAATCATCAGAGAAATGCAAATTAAAACCACAATGAGATATCACCTCACACCAGTAAGGATGGCCAACATCCAAAACACAAACAACAACAAATGTTGGTGAGGATGTGGAGAAAGGGGAACCCTCCTACACTGCTGGTGGGAATGCAAATTAGTTCAACCATTGTGGAAAGCAGTATGGAGGTCCCTCAAAAAACTCAAAATAGAAATACCATTTGACCCAGGAATCCCACCCCTAGGAATTTACCCTAAGAATGCACCCCTATGTTTATCACAGCACTATTAACAATAGCCAAGAAATGGAAGCAACCTAAGTGTCCATCAGTAGATGAATGGATAAAGAAGATGTAGTACATATACACAGTGGAATATTATTCAGCCATAAGAAGAAAACAAATCCTATCATTTGCAACAACACAGATGTATCTAGAGGGTATCATGCTCAGTGAAATAAGCCAGGCGGAAAAAGACAAGTATCAAATAATTTCACTCATATGTGGAGAAAAAGAACAAAGAAAAAAACTGAAGGAACAAAACAGCAGCAGACTCACAGAACCCAAGAATGGACTAACAGTTACCAAAGGGAAAGGGACTGGGGAGGATGGGTGGGAAGGGAGGGAGAAGGGGGAAAAAGGGTCATTACAATTAGCAGACATAATGCAGTGGGCGGCACGGGGAGGGCTGTACAACTCAGAGAAGACAAGTAGTGATTCTATAGCATCTCACTACGCTGATGGACAGTGACTGTAATGGGGTATGTGGTGGGACTTGATGAAGTGGGGAGTCTAGTAACCATAATGTTGCACATGTAATTGTAGATTAACGATACCAAAAAAAAAAAGTCTATGCTGGCTAACAACACCAACCTACATAGAATAGAATAGTTAATGACAAAAAAATTATTGTATTCTTTTCTTAGTATTTCCAAAGAGATAATGATTTTATTACTTTTAATACAGGGCATGCTTATGACTTCACTCAAGTATTTATGGTAACCCACTTCTGTATGTATATTTATTGATATAGTGGTTAAACAGCCTACTGCAAATGGTATTAAAGCAGATATTACTGTACATATATTTATCAATATACTATGCTTAAGAAACAAATAAAATGCATCTTCCTTATCCCTTTGAAAAACTAATCTCTTCCATATTTCTTTTCATATTCTCTAATTATTTTGCAAACTAATTTTTTCTATACTCAGTAACTTCCCACATGGTCAAATAGTGAAGTAAATTTAACTAAAAACATTATGAAAAAGTTTAGTAAAAATATTTCTAAGCAATTGTCAATGAAGAAAAAATCTGAGTCAAATATAGCATGTTAGTATTTAAGTCTAAGTGGTGAGTACATGCTTTTTGGATATTGTTCACTGTACTTCACTGCATGTTTGAAATACTTTATAAGACAGAAAAAAGAGAAAAAGGCTTCAACTCTTTGATATTTAATGTAACATAGCAGCTCCTATGTTCTAGCTATGCACAAAACATTGTCCATTCTGGGAAAATTGTTTACTTCCTAAATTGCATTTACCAATGAAAACTCTCTCAACTGCCAGAGACATTACTTATATTCATATTTTTCTTTATTTAGTATTTGGTAGAAATCCACTCCAGATAAAAATAGCAGATATGTTTTAAAGTAGCTTATGATGTTCATAAAGCACTTATAAGGAAGCTTAACAGTATCTGTGAGCTATCATTTTTACTGAAAATAAAATAAATGTTTTTTTATAAGAATTTATCGGGGGGAAATAATATCCATAATAACCCAAAAGGTTTCCCTTATTCATGCATAGGCACAGAAACTAGTTGAATTTTAATAGACTATATATTTTATATATATAATAAATATAATTACATACCATGTAATTCTGGTGATGCATTTAAACCTATAATGTTATTTAAAGAAGATATTAATATTCTTTTTTCAAGTTTGCAGTGAATTAGTAGCAGTCTACATTGTAATAATAAGGGAAAAAAGAACAAATGCTTTTTAAGGAAATTTCAGTTTAGTATGATTACTTATCATGTGAAGTTAAAATAATGCACTTTCCTCTCCTGTCTTTTTCCATAAACAAAAGCCACAGTGCCAAGACCAAAACATAAGAAATAGTAAAATTATATATTTTTCTTCTTTTTGCACAGAAATAGCAATGCCAAGTTCAGTTTGTTCCATTGGTTTTAAGCCAAATAAATGGCAAAAAATAGTGAAAAGCCTGGTCACATATCTTGTGTTACACGTTTCTATTAAAGTCTTTATGCAAATTTCAGATTTCTGTGCTTCATGAGACACCATCACTCCTGAGCTTAAAAAGTCCCTGTCATGAGAGCAAAGGGAAAAGGAGGGAGGGAGGGAGGACTAACATTGGCTTTGAAGATGAGAGGATGCATATTCCTATACAGGAAAGTTTATACAAGTGGCCCTTGAACAACATGAGCTTGAACTGCAGAGGTCCACTTATGCATGCATTTTTTTTCCCAATAAATACCATATAGCCCTGTATTTTCTCTTCTGATGATATTCTTAACAACATTTTCTCTTTTCTAGCTTACTTTGCAGTAAGAATACAGTATATATATACACACAAATAACATACAAAATATGTGTTAATGGACTGTTTCTGTTATCCATAAGGCTTCAGGTCAACAATGGGTGAAAGTAGTTAAGTTTCTGGGGAGTCATTTTATGTGCCAATTTGTTACTGGGTGTGGAGTCAGCACCTCTAACCCCTGCATTGTTCATGGGTCAACTGTATTTAAATTCTACCTTCTATATTAATACCAATATAACAAATGATCTTCATATTGTAATGTCAGTTTACAGTTCAAGTAATATAACACTAGCCTATAATATAGCTCACAGTCATCAAAATGAGGGGATCTCAACTTATCTGTATGCTCTGAGATTGAGAAGTTCAAAGGCAGAGGAATATCATAAATTTTAAAAAGCAAGCTTTTTTGGCCTTATTATTTATGCTTTAAAATTTTTTCACTAAATCCTAGGGGATTGCTAAATTTTATTGTGGATTAATAGAAATTTCTTCAAGACATACTAGTTCAGCAAAAATTACCTTAATAAATTAAACTCTAACTTCATTAGTTCTAACATGTTTTCATTCATTTTAGGAAAATTTAATAAAAACTTACTATATATTGGGTTGACATAATTAGCATGCAATAAAGCTGACTGCTGGAATTATACTGTGTAGCAAAACTTATTTGAAGTCATACTTCTACATTAAAAAGGAAACAAAA
>JAVSCE010002316.1:0-47552 GCA_032199065.1 Smutsia gigantea | reverse complement strand
GGGCTGAAAAAGAGCTGGTGAGGGTATCCACCTACCCTTTCTCCTGAGGAAAGAGTTCCATCCAACCCTCACCCCTTTATCCCTGCTCCCACTGCTGGCAAGTCTTTCAAACTGCTGCCTCTGCTTTGGGTCTCAGGACTAATGGAGCATGCTTGTCATCCACAATGGCTGGAGTCTCAGCCTCCCAGAGTGTTCCACCTGTCCCTGGTGTCCAGCCCTGCTAATCAACAGAACCCAGTGTAATGTGGGCTTGTGCTCCCAGAGCACATCTCCAGGGCCAGGTGTGCAGTGCTACTGAGCTCCTACACCCTCTCCACTCTGTTTCTTTTTCTCCTGCCTGTAGACTGGGGTGGGGGAGGGCTTGGGTCCCACTTTTTCTAAGCTCTGCCCTTTACCCTTTTCTGTGTGGTCTTCTCTTCTTCCTCAGGTATAGGTGGTCTGTTCTGCAGTTTTCAGGTCATTTTTAGGTTTAGTTTGTATTTGCTGTAGTTTCTTCTTTTATGTGTTTTTGGGAGGAGGTTTCCACTTTGTCTTCCTACTCTGCCATCTTTTTCTGGAGGTCTCCTTGATTATATGTTAAAATGATAATATTTTTGTTAAATTGGGTCAAATAAAACTTATTAAATTTATTTCTCCTGTTTTTTTTCACTTTTAAAAATGTGGCTACTAGAAAAATTAAAATTGTATATATGTGGCTCACATTGTCTTTCTATTGAATAGATCTGGTATAGATAACTAAACATTGTAAGAATTCATAGAATGAAAAGACTAATGGGCTGGAGTAGTCACAGAGGATATGGGGCTTTTGGTTACAAATGATGAAAATTCAATTTAGCTTAATAACATACACACATACACACACAAGATAGGGGTTCTTCATTAGTTCAGTTAACTGGGAAGTCTGCAGAGTATATTCATGACTATAGGAGGCCATTGCATGGGTCATGTGAAAAAGAATGTAGTTGAGACAGGCAGAGTTCTGACAATGTTGTTTGCACCCCAGACTCACCACATCCTAGGTAAGCAACCTGAGCAGGAAAAAGAGTCTCTTTTCCTCTAGATTTATTAGGCCCTAACTGGCCCAGGCACACTTGTGATTGGGGGAGGCCACCAGAGCTCTGCAACTGCTAGCTTTACTGGGGTCACATGGAAAGGAAGAAGTGTTCTCCAGCAGAACAAGAAAAGAAGAAGTAGGAAAGTGTAGGGAGACCAAAACTATAGTTACTATGTCCACTGCAGCTGGTCTACACATATTTAAATACAATTTAGATAAGGTACACTTTAGATAAGCTAATGTGCTACATAATGCCAAAGATAGACTTTTTCCCCTTGTAATTAACTTTCTTTTCTTTTAATTAAAGTCAAGGAAATAATTTTTTAAAGTTTTGCCTTACCACTAATGTCTGTCATGTAGTATCTCCTCCCCTCTAGAGAGCCAGCATGGTATAGTGGAAAAACAAGATACACTGGAAAGACAAGATTAAATCAGAGTTCTTCCATTTACTTGACATGCGACATTGATAAAATACATAATGTCTTGACTCTCAGTTTCCTCATCTACAATATGGGTAGAATAATACTTACCTAATAAAATGTTTATGAGACTTATATGAGCTAACAAATTTAGTAGGTACCCAATTAATATTTCCTCATATCTTTCCTCTTAGTGATAGAGAACATACCTTGGAAAGAAATAATCAGAATTATGCTAATAAATGTTTACAAACCAATTCCCTGTAAAAATGTCCTCTGATTTGTAGTGCTTGCCAATTTCTGTGGTGTAAATACTCCCAAACATGGCCTACTTCAAGCTACCAACATTGAACAGAGTTGGGAATTGAGGTGCAGAATTAGCTCTCCTCATATTACCTATACAACTCAGTTCTTTCTTCAGGCATTTAAAACAGACTGCTGCTCCCTACAAAGGGGAATATAGAATAACATGATGAAGAAGTTTCTATTTGTAAATATTGTCCTGGAAATTTTCTCTATATATCTCTTCTCTGTTAGACTCTTCTTATTACCTCAGATGAATCTCCTGTGGCTCTCTCACCTTTTCTGTGGGCCTTGGAGAAGATAAGCAGTTATTTTGTGGTAACTGGCTGCCAGATGAATGGATATCTTTTATTGCTAAAGTTCAAAGTGGCTTTCCACGCAAAACCAGTCAGGATGCTTAAACTGAAACAATAATAGATCTTATCTCAAAGGAATTTCAAAACAGTTTCTCCTCTCTAGTTTGCCTCTTTAAAAATAAGAGATTGATATCACTACATAACTATCAAAATGACTAACATAAAATATAGTGATGCCACCAAATTCTGGTGAGGATGTAGAGAAACTGGACCACACATATGTTGCTGGTGGGCATGTAAAAAGGAAAACATGTAGTGGAAAAACAAGTGGTTTTTCCAGTGGTTTCCTAAAAAACTAAACATGTCACTACCAAGCCACCCAGCAATTTCACTTCCGGGCATTTATCCCAGAGAAATGAAAATTTATATTCACACACAAACCTGTGATGAATGTTCATAGCAGCTTTTTTTTAACGATAGCCCCAAATTGGAAGCCCAGAAATCCTTCAGTAGATGACTGATTAAACAAAATGGTTCAGCTACACCATGGAATACTACTTACTTATCAATAGAAAGGAACAAACTATTGATACACACAGTAACTTGAATAAATCTCCAGGGAAATTATGCTGAGAGAAAAAAGCCAGTCACAAAAAGTTGCACATTGTATGATTTCATTTATAGAACATTCTTGACAAAATTATAGAGACAGAGAACAAGTTAGTGGTTGCCAGAGACGGGGATACTGGAGACACTGTAGAAGGTTGAGGTGAACTTCACTATAAACAGCAACATGAGGGATCTTTGTGGTGTTGGAACAGTTCAGTGTCTTGACTGTGGTGGTGGACATATGAACCTATACAGGTGCTAAAATTGTATAGAACTACACACACACACACACACGCACAGGCATGCGTAATGAGCACAAGCAAAATTGCGGAGATTGAATAAGATTGGCAGATTATATCAATGTCAACATCCTGGTTGTACTAATATACTACAGTTTTGAAAGATGTTATCATTTGGAAAAACTGGGCAAAGTGCACAAAGCCTCTCTCTATTATTTCTTACAACTGCATATAAATCTACAATTCTAAATAAAATTTTTGATTAAAAAGAAGTCAGAGAAAAGTTAAAAAAAAAAGCAGAAGAAAAAAGAAAAGATCTTTGACCCCTGAGTTCTCCAACGTGCTAAAGGCCTCTCAACCTATTTGCTTCCACCGTATGTCTCATCCTTTAACACCGAACTTATTCTCCATAAATGTCTTCACTTAAAGGTCTATACTTTTTCACTTGCCCCCAATTTGCTGCTGTGTACAGTATCATGCACAGCATTTCTTGGTCTTCTGTCTCATCTCACACAGAGTATTCTTATTAGTGAACTGTTTATCTTATAAATCTGATGATTTAAAAACAGTAACAATGTTGAAGACACTGGTCCATGGCATTGCACTGCCAGTCTATTTCAATCTGACCTGGCAACCTCTCTTAGTCTGCTAGGCCACGCCTTCTGTAAGCCGTGCTACTCTCTTGCATCTTATTTACAGGGAGGTAATCTAGAAAAGTCTTGTACTTTAGTCATTTTAGAATGTGCTGGTTAAGAATAAGAGATTTAGAATTAGACAGACCTAGGTTTGAATTGAGGGTTTGCCACTTACTGGCTGTGACCTTAGCTAGAGTTGGTTTCCATATCTATAAAACGGGGATAATAATAATACCTACCTCATAGGGCTGTTGTGAGGATGCAATGAGATAATGTATATCAGATGCTTAGCATAAAGTAAGTGCTCATTTACTATTGTTCCATAACTCTGCTCTTTCTGCCCTTTGACCTCACACCATGCCAATTTTGCACCCACAGGCTTCTTTGTATATCCAAGGCTAGGACCCATTTTTCCAGTGTTTTGCCTCCCAGTGTCTTGCTTCTGCTACCTAATGCTTTTATAAAGGGAAAAGAGCTGTCAGTGAGCAATATAGCAGAAGAATGTGGCTACTGACCGTGGGTATCTGAAGGTTCAGTCCCACCATTCTTTAAGTCCTAAGCGCAGACTGTCCTGCAGTCTTTTCTTGCCTTCTCAGCCTTTGGGTGGCCACCATAGGTGTGGAGGAAATATCAAGGAACTGGTAGGCTTATCTTTTTTTCCATTTCCACCAAATCCCTCAGGCCCTTGAGCTTAATTGATCTCCCTATACTAGTCAGAAATATGGCTGCTTTACTTAGATAATTATAGACAGGGTGGTGAGATAATTCTTTCCTCTCAACTTAAGGGAGGATCTTTCAAAGCCGTCTGGAGAAAGCAAGTGATACCAACATTATCACAAGCCTTTCTATATGAGAGGTACTGTTGAGCAGGGCAGTGGTTCTCAAATGTGGTTTCTGGCCCAGCATCATCAGGGAATTTGTTAAAGATGCAAAATCTTGGTGAATCAGAAACCCTGGAGGTGGAGCCCAGCAATGTGTGTGTTAACAAGCCCTCCACGTGATTCTGCTAAACACTAAAGTTTGAGAGGCGCTGGTGTAGTGGTTACGAACACAGACTCCGAAGTCAGATTGCTTGAGTTTAACTCCCTGCTCTTCCATTACTAGCTTTGCAACCTCAGGCAAGCTACTTATACTCCCATGCCTCAGCTTCCCCATCTGTAAAATGGGAATAATAGAACTCTCTCTCCTTGAAACTGCCCCCTTTTTTTTCCTCCTGGCTTCAGCAACACTACACTTTCCTGGTTTAGCTTATACCTCACCCGCCCCTCATCCTCTTTTGCTGGCTCCTTTTCCTCTGCTTGAGGAAAGTGTTGTAGGCTCCAGGGCTCAGTCTAGGAATCTCTTCTTCTTTTCTATTCTATTCTCTCCCTAGATAATGTTGTCCAGTCCCAAGACTTTAGATATTATCTATGTGATGTTGACTCAAAAATTAATTTATATCTCTGACTCTTGATATGCCCAGAACTCAAGGCATGTATATCTGACTATTTGACACTTTAATTTGGAATCTTATTAAGCATCTCAGCCTTTACCTGTCTAAAACTGAACCTTTGGTACCTGACCACCCCTTCTCCTTGAGTCTACCCCATTGTAGTAAATGATCTCACCACTCACCAAGTCAAAAATCCTGGGAATACTCTTGAGCCTTCTCCATCCAGACCAGCACCAAAACCTGTTGGCCCTGGCTCTACAATGACCACAGAATTGTCCTTGGCTCTGCTTCCCACCACCTTATTCCAAGTCACCGCCATCTCTTACATTGTCTACTTGCAATAGTCTCCTGATTTCTTTGCTTCCACTTTCACTCCATTATGAACTATTCTCCAAAAGTATCAGAGAGATCTTTAAAAATGTAAATCCGATCACCTCATTTCTCTGCTTAAGATCTTCCAGTATCAGAACAAGAATGAAATCCAGGCCCCTGACTTAGGCCCACAAGGCCTCCATGACCTAAACCCTCTCTGCCTCTCTAACCTTCTCTTATATGATTTTCCCTGTTGTTCATGACACTTCTGTCACACTAGCCTTCTCTGTATTTCTCCTTGTCAAGCTCCTTCCTGCCATCAGGCTCCTGCACTAGCTATTTATTCCTCTTGTCTGGAACATTTCTCACTCAGGTCTGCAAATGGCTGGCTTTTTTATCATTTAGGTTTTGGCTCAAATATCACCTCCTCAGAGAGCCATTCCCTTACCAACCAATCAAAAGTAGACCCTCCATCTCAATGCATCACCCTGTCTTTATTTTGTTCATAGCACTTATCAAAACACCTGTCATCACATATTTGTTTGTGTGTTTATCTGTCTCTTTGCACTAGAATGTAAGCTCCACGAGGGCAGAGACCTATCTTGCTCACTGTTGTATCCCAGTGTCTAGCACTGTGTTGACACATAGAAGGCCCCTCAATAAATATTTGCTGAATTAATGAATGTTCTTGAATAGTTGTAGTTCTCATAAAATGGATATTTCTCGATTTATATGCTGAAACATGTCAGACATATATTCCTACATGCATGCCTAAAAGTATACCTAATCTCAGGCTCTTTTTCTCTCTGAGCAACTTATGGTTCAGTAAATGTTCATGGAATGAATAAATGAAAGAATGAACTTCTACGACCTCCTTTTTGTTTCACCCAGCACATGGATACAAGCAACAGTGATGATCCTGATATTGCTTAGCCATTAAGTTGCCCTAAAAGTACTGCTCTCCAAGTAAAGGAAGAGGGCTATCTACATGTAGTAATGGAAGAAGATAACAGTTAAAGTTAGTGACCGAGTGAGCTGCAGGCTGGGGTTGGGGTGTGGTCCTCAGTGGAGAGTGGAGAAGGTGGAGTGCTTTAGCCACTGCAGTGGTTCTTAAACGTCAGGATTTATAAGGAAGCAGTGATTCTAATGCAGTAGGTCTGGGGTAGGGATGACCACCCATCCTGGTTTGTCTGAGATTTTCCCGTTTTAGTACTGAAAGTCCAGCATCTGGGGAAACCCCTCAGTCGGGGGACAACCTGGATGATTGGTCAACCTAGCTCTGAGTGAGTTATTTTTAAGTAACACCCCCAGGTGTTTCTGATGCAGGTGTCCCCAGGCCACACTTTGAGACACCCCAATTTACGTAGAAGGCTTGGTGGCAGCTCAACTTACCTCATTAACTCTGATCTCCACTCTGATACCAAATAATAGGGTTGGCTCAGCTGCTGTTCTCTTTCCAACCTTAGCTAAAGGGAACACTTTGTAAAGCTTCAATTGATTCAAGAAGATTGAAAATGCAGGGCTAAGTGATTAAGCCTCTTACAGATGGAAGAACATTTAAATGTCTAAATTGCCTGAGTGCTTTAAAAATAGGGAGAAATGGCCAAATTGTATCACCCAAAAAGTTTAAAAATAATCAACTAAAAGGAACCACTCAGACTGTCAGTGGCATAGTGTCATTTCTTCCCAGTCTGTTGACCTCTTCACTTCAGTGACTGTGGGCAGAGTTGTTAAGTGATCTATGAAATGTTAACCTTTCTATCGCAGCTGCAGATGCTGTCACAGGAATAAATTTGAATTCAATTGATGAAAACGTGTCAAAGGACATCAATTTCTCTTTCCTAAATCACCTCCAATTCTTTCAAAGATTTTCTGCTCAGTTGTCACTGCAACTTGAAATCTATTTCAGTTTCTTCGCCTTAGATTTCAAAGTTGAAGTGTGTACAATAAAGGATACAACCTTTAGTTTCAAATAAGCCAGGATGAAGAGAGTCAACTACCTAAGCAAAGGCATATTTTCAATATGGGTGCTATTTATGGTTTGTGATATGTGTTGGTGTGGATGTGGAGAAGTTGGAACCTTTATACATGGCTGATGAGAATGTAAAATGGTGCAGCTGTTATAGATAACAATTTTGCAGTTCCTCATATATTTCAACATAGAATTACCATATGACCCAGCAATTCTACTTTTAGGTGTATGCTCCAAAGAATTGAAAATAGAGACTAAAACAAATGTTTGTATGCAAATGTCCATAGCAATGCAATGCTCAATAGTCAAAAGATGGAAACAACTCAAATGTCCATGATGGATGAAAGGATAAACACCTTGTGACATATATATACAATGGAATATTATTCTGCCATAAAAAGGAATGAAATCCTTTCGTGCAGCAAGGGAATCAGATACATGCTACAGCATGGATGAACCATGAAGACGTCATGCTGAATGTAATAAGCCAGAAACAAAAAGACAAACATGGTATGATTCCATTAATATGAAATATCTAGAATAGGCAAATTCATAGAGACAGAAAGTAGATTAGAGGTTACCAGGGACTGGGGGAGGGAAAAATGATTAGTTATTGTTTAATGGGTACAGAGTTTCTGTTTGAGGTGATGAAAATATTTTAGAAACTGGCTGTAATAATTGTTTTACAACAATGTAAAAAGTAATGTCATTGAATTGTACATTTTAAAAGGGTTAACACACACATAGACCTGATGGTGAATAGAAACTAGGAAGTTATGGGTGGAGGTGGGTTGGAGAAGAGAATGAGGAAACTGATGTCCTAAAGGTAGTTGCCTAGTAAGCCTGCAGCTTTGAAGATAAGAATTACCTAGGACCTGGCACACTGCAACAAAGATACAGAATGGGGTATAAGAGGTGCCACTCAGGTGAGTCATGTAGATAGTTTTTGGGGCACACTTCCATAAGCTATAGAGTACCTGGATGGGTAAATGACCAACACAAGTCTTGGTAAGCAGGAACATGAGTGAGTGAACAAGAATGTAGGAGCCTAGCACAGCACCAAGCAAGAGTTCTAAAAAATTGTGTTGCATTATTGATTGATGGGAGAAGATAGAGCGCTCAATAAATATTTTTGAATAAATATATTCATGTTGTTGCCTCTTTTTAAGATGTGTTTTCCCTCCATCTCTGGGGAAATCCAGCCCCCATCCCTCATTATACAGCCTCCTCTGTGAAGCCTGTCCTGATTTCATGTTCCCTACCTTAAATAGATGTGACCTCTCCTGTGACAATGAGGAGTTATGGAGAGGCATTAGTGCTGGGATTCACGGCCGTATTGGGCCTGGGAAGGGAGAGCTGGGCTTGAAATGTCAGGAAGGATCCCAGGTTTGCTCTTGGAGTTTGTACACAGGAATTGGGGTCGCTACAGGGCAGGAAACAGGGTAAACCAACAACAAAGTGACGGAAATCCCTGACCCTGATCAGTCAGAGAAATGAACACATACTGTAAGTTGGAGGAAAACCAGTAAACCAATGACAAAGTAACCCAGACCTAGCCCTCTGATTGGTCCTAGACATAAATTCAAACCATGTAAAAAATTCCCTTTACCTTTACATGAATGGCCTTTCCTCCTGGAGCATTCTTTCTTTTCCCACTTGTAGAAATCCTGTCCTGTTCTTCAAGGCCTAGTTCAGAATGAAGCCCCTTTATGAATCTTTCTCCGTTTTCATGTCTCCCATTTCCAACAGGAAATGAGCCCAGTCATGTTGCAATGAGAAGGAGATATGGACTAGCACCATAACTGGGGGGCAGGGCATTGGTGGAGGTGCTGGGGCAAGAAAGATGGGCTAGTGTTGGAATGAAAGATCTAGGTTTTGTATTAAGAATTTGCACCTGGATTTGTTCATTTAAATTGGAGTTACTATATAGAACAAAGTAACCAACCCAGGTCTCTGATGGCAAGAGCTAAGCCAATGCTGAGGTAGGAACACATGGATGAAGGCAGGGAGTTGACAGTGAAACATAAAAAAAGAAAGTAAAACTACTAATTGGCAGAGCTAGAATTTGAACCCAGGTTCTTCTGGCTCTAAAACCCATGATGTCATGCTCTGTATCAGTGGTTCTCAGACTTCAGCATGCATTCAAATTACTTAGGGAGCTGGATTAAATGCAGATTTCTGGGCCTCATGCCTGAGAGTTTGATTCATTAGATGGGGCTCAGGAATTGGCATTTTAAGAAACTCCGTACCTGATTCTACACTCAGTTGTCCAAGAACCACATTCTGAGAAGCTTTTCTCTATTTCCTGGTGCCAATGACCTCAATCCTTAAGCCACTTTCATCTTTCATGTTTGCAATGTGCTAGACAGCTCATTTTAGAAAAGACTATTTTTTCCCCATTGATTGGTCTTGGCAAACTGGTAGAAAATCAATTGACCACAGATGTACAGGTTTATTACTAGACTCTTAATTCTATCTCAATTTATAATACATTTCAATGATCTATATGTTTATCCTTATGTCAGTAGCACGCATTCTTTTTATATTGAAGTGAAGTTCAGATCACGTATCATTCATCATTGCAACCATTTTAAGCATACAACTCAGTGGCTTTTAGTACATTCACAATATCTACCATCACCAATATCTAATTCCAGGACATTTTCTTTACACCAAAAAGAAACCCTGTACCTGTTAAGTAGTCACTATTCATTCTACTATTCCCCCAGCTCCTGGCAACCACTCATCTGCCTTCTGTGTCTATGCATTTGCCTACTTTAGACATTTCATATAAATGAAATCATACAATATGTATGTAGCCTTTTGTGTTTTCAAGGTTCATCCATGCTGTAGCATGTATCAATACTTTACTCCTTATGGCTGAATAATACTCCAGTGTATGGATATACCCCATTTTGTGTATCTGTTCATCACCTAATGGGCAGTAGGATTATTTCCAAACTTTTGCTATCATGAATAATGATGCTATGTTCATGTACAAGTTTTTATGTGGACATATTTCATTTCTCTAGGAGTATAATTTCTGGGTCATAAGGCAATTCTATGTTTAACTTTTTAAGGAACTGCCAAAATGTTTTCCACAGTGGCCACCCCCATTTTACATTCCCACTTAAGGGTTCCAATTTCTCTACATCCTTGCTAACACTTGTTATATCCTGTTTTTTAAAGAAAAATTATAGCCATCCTAGTGGGTGTAAGGTGATATCTCATTTTGGCTTTGATTTGCACTTCCCTGATGACCAAGAATGCTGAGCATCTTTTCATGTGTTTTGGCCACTTGTATGTTTTGTTTGGATAAATGTCTATCCAACTCCTTCACTCATTTTAAAATTGGGTTGTTTGACTTTTTTGTTGTTGTATGGATTCTGTATATATAATGATTTGCAAATATATTCTCGTATTCTATGGGTTGTCTTTTCACTTCCTTGAGAGTGTCCTTTGATATCCAAGAATTTCAATTTTAAGTTTAATTTATCTATTTTTTCTTTTGTTGTTTGGCTTCTGTCGTATCTAATACGAATTAATTGCCAAATTCAACGTATGCAGATTTTACCTCTGTATTTTCTTCTAAGAGGCTTATAATTTTAGCTCTTTCATTTAGGTCTTTGATCTGTTTTGAGTTAATTTTTGTGTATGGTACGAGGTAAGGATCCACCTTCATTCTTTTGCATGTGGATATATAATTGTCCTACCACCATTTGTTGAAGAGACTATTCTTTCCCCATTGCATGATCTTAGCATTTCTTGCAAAATCAATTGAACTTAAAGTGTATGGGTTCCTGTCTGACTCAATTGTATTTCACTGATCTATAATGTCTATGCTTATGCCACTAACACATTGTTTTGATTACTGTAGTTAGTAGTAAGTTTTGAAGTTAAGAAGTGTGAGTCCTCCTACTTTTTTTTTTTCAAGTTCATTTTGGTTATTCATGGTCCCTTGTGATTCCATATACATTTTAGGGTAATCTTGTTCATTTATGCAAAAATACACAGTTGCATTTTGATAAGGACTGCATTGAATCTGTAGATAATTTTACATAATATTTTTATCTTAATATTTAGACTTCCAAACCATGAACATGGAGTAATTTTTTCTATTTATTTAGGTCTTCTCAATTTCTTTCAGCAATGTTTCATCATTTTCAATGTACAAGTCTTGTACCTCCTTGGTTATATTTATTTCTAAGTATCTTATTCTTTTTGATCCTATTGTAAATATAATTGTTTTCCTAATTTCCTTTTCAGATTGTTCATTGCTTGTGTGTAGAAATAAAAATGATTTTTGTATGTTGATCTTTTATCTATCAACTTTGCTGAATTCATTTTTTAGCTCTAGAAGTGTTTTTGTTAATTAGGATTTACTATATATAAGATCATGCCTTCGGTGAATAGAGATGGTTTTGTTTTTTCCTTTCTAATTTGGATGCCATTTATTTCTTTTTCTCAACTGATTGTCCTGGTTAGAACTTTCAGCACAGTGTTGAATGGAAGTAGTGGGAGCAGACATCTTGGTGGTGTTGCAGATCCCTGCAGGAAACTTTCCAGACTTCTACCATTAAGTATGATGTAAGCTGTGAGTCTTTCATACATGCTCTTTATCAGGTTGATGGATTTCCCTTCTCTTTCTAGTTTGTTGAATGTTTAAACCAACATTCATGGGAAAAAATCCTACTTGGTCATGTTACATAATCCTTTTTATATGCTGCTGGATTCATATTGCTAGTATTTTGCTGAGTGTTTTGCTTTTATATTCATAAGGGATTTTGGTCTTTAGTTTCATTTTTTATGATGTCCTCAGTTTTGGTATCAGGGTAATACTTACCTCTCAAAATGTGTTAGGAAGTTTCCCTTCCTTCTATGTGTTTTTTGAAGAGTTTGAGAAGGATAGGTGTTCATTTTTCTTTAGACACTTGATAGAATTCACCATTGAAACTATCTGGTCTTGAGTTTTTCTTTATGGGAATTTTTTTTATTACTAGTTCAATCTCTTGTTAAAGGTCTATACAAATTTTCTATTTCTTCTTAAGTTAGTTTCAGTAGTTTGTGTGTTTCCAGGAATTTGTCCATTTCATCTAGGTTATCTAATTTGCTGGCATACAATTGTTCATAGTATTCCCTTGTAATACTTTTTATTTCTATTTAGATTGCTATTAATGGCCCATCTTTCATTCTAATTTTAGTAATTTCAGTTTTCTCTCTTTTTTTCATTGATCAGTCTAGCTAATGGTTTGTAAATTGTATTTATCTTTACAAAGACCAAATTTTGATTTCATTAATTTTCTGTTATTTTTCTATTTTCTGTTATTTATTTATCCTTTAATCTTTATTATTTCCTCCCTTCTATTTGTTTTGGATTTAGTTCACTCTTTTTTTATTGTTTCTTAAGGTGGAAGATAAGATTTTTGATTTGAGATCTTCTTTTTTAATGTAGGCATTTATAGATATGTTTCCCTCTGATACCTGGGTTAGTTCCATCTCCTATATTTTTGAAATATGTTTTTTCATTTTCATTCATTTCAAAGTATGTTCCTATTTGCTTTTTGATTCTTTTTTGATCCATTGTTGTTTAAGAGTATGTTATTTAATTTACACATATTTGTGAATTTTCCAGATTTCCTTTTGTTATTGATTTCTATTTTTATTCCATTGTGGTCTGAAAACATATTTTGTATGACTTAAATACTCAAATTTACTGAGACTTGTTTTGTGTCCTAACATATCTTCTATCCTGAAGTATGTTCCATGTATAGTTGAGAAGAATGTAAGTTCTCCTGTTATTGGGTGGAATGTTGTTTAGATTTTTGTCATGTCTAGTTGGTTAATAGTATTGTACAAGTCTTCTGTATCTCTGCTGATATTCTGTCTATGTGTTCTAGCCATTATTTATAGTGGTGTGTTAAAATCTCCAACTATTATTGTTGACTTTTCTATTTTCCCCTTCAATTCTCTCTGTATTTGTGTTAAGTATTTTGAATCTCTATTATTAGATACATATATGTTTGGAATTATTATATATTCTTTTTGGATGGATCATTTTATCCTTACAAAATGCCCTTTCTAAACAGCTTTTGTCTTCATGTCTACTTTGCCTGTTATTAGTCTAGTCAGTCCAGTAATCTTCTGGCTATTCTGTGCATGATATGTCTTTTCCCATACTTCTATTTTCAATATATTCATATCTTTGAATCTAAAATGAGCCTTTTGATGACAGCATATAATTGGATTTTGATTTTTATCCATTACTCTGTGCATGATATGTCTTTTCCCATACTTCTATTTTCAATATATTCATATCTTTGAATCTAAAATGAGCCTCTTGATGATAGCATACAGTTGGATTTTGACTTTTATCCATTCTCCCTATCTCTACCTTTTGATTGGAGAGTTTAATCTATTTACATTTAATGTAATAACTGATAAGATAGGATTTATGTCTGCCATTTAGCTATTTTTTCTGTGTCTTATGCCTTTTTTGTTTCACTATTCCTCAAGTACTGAATTTTTTTGTGTTAAACAGATAGTTTCTAATGTACCATTTTAATTCCTTGTCTTCTTAAGACTATATATTTTTTAGTACTTTTTCTCTGTGGTTGCTCTAGGGAGTATAAGTAATATCTTAATTTATAAGAATCTAGTTTAGATTAAAACCAATGAAATTTCAATTGTGTAAAAAACTGCTCCTATATTGTTTCATCCAACCCTCCTTTGTCTGCATTATTGTCACAAATTACATCCTTATATATTGTCTTTGTCAGCCTAGATGCATAATTATTTTATGAAGTTGTTTTTCAAAATCAAATATGAAAGAATAGAGTTACATACCAAAATACGTTTGTACTATCTTTAAAATTTTCCCATGTAGTTACTGGTGCTTTTGCTAGTGCTTTTTATTTCTTCATGTTGATTCAAGTTAATATCTTGTATCCTCTCATTTCAGCCTGAAAAACTCCCTTTAGTGTTCTTGGAGAACAGTTCTGCTAGAGATGAACTTTTTCAGTTTTTTATCTATCTGTGTTTGTCTTCATTTCTCTTTCATTCTGAAGGTAGTTTTGTCAGATATAGAATACTTGGTTGACCTTTAAATTTTTTTTCTTTCAGCACTTTGAATATGTCATCCCACTGCCTTCTAGCGTCCATGGTTTCTGATGAGAAATCAGCTGCTAGTGTTATTGAGGATCCCTGTGTATGCTTAATGACTGCTTTCTTGCTACTTTCAAAATTCTTTGTATTTTGACAGGGTGATTATGTCTCAGTGTGGATCTTTTGGTTTTTCCTATTTGATTCCATTGAGCGTCTTTTATGTGTAATTTTTTTCATCAAATTTGAAAAGTTTTTAGTCATATTTATTCAAGTTTTCTTTCTGCCTCTATTCTCCTTTCCTTCTGGGGTTGACAGTATATGTATTTTGGTATACTTTATCATATCCTACAGGTCTCTGAGGTTCTATTCATTTGTCCTCATTCTTTTTTCTTGCTGTTCCTCAGACTTGATAATTTCAACTCATCTGTCATCATGTTCACCAACTCTTTGTTCAGATATGCTTTTGAGTCCCTCTAGTGAAATTTTCATTTTGCTTATTGCACTTTTCAACTGCATTTGGCTAATTTTTATGATTTCTGTATCCTTATGCTGTCTGTTTAATAAAACATTGTTCTCATAATTTCCTTTAGTTTTTTAGAAATAGTTTCCTTGTTTGAACATATTTAAAATAGCTGGTTAAAAGTTTGTCTAGTAATTCCAATGTCTGTGCTTCTTCACGGGCAGTTTCTATTGTTTGGTATTTTTCCTGTGTTATGGCCACAGATTTTTTAATCTCTCATAAAATTTTATCAAATACTGGATATATTAAATAATACAACTTGACAACCCGGGAAATAATGTTGTTCCCTTCCCCTAGGGTTTGTTGTTGCCAGTTTTTGTTGTTGTTTCCTTATTCAGTGAATTTTCTGAACTAATACATTAAGCTCTGTATTTTTTGTCATATGTGGCCAGTGAAGTCTCTGCTCAGTTAGCTTAAAGTGCAGCTAATGATTAGATATTGATTTTATTAAATGTCTAGAACTAAAAATCTGCCAAGGGGCTCTGTAAGCATGTTGGTCCACCTTCAACTCTTAGCCAGACAGTTTACAACTCTGCATTAGTTTGCACTTCCTGCTTGCATAGAACCTCAAAGTCAGCTGGAGGTGAAAGCTTATGGCTTTCTTGGATCTTTCCTGAATGTGTGTGTATCTCTACACATGTATCTGGTCTGGATTACAAAGAACATGCAGTACAGAGTCCCTATGGACAACTTATTTTTCAATTTTTTCTCTTGAGCTTTTTAGGTAATCTATTGTTTTCTCTGTTTTCCATTACCTCAGGCATTTGTGCCATTGCAACGCTTGTTGAAGACTTTGCAGAGTTAATTTTTCAATACACTGAATCAACATATCATTTTGTTTACATTATTTCCTAGAAAACCAATGAAAGGTGAATTTTAGCTCGGTTCAAGTCAAACTATTTCAAAACAATACAACTTTCTAAGGAATTTAAATGTAACTAAGGATCAGGTTAGCAAGTTTTCCAGAGTCTTACTGCTCAATCATTCTAGGCTTAAAAAAGAAGAATATTTAGAACAAGCAGTAAGTGGGAGTATGCTAGCACAGTTAAGGAGAGAAAGTAACAATGATGCTGTACTAAGATTCAAAGGTGTTAAGTAACTTCAAAGCTGTGAAATAGTAAAGGTACAGTAATTGTGATGGAAATAGTCTGAGTCACGATTCAGTCTCAGGTCTGTCTGACTCTAGAGCCTATGCTATTTAATTACCAGGTTATATATTGACTCTCCTCTCTGTATCATGTCAATTATCGGGTAAAAATCTGGATTTTTCTGGATTAAGACTAAACTCCTCTTCTGATTTTCAAGCTGTTCCCTAATTTTTCCTCCACCTACCTAGTCATATTTATTCTCTGCTAATCTCTTCAGCAATCAACCAATTTAGTCAGATCAGTTTCCATACTGTGCTTTAAATCTGTTGTATTCATTTCTCACTCTGGGCCTTCATTTACCTGGAGTGCCCAGATATCAGCCATGCCATGAAAGCCAGATCAAGACCCATCTCGGGTATGAAGCTTTCCTGCATCTCTTATTCCTCTGAAAATGTAAGAATTTGTCATCTGCAACACACAATTTTTTCATCTGTTTTTTTAATGATTTTTAAATTGAGATATATTTACATACCATGAAAATCTGCTTTTAGAGTGTACAATTCAGTGGGTTTTAGTATATTCACAAAGATATGCAGCCATATTTTGATTGCCAGTTCTTCATTGGTGAGGAGTCCACCCTTTAGTTATGATGAGGGCCAAGCACATAACACTTAACACTTGACAGATGAGATTGACAATAGTTTATTAATCACATATACTCATACCCTGGGGGAAGACACAGCATGCTGCACAGGGTCACAAATTAAGAAATTAAGGAATAAGCAGGGAATGTGAGAGCTATGCTTTGTAGTGTCAGGAGGGTGTAGTTATCCTTGATTCCCACCAGAGGATGTGATTGGTTTGTTTGAATAATTTCACAGACTAGCAGGGAACTGAAACCTTTTTATTTAGGGATAAGCAGGAATTTTTCCTGGTCCCCATGGTAAGGAAGATTGTTTGGCTAGGAGACTTTATCCACAGGAGTAGCTTGGGTAGGATGGCTTACAGTTAGGCCCTTAGAGCCATACCATTCCCCTCATTTAAGATGTCAAGACAGTATATAATATTGACCCTTCATAATATTGAATCCAGTCATCATCACTTACTGTTTCTAGAACATTTTCCAAAAATAATCCCTTGTCCATTAGCATATTCCTTCACTTTCCTCCTTTGTCCTGATGTTGGCAACCACAAATCTATTTTCTATCTCTTGGACTATCCTATTCTGAACATTCTTGATTACAGTGCCTTTGAAGTAACTTTTGAAATTGGGACATGTCAGCTCTCCTTTGCTCTTCTTGAAGATCATTTGGGGTATTCTGAGTCCTTTGCATTTCCACATAAATTTTAGAACCAATTTACCAATTTCTAAATAAGCCACTTGAGATTTTCATGGGGTTTGTGTTGAATCTGTAGATTAACTTGAGGGATATCTTAACAACATTAAGTCTTCCAATCCACAAATGTGGAATGCATTTGTACTTATTTAGCTTCTTTAATTCCTTTCAACAATATTTCGTAATTGTCTACATGCAAGTCTTGCAGTTAATTTTTAAAAACGTGTTCCTAAGTATTTTATTATCTTTTATGCTATTGTAAATGAAATTGTTTTCTTAATTCATTTTCAGGTTGTTAATTGCTAGTGTGTAGAAATACAACTGATTTTTGTATGTTGATTTTGTTTCCTACAGCTTTGATAAACTTAATTATTAACTTAAAGAGTTTTTCTTTTGTGGGGGGATTCTTTGGGTTTTTCTATATATTAAAATCTGTAGATCTTTTCCTATGTGCCAGATCATGAAATCTGTGAATACAGTCAGTTTTACATTTTCCTTTCCAATCTGGATGTCTTTTCTTCTTTCTTTTTTTTTTTACCTAAGTGCCCTGGCTAGACCCTCCAGTAAAATGTTGAACAAAAGTTGTAAGAGGGGACGTCCTTGCCTTGTTCCTGATCTTAGGGGGAAAGCTTTCTTCCTCTCACCATTAAGTATGTTATCTGTGGGTTTTTCATAGATTTCTTTTATTAGAGTGAGGAAATTTCCTTCTATTCCTAATTTGATGAATGTTTTTTGTCATGAAGGATATTTAATTCTGTCAAATGCTTTTTCTGTGTCTATGGGGATGACCATATAGATTTAATCCTTCATCCTATTAATATTCTGTATTACATTGATTTTTACGTGTTGAACCTACCTTTTCCTATTCCTGGGAAAATCTCACTTAATCACGGTATATAATCCTTCTTATATGTTGCTGTCTTTAGTTTGCTATCATTTTGTTGAGGAGTTTACATCTATATTCATAAAGAATATTGGTCTGTAGTTTTCTTTTCTTTTGATGACTTTGTCTTGCTTAGATATCAGAGCAATGCTGAGCATGGAACTTTGAAGGAGGTTTGTATTAGTTAGGGCTATCTAGAGAAACAAAACCAATATGAGATACAGATATAGATATAGACAAATATAGATCTGCCTAATATATATGTATATGAAGAGATTTATTATAAAGAATTAGCTTACACAATTGTGGAGGCTGAAAAGTCCCATGATTTGCCATCTGCAGACTGGAGACTCAGAAAAAGCCAGTGGTGTAATTCAGTCCAAATCCGAAGGCTTGTGAACCAGGAGAGCCAAAGATGTAGATTCCAGTCTGTGTCTGATGGCCCAAGAACCAAGAGCACCAGGGGCAAGAGAAGAGCAATGTTCTAGTCCAGGCAATTAGGTAGGAAGGATTGAATTTTTCCTTCCTTCACCTATTTGTTCTTTTCAGGCCCTCAGTGGACTGGATGATGGTTAGTTACCTACACTGGGGAGGGCAAACTGCTTTACTGAGTCCACAGATTTCCAGAGACCACATTGTCTAGCAAAGAAGTTCATTAATCAACCTTATTAGAATTGAGACTTATTGTTTCTTTATGTTTTTAGTTGAACAGGTTGTATTTGGTAAATAAAACCAGCTGTCATCCAAAAACAGATTCCCTGCTTGGTGGAGTATATGCAGCAAAATTTGAAATATGCCACAGGTGGGGATGGTAAAAAATAGAGTTCCAAGCTGCAAAGGAAGATAGAACAGTGATGCTATGATTATAATCGTATAGCTGACTTTCCCTTTACTGACTTTTAAAGGAAACTTTTAATTTTGAAATATTTTATACTCACAAAAAGTGGCAAAAATTGTATACCAAGTTCTCATAGTTCACCCAGCTTCCCCTAATATCTTACATAACCATAGTCCAATGATCAAAACTGAGAAAGTAATATTGATACAATCCTATTAATTAAACTACACACTTTATTCAGATTCCTCAACTGACTTTTAAAGTCTGTAGTGCAACAAGGTATCTAAAGGAACACATGGAGGATGAAGAGGACTGCCTGAAGGTGTAGAGGACCAAAGGCATCTGAGCAAGAGGGAGCAAGTTGAGGCCAAAATTCATCTTAGGCACTGTTTAGTGCTTCTTCTTAATTGGCCCCCAGAGGATGTGTGCCATTTTGTACTTCTGTTTGTGGAGAGTACCTTTTTGGGGGACTTTTTGCCAATGCATGGCAGGGGAAGCTTCTTCTTTGCATAAAGTTTCCATGTTAACCTTGGCCTTGCCTTTCTCAGTACTCTGAGTTATCCACAAGGTAAATGTTTAAACAAAAAAATTACTTTTGCCCTTACTACCCATCTTTTCAATGACCCTGTCCTGTATATGGGAATACTCAGACAGTATTTTTAGATAAAGAGACTGCCTAGGTTGAAAGGTGATAACTGTCCTGTTCTGCAGGGAGTAAGAAACAACAACAATTAAACAGATTGGCAGGCTGAAGAAAAACAGCTTGTTTTCCAGCACTTCTCTAGTTGGGTGTTCAGAATGAGGCTTCTTAAATCTGTACTGGTATAAATTCAGTGTAAGACCTATTCGCATATAGGTGAAATGTATTTTAAAGTCAAATAGCAACGTTTAAAAATTATCTTGTCAGAAGAGTAGACTAAAAGTGCATTGCACTGAAACTGTTACTTTATAATATATTACAAATCATCAGCTGCTCTTCTAATGGCATAATTTATGGATGATTTCATGGTAAAATTAAATGGGAAAAGCCAGAGTGTGACAGTGAATGTATTAGCTATATTTTATAATGTTCAAGTCTAGTATTAGGAAACTAAAAATTAATTTTTCTAAAATAGGTTTCAGATGGACACAGTTAAAAGTATAAGATGAAGCCTTAAAAACCCCAAAATAAAAATAAGTGGGTAACAAACAACAACAAATGTTGGCAAGGATGTGGAGAAAGGGGAACCCTTCTACACTGCTGGTGGGAATTTAAACTAGTTCAACCATTGTGGAAAGCAGTAAGGAGGTTCCTCAAAAAACTCAAAATAGACATACCATTTGACCCAGGAATTCCACTCCTAGGAATTTACCCTAAGAATGCAGCAGCCCAGTTTGAAAAAGACATATGCACCCCTATGTTTATCGCAGCACTATTTACAATAGCCAAGAAATGGAAGTAACCTAAGTGTCCATCAGTAGATGAATGGATAAAGAAGAGGTGGTACATATACACAATGGAATATTATTCAGCCATAAGAAGAAAACAAATCCTACCATTTGCAACGACATGGATGGAACTAGAGGGTATTATGCTCAGAGAACTAAGCCAGGCGGAGAAAGACAAGTATCAAATGATTTCACTCATCTGTGGAGTATAGGAACAAAGAAAAACCGAAGGAACAAAACAGCAGCAGACTCACAGAACCCAAGAATGGACTAACAGTTACCAAAGTGAAAGGGACTGGGGAAGACTGGTGAGAAGGGAGGGACAAGGGGCAAAAATGTGCATTACGATTAGCACACATAATATAGTCAGGGGATACGGGGAAGGCAGTATAACACAGAGAAGACAAGTAATGATTCTACAGCATCTCACTACACTGATGGACAGTGACTGTAATCGGGTATGTGGTGGAGACTTGATAATAGGGGGAGTCTAGTAACCATAATATTGCTCATGTAATTGTACATTAATAATAGCAAAAAATATATATGTATATTTTGCTAAGTTAATAAAGCAGGCTGGCCTTTTTAGAAGGATGTCCAACTAAATTAACTGGAAACCCTATTGATACAAATTTCTAAAATTGCAAGATAAAATACACAAACCTTCTTTTAATTGCACAACTGAGCTTACAAGAAATAAAGGAAACTCACAGATTCCTGCAATGAAGAGGAAACCAAGAATCAGAGCTGTAATCTTGTGAGTGGAAGCTGTGGTTGCCCTGGGAAGGGACTTTCGACTTTGAAGAACCGTAGAGACAGAAGGTGAGGTCTTGGGCCCAAGGGTCCCATCATAAAATTCCCCTGGAAAGGCTGTACTCTCCATAAAAGGTTGGACTAGAAAAAAATCTGCATCTATGGCATAGGGAAACAACAAGGAAGCTTATCGGTCTCTAAATCCTAGGTGGAAGAAAAAAGTTCCTCTGAGAATGCAAGTACAGGCCTGAAACTCATGTGGGTTTTACGTTTTAATTTATACTATATGGAGGACCAAGGAAACTTTACCCTGAGCCTCCTGGCAGAAGCAAAGGTAAACTGCTTGGAAGACATGCTCCCACAACACAGACCACCAGACATTTTCACAGATTTTTTTTAAAGCCCCATTAAAGAAGATATTGCAATAAAAATACTACAAGAAATTATCTACCAGGAGTCAGAGTCAGTGGACTCAAACAGCAGCAGAATTAGAATCTTGAGAATCATTGAGCTGGGGGATGGATTTGAGAACCTTACCGATTATAAAGAACAAATAGAGATGGAAAATATGACAGGGAGGCTAAAAGACGTGGAGGATAGAATGAAAGGTCCAACCTTAATCTAAGAGTAGTTCCAGAAGGAAAATAGAGAGAATGGTAAAAAGGCAACATGCATGGAGATAATGGCTGAAGATTTTCCAGGATTGATGAAAGATTTAAGAGGCACAAGTGCCAAATAAAAGAAATAAAATTAAATCTATATGCAGACATATTATAGTCAAACAGCAGAACACCAAAAATGAGAAAAATCTTTAAAACTACCAGAGATAAAAGACAGATTACATGCAAAGGAACAACCTTGAGATAGATATCAGACTTTCTTCCTTTTTTTTATTAAGATATCATTGATATACACTCTTATGAAGGTTCCATGAGAAAAACAATGTGGTTACTACATTCACCCATATTATTGAGTCCCCCCCATACCCCATTGCAGTCACTGCCCATCAGTGTAGTAAGATGCCACAGAGTCACTACTTGTCTTCTCTATGCTACACTGTCTTCCCTGTGACCCCACACACACCATGTGCACCAATCATGATATCCCACAATCCCCTTCTCCCTCTCTCCCTACCTGCCCTCCCCAACCCCTCCCCTTTGGTAACTGCTAGTCCTTCTTGGAGTCTGTGAGCCTGCTGGATAGATAGCAGACTTTCAAACTACAAAATATAGGCCAGAACACAGGTAAATGATATCTTTAAAGTTATTAAGGAAAATATCTGTCAACCTAAATTTCTAAACCCAGCTAAAATATTATTCAAGAGTGAGGGCCATAACAATATCTCCAGAAATGAACTGAGAGAATCAAGAACTCACAAACCCTTGCTGAAAGAAATTAACTAAAATATGTACTCCTGAAAGGAAGCACTGAGGTGGAAAAGGAATGGTGAGCAAAGATATAGGTAAATATGTGCATAGATCTAAATAAGCATTGGTTGTAAAAAAACACTACTGAGGATGATGAATAATTTGGGGTATAAAAACAAAGTTGGAGAGACATGGTTTGGTTAAAACTTTCTAAGTCCTTAAACTGTTATTTATTTATTTATTTGTTTGTTTATTTATTTAATTTTGGTATCGTTAATTTACAATCACTTGAAAAACCTTATGGTTACTAGACTCCCTATTATCAAGTCCCCCCACATACCCCATTACAGTCACTGTCCATCAGCGTAGTAAGATGCTATAGAATCATTACTTGTCTTCTCTATAAATACTGCTTTTCCCGTGCCCCCTCCCCGCTACATTACCTGTGCTAATCGTAATGCCCCTTTTCCCCCCTTATCCTGCCCTTCCCACACATCTTCCCCAGTCCCTTTCCCTTTGGTAACTGTTAGTCCATTCTTGGGTTCTGTGAGTCTGCTGCTGTTTTGTTCCTTCAGTTTTTTTCTTTGTTCTTATACTCCACATATGAGTGAAATCATTTGATACTTGTCTTTTTCGGCTTGGCTTATATCACTGAGCATAATACCCTCTAGCTCCATCCATGTTGTTGCAAATGGTAGGATTTGTTTTCTTCTTATGGCTGAATAATATTCCATTGTGTATATGTACCACTCTTCTTTATCCATTCATCTACTGATGGACACTTAGGTTGCTTCCATTTCTTGGCTATTGTAAATAGTGCTGCAATAAACATAGGGGTGCATCTGTCTTTTTCAAATTGGGCTGCTGCATTCTTAGGGTAAATTCCTAGGAGTGGAATTCCTGGGTCAAATGGTATGTCTATTTTGAGTTTTTTGAGGAACCTCCATACTGCTTTCCACAATGGTTGAACTAATTTGCATTCCCACCAGCAGTGTAGGAGGGTTCCCCTTTCTCCACATCCCTGCCAACATTTGTTGTTGTTTGTCTTTTGGATGTTGGCCATCCTAACTGGTGTGAGGTGATATTTCATTGTGGTTTTAATTTGCATTTCTCTGATGATTAGCGATGTGGAGCATCTTTTCATGTGTCTGTTGGCCACCTAAATTTCTTCTTTGGAGAAGTGTCTGTTCAGCTCCCCTGCCCATTTTTTAATTGTCTTATTTGCTTTTTGTTTGTTGAGGTGTGTGAGCTCTTTATATGTTTTGGATGTCAACCCCAGTCCTTGAATTGTTTGAAGGGAGGGTAGCACTATGGACAAATTTTGGACATTTAAAGTAAAGAAAAAAAAGAAGAGAAACAGAGTGTATAATTTCCAAACCAGTAGGAGAAAAAACAAATTAAAAAAATTGACTAATGGAAAAAAAGGCAGGAGAGAAGGGAGAAAAGCATAGAAAAAATACAGAATAAGAGAGAGCTCCTATGATAAGGTGATATAAATAAATCCCAAAGTATCATTAATCACAATAAATGTGTCTGGACTAAAACATGTTAAGTTTAAAGACAGACTCTTCATTGCATTTAAAAATCCAAAATTTAGCTAAATTCTGTTCATAAAAGTCAAACCTAAAACATAAGAGAATGAAAAGTGATAGAAAAAGATATACCAGGCAAATACTAACCCAAACTGAGGGAGCTATGTTAATGGTAAGGAAAACATACCTTGAGGTAACAAATACTTTGAATGATAAAGAGTGTCACAGCATATTGATAGAAGGAATAATTCACCAGGAAGATGTAACAATTCTAAATCTGCCTGCACCTAAATATATTGCCTCAAAACATATAAAACAAAAATTGACAGAATTACAAGCAGATACTAACAAATCTATCATCAGTGGTAAATTTTAATACATCTCTCCTTTTGATACAGAAAGCCAACCATGAATTAACAAGAAAATAGATTTGGACAACCCAATTAAAAAAAACCTTGATGTATATAGACTTCTGAACCCAATAATCACAGAATACTCATTCTTTAAAAAATGCACATAGACCATTTATCACACTTTTATCACAATGCAATAAAATTAGAATTCCCAGCAAAAAGATATTTAAAAAAAGAATACACATGGAAATGTAAAGAAAGTAGGTTATAAACAAATTTGTGCAATGTCATCCCATTTGGGGAAAAAATATCTGTTACGCATTGAAAGAACAGGTTGGATAAGAAGCACTAAAAATGGTGAGAATGGTTATTTATGGTTTGTTGGCTTCTAGTTGATTTTTAGTTTTGCATTACTTTTAAAGAGCTTTTTTGTATTGTTAGTCTCCTGCTTGGAGCATATGAGCATGTATTTTTTCTTAATTAGAAAAAAATCGACAATGAATTTTATTTAGGATAACATGTAGAATAATAATTTACCTTGTCTATTGTAGCAGCCTCCCAACTGGTCTCCCCATTTCCAGTCTTGCCTCTTAACACATTCTCTTCCCCAAAGCACTTAGAATAAAACCCAAATTCCTGACTTTAGTGTGCAAGGTTCTATATGACATTGCTCCAACCTTTATTTACAACCTTAGCTCCAGTCATACTTCCCAGGTTCAATCTACTCCACACTAGCTTTCATGTTTTTGAGCTCTAAGTTCTTTCCATCCTGTATCTTCACATTTGCTAACCCTTGCACCTAGAACCCCTATTGCTGTCCATCCCCCAACACGTTCTTTGCCTGGCTATGTCCTAGGTATTCTTCATGTTTTACCTGAAATGTTAAATCCTCAGAGAAGTCTTTTGTGTTCTTCCTCCTCAGACCAGGTTTGGTATGGATAGTCTCAAAGCACCCATTCTTGTTCTTCACAGCAGTAACAATACTCTTGAACATATATGTTCATGTGTTTACTTAGTTACTGTTTGTCTTCTACCTTTATAAACTGTTTGCTCCATGAGGACAGGGACCCCATCTGGGTTGCTCATTGCTATATCCCCAGCACCTAACATAGTGCCAGGCATGTGGCAAGTGCCTAGTGGATATTTCTTGAAAGCATATGAATACATGATGAATGAATGAATGAATACATCTTCACAAGTGCTACTGAACGTTATGGAACCAAAAAGTGAGGTAAAGAAGTTCATGAAGGAGAAGGCTAATGATGTGCCACAACTGTGGTTTTAACTTCCAATTCTCCTGGTAAATGGCTAAGAGTCATTGAAAAATGCTTACAAGATAAACTTCCTTTTGTATTATCTGTTTTCCACAACTGCTTTAGTGGACTATTCCTCTTTAAAGGAAGGAAGTCCTGGGAATTAGGTTAAAAACAAAATAACAGCAACAAACTTGTTACATCTGAGGCCAAGGAAGATGAAGTAAGGTGATTTGTAGATGGGTATAAATTACAGGATCACGTTTCATTGTCTTGAAGCTCTGTTTCATTATATAATTGATACAGTACCCCACAACCAAAGCCCAGTTCAAGGTGGCCCGGATATGCTCTATCTTTTCTTCCAGGGACAACTTGTACACATTCAGTCAGCTTGAGTAATAATGGTCTTTGTAATTAGGGCCAGTACATAGGAAAAAGAGATACATTTTCCACTGAATCACTGTTGCTCTCTAGAGAAGAAAAATATTGGTTACTGCTTATGCTTGCTCCAGAGTTTACATTTTAGGATGTAATCTTAAACTCTTAAAATACAGTCTTTAAAAAAGATGCTAAGAAAGCAAAGTAGGACACTATTTTGATCCTGTAACATCATAGACTTAAATGTACAGATAGTAGCTTCCTTCCAGTTAATCTCACCCTCAGCTCTTTCCCTCACAGAAGAAAGTCATGGTGGCAATTTCAGTGCCAAATGTTCTACAAGACCTTAGTGTTTTAATAGAACCACTTTTTCTAAAATGTCTTTTCCTTCTACTTGATCTAGTGACACTCTAGATAGATGCTTAGTAGGTATTTACATAATTAAGTCTAGGAAATATCTGTTTGAGTATTTAGTCCCTTAATAGTTCACACAGAAGCAATAACATCTTTCAAATGTTCTTCTCTTTTCAAAATTGACTCCAGATAATTCCACAGTTGTACAGAGATGTGAGGCAAGCCACACAAGCTTTAAAATATGATTTACGCATAAATCATTCCAAAATAAAGTTATGCAATACAGTCTAGAAGAGGCAGAGGCATTGGCATAATTCCTAAAAATAGGTATGTCCAATTAAGAATAAAGATAAGACATGAGAGAGAACAGGATTTGCAAATGCACCACACTCTTCTTTATATTCCTTTTAAATGTCAAGGATTTCAATTACTAAATATAAACACAGTATCCCAAAAGGCATTGTTAGTAATTATTAATGCACAAAAGGAAAAATATTTTTAACCTAACTATATCCAAACATTGATAGCAGGACTGAGGAAGCCAAATAAATACTGTGTGCTTAAGAGTATTATTTATTCAAGTAAAACATGTTGTTAGTATCATGCATTGAACTATTTATAATCCTTTGTTATTTGTATATTCCAGAACAATAGAGAGAGCCTAAGCAAAGTACACTCTAAGTCATTTGATAAAATCAATGAAAAAGCAATCAAATAAACTCTTCTGGTGATAATAATGACCAATTGCTATGCAACTGATTATATCCAAGTATCCAGGCATACCTCGGAGACATAGTGGGTTTGGTTGCAAACCATCACAACAAAGCAAATGTCACATTAAAGCAAGTCAGATGAATTTTTTGGCTTCCCAGTGCATATAAAAGTTATGTTTACACTATACTATAGTATATTAAGTGTGCAACAGCATTATGTCTAAAAAAATCAATGTACATACCTTAATTAAAAATGCTTTTATTGCTAAAAAATGCTAACCACCGTCTGAATTTTCAGCAAGTCATAATCTTTTTGCTGGCAGAGGTCTTTGCCTCTATTGTTGATGGCTGCTGACTAAGGTGGTGGTCGTTGAAGGTTGTGGTGCCTATGGCCCTTCTTAAATTAAGACTACAGTGAAGTTTGCCTAGTTGATTGACTCTCTCTTTCACAAATGATTTCTTGGTAGCGTGTGATGCTGTCTGATAGCATTTTACCCACAGTAGAACTTCTTTCAAAACTGTAGTCAATACTCTTAAATCCTGCTGCTGCTTTATCAACTAAGTTTATGTAATATTCTAAATCCTTTGCTGTCATTTTAACAATCTTTACAGCATCTTCACCAGAAGTAGATTCCATCTCAAGAAACTGCCTTCTTTGGTCATTCATAAGAAGCAACATCTCTTCCATTAAAGTGTTATCATGATTGGTGCACATGTTGTGTGTGGGGTCGTGGGGAAGACAGTGTAGCTCAGAGAAGACAAGTGGGGGCTCTGTGGCATCTTACTACACTGATAGACAGTGACTGCAGTGGGGTATGGGGGGGCTCGAAAATGAGGGTGAATGTAATAACCACATTGTTTTTCTTGTGAAACCTTCATAAGAATGTATATCAATGATACCTTAATAAAAAAAAAGTAAAAAAAAAAGTGTTATGAGATTGCAACCATTCAGTCACATCTTTGGACTCCACTTCTAATTCTAGTTCTCTTCCTATTTCCACCACCTCTGCAGTTAATTCCTCCACTGAAAACTTAAACCTCTCAATTATCTGTGAAGGTTGGAATCAACTTCTTCCAAACCCTTGTTAATGTTGATATTTTGACCTCTTCCCATGAACCATGAATATTCTTAATGACATCCATTCCAGAAGGTTTTTGATTTACTTTGTCCAGATCTATCAGAGGAATCACTGTCTCTGGCAGCTATAGTCTAATGAAATATTTCTTAAATAATAAGACTTGAAAGTCAAAATGACTCCTTAATCCATGGGTCGCAGAATGGATGCTGTTAGCAGGCATGCACCATTAATCTCATTGTACATCTCCCTCAGAGGTTGTGGGTGACCAGGCACATTGTCATCGAGCAGTCACATTTTGAAAGGAACCTTTTTTCTGATCAGTTGGTCTCAACAGTGGGCTTAAACTATTAATTAAGCCATGTTGTTGACAAATGTGCTGTCATACCAGCTTTGTTGTTGCATTTATAGAGTACAGGTAGAGTAAATTTAGAATAATTCTTATGGGCCCTAGGATTTTCAGAACAGTAAATGAACATTGGTGTCAAAGTCACCAGCCACATTAGCCCCTAACAAGAGTGTCAGCCTGTCCTTTGAAGCTTTGAAGTCAGGCATTGACATCTCTTCTCTAGCTACGAAAGTCCTAGATGGCAATTTCTTCCAACAGAAAGCTGTGTTGTCTAAATTGAAAATCTGTTGCTGAGTGTAGCCACCTTCATTAAGGATCTTAGTGAAATCTTCTGGATAACTTGCTGTAACTGCTCCATCAGCACTTGCTACTTTGACTTTGCACTTTAATGTTATGATGTTGGCTTTTTTCCTTACACCTTATGAACCAACCTCTGCTAGCTTCAGATTTTTCTTCTGCAGCTTCCTCACCTCTCTCAGCCTTCATAGAACTGAAGAGAGTTAGGGCCTGCACTAGGCTTTGGCTTGAGGGAATTTTATGGCTGGTTTGATCTTCTATTCAGACCATTAAAACTTTCTCTGTATCAGCAATAAGGCATTTTTGTTTTCTTATTATTCATTTGTTCAATGGAGTAGCATTTTTAATTTCCTTTAAGAACTTTTGCATTCACAACTGGTCTGTTTGGCACAAGACGCCTAGCTTGCAGCCTTTCTTGGCTTTTGACATGACTTCCTTATTAGGCTAATCATTTCTAGATTTTGATTTAAAGTGAGAGATGTGTGACTTTTCCTTTCACTTGAACACTCAGGCCATTATAGGCTTATTAATTGGCCTAATTTCAATATAGTAGTGTCTCGGGGAATAGGGAGGCCTGAGGAGAGGCAGAGAGATGGGAGAATGGCTGGTGGATGGAGCAGTCAGAACACATACAACACTTATCAATTAAGTTTGCTGTCTTATGTGGACATGGTTTGTGGCACCCCAAGACAATTACAGTAGCAACATCAAAGATCACTGATCACAGATCACCATAACAAATATAATAATGGAAAAGTTTGAAATATTGTGAGAATTACCAAAAGGAGACACAAAGGAGCAAATGCTGTTGGAGAAATGGTACCAAAAGGCTTACTCAAAACAGGGTGGCCATAAAATTTTTATTTGTAACAAACGCAGTATCTGTGAGGTGCAATAAAGTGAAGCACAATATAATGAGGTGTGCCAGTAATTAGATGACTTAAGTTCTTTAGACTACTGAAATAAGTGGACCAACCTTTTCATGGTCATATTTCAGTTTTAATTGATCACGTAGTAATCTGGTTAATATTTAAATTCTATCCAGTTATTATATAAAAATGGAATTGCTTATAATTATGAGAAAACAATACTTCCTACCAGAGAATCGAAAAGACTGTAAATAATCAAAATATCACTAGAATTAAATTTAAGGCTTTTTCTAAAATATGTCAGAATAATAAAGAGAAGATAGAAAACATTAATAAATTATTTCAAAGTTTTTATTATTTTTTATCAGTGCTATTTAACCACTTTTACTCCTTATTCATGAAGTATTAGACATGAAAGTCGATGTCTCTTTTCAAAGTCATGGTGACTTCAAGAGTCTCAGTCTCAAGGGTATAGAAAGCTTTGGCATGGTTGCATTCCACAGGATAGGGAAGGATTATCAACAGCTTCCTAAAAAACAGAAATTGAAAACTTAGAATCAGCTTCCTAAAGTGATATCACTTTTAATAAGGCAATGGAAAGCAATATACAACATCAGAATGTTAGGAACTAAAAAACAATAGACAGTACAAGTACTAGATCAAAAATATGCCTAAATAACACAAATAGTATACCAGCTTTTTGGCCTTAAATATCCAAGCAGTGGTTTTGACCTGCCACTCTTTTCTTCTTAATTGATCTCATTTTGCATAATATAAACACAGTTTCAATCTATGTTTACAAGCATAGATATAGAACCATTGCAACTTTAAGTTGGTTGGATAGATCTCTTGACAGTCATACTTATGTATAGATGGAATGTGAATCAATGAAACAAATCTGAAAATTGTAATATTTGAAAATATAATAATTCTGTGAACACAACTTTAGGCAGAGTTCTTACTACATATGTAGTTATTGAATCTCAGGTCTCGGATGATTTCAATACCAGATCAATGAAAATGCTTCCCTCTGCTTCCTTCTGGTTCTTTCTGCTATACGTTGACAAAAATCACTGTAAGAGACTGCTGGCTTTATTTGCAGTTTATGGATCAGTTGCCAGATAGCTGTATGCTTTAGACACATTGCTGGGATGAGACATTCATAATTCTGTCATAGTGATATGAATCTCAGTTATGCATAGGACTGGCATATGTTGGTATCTGAAGAAAATTAAATGCATGAAACACTTGTTACCTCACATTCTAAACAGAGGCTTCAGTGTGTCAATAAAAAGTGGACAGTAAAGCTCTTTTAGAAGGTATAATATCCACATCAGTAAAAGAATCAGATTTTTTAGGGGTACTTATTGAATACTTGTATAAAGAGCTACTATTTGAAAACAAATCCTTAAAAATCAATTGCCTCTTTATTCATTTCAAAGACCTAAGTTCAAGAAACTAGGCTCATCAGAAGTACTTTTCACACATCTCTGGAATCTAAACAAGAAATTTTCTGGGTCACTTGTCCTATTCCAGATATTAGGGGTCAGAGAAACAGCTCCTTTCAGCTGAAGTAATGAAATCACAATATATTTTATTTTTTACTGCATTAGAAAACTTTAGCATATTTTTTAAATTAAGCTATCATTGATATACAATCTTATGAAGGTTTCACAAGAAAAACAATGTGGTTACTACATTCACCCTTATTACTGAGTCCCCCCCCCATACCCCAGTGCAGTCACTGTCCATCAGTGTAGTAAGATGCCACAGAGTCCTTACTTGTCTTCTCTGTGCTACTGTCTTCCCCGTGACCCCCACACACCATGTGTGCCCTAGTCACGATACCCCTCAATCCCCTTCTCCGTCGCTCCCAACCCGCCCTCACTCACCCCTCCCGTTTGGTAACCCTTAGTCCCTTCTTGGAGTCTGTGAGTCTGCTGCTATTTTGTTCCTTCAGTTTTGCTTCGTTGTTATACTCCACAAATGAGGGAAGTCATTTGTTATTTGTCTTTCTCTGCCTGACTTATTTCACTGAGCATAATATCCTCTAGCTCCATCCATGTTGCTGCAAATGGTAGGATTTGTTTCTTTCTTCTGGCTGAAGAGTATTCCATTGTGTATATGTACCACCTCTTCTATATCCATTCATCTACTGATGGACACTTAGGTTGCTTCCATATCTTGGCTATGGTAAATACTGCTGTGATAAACATAGGGATGCATATGTCTTTTTGAAAATGGGCTGCTGCATTCTTAGGGTAAATTCCTAGGAGTGGGATTCCTGGGTCAAATGGTATTTCTATTTTGAGTTTTTTGAGGAACCTCCATATTGCTTTCCACAATGGTTGAACTAATTTACATTCCCACCAGCAGTGTACGAGGGTTCCCCTTTCTCTGCATCCTCGCCAGCATTTGTTCTTCCTAGTCTTTTCGATGTTGGCCATCCTAACTGGTGTGAGGTGATATCTCATTGTGGTTTTAATTTGCATTTCCCTGATAATTAGCGATGTGGAGCATCTTTTCATGTGCCTGTTGGCCATCTGAATTTCTTCTTTGGAGAAGTGTCTGTCCATATCCTCCGCCCATTTTTTACTAGGGTTATTGGCCTTTTTGGTGTTGAGGTGTGTGAGTTCTTTATATATTTTGTATGTTAACCCCTTGTTGGATATGTTGTTTACAAATATATTCTCCCATACTGTTGGATGCCTTTTTGTTCTGATGGTGTCCTTTGCTGTACAGAAGATTTTTACCTTGATGTAGTCGATTTGTTCATTTTTGCTTTTTTTCCCCTTGCCTGAGGAGATGGATTCATGAAAAAGTTGCTCATGTTTATAGGCAAGAGATTTTTGCCTATGTTTTCTTCTAAGAGTTTTATGGTTTCATGACTTACATTGAGGTCTTTGATCCATTTTGAGTTTGCTTTTGTGTATGGGGTTAGACAATAATCCAGTTTCATTCTCTTGCATGTAGCTGTCCAGTTTTGCCAACACCAGTTGTTGAAGAGGCTGTCATTTCCCCATTGTATGTCCATGGCTCCTTTATCATATATTAATTGGACATATATGTGTAGGTTTATATCTGGGCTCTCTATTCTGTTTCATTGATCTGTGTGTCTGTTCTAGTGCCAGTACCAAATTGTCTTGATTACTGTGGCTTTGTAGTAGAGCTTGATGTTGGTGAGCGTAATTCCCCCTGTTTTATTCTTCCTTCTCAGGATTGCTTTGGCTATTTGGGGTCTTTTGTGGTTCCATATGAATTTTATAACTATTTGCTCTAGTTCATTGAAGAATGCTGTCAGTATTTTAATAGGGATTGCATTAAATCTGTAGATTGCTTTAGGCAGGATGGCCATTTTGACAGTATTCATTCTTCCTATCCATGAGCATGGGATGTGTTTCCATTTACTGGTATCTTCTTTAATTTCTCTCATGAGTGTCCTGTAGTTTTCAGAGTATAGGTATTTCACTTCCTTGGTTAGGTTTCTTCCTAGGTATTTTATTCTTTTTGATACAATTGTGAATGGAATTGTTTTCCTGATTTCCCTTTCTGCTAGTTCATCGTTATTGTATAGGAATGCAACAGATTTCTGTGCATAAATTTTGTATTCTGCAACTTTGCTGAATTCATATATTAGTTCTAGTAGTTTTGGAATAGATTCTTTAGGGTTTTTATGTACAATATCATGTCATCTGCAAACAGGGACAGTTTGACTTCTTCCTTACCAATCCGGATGCCTTTTATTTCTTTGTGTTGTCTGTCTGATTGCCATGCCTAGGACCTCCAGAACTATGTTGAATAAAAGTGGGGAGAGTGGGTGTCTTTGTCTTGTTCCAGATCTTAAAGCAAAAGCTTTCAGCTTCTCGCTGTTAAGTATAATGTTGGCTGTGGGTTTGTCATATGTGGCCTTTATTATTTTGAGGTACTTGCCCTCTATATCCATTTTGTTGAGAGTTTTATCATGAATAGATGTTGAATTTTGTTGAATGCTTTTTCGGCATCTGTGGAGATGATCTGTGGTTTTTGTCTTTCTTTTTGTTGATGTGGTGGATGATGTTGATGGATTTTCGAATATTGTACCATCCTTGCATCCCTGGAATAAATCCTACTTGGTCATGATGGATGGTCTTTCAATGTATTTTTGAATTCGGTATGCTAATATTTTGTTCAATATTTTTGCATCTATGCTCGTCAGGGATATTGCTCTGTAATTTTCTTTTCTTGTGGTGTCTTTGCCTTGTTTGGTATGAGAGTGATGCTGGCTTTGTAGAATGAGTTCGGGAGTATTCCCTCCTCTTCTACTTTTTAGAGACTTTAAGGAGAATGGGTATTGTGTCTTTACTAAATGTTTGATAAAATTCAGCAGTGAAGCCATCTGGTCCAAGGATTTTGTTCCTAGGTAGTTTTTTGATTACCAATTCAATTTCATTGCTGGTAATTGGTCTGTTCAGATTTTCTGTTTCTTCCTGGGTCAGCCATGGAAAGTTGTATTTTTCTAGAAAGTTGTCCATTTCTTCTAGATTATCCGGGTGTTAGCATATAATTTTTCATAGTATTCTCTCATAATTTGTTGTATTTCTGTGGTGTCCGTAGTGATTTTTCTTTCTTATTTTTGATTCTGTTTATGTGTGTAGACTCTCTTTTTTTCTTAATAAGTTTGGTATGCATTTATATATTTTGTTTATGTTCTCAAAGAACCAGCTCCTGCTTTCATTGATTCTATTGTTTTGTTCTCAATTTCATTTATTTCTGCTCTAATATTTATTATGTCCTTCCTTCTACTTAGACTTTGGGCCTCATTTGTTCTTCTTTTTCTAGTTTTATTAATTGTGAGTTTGGGTTGTTCTTCTTTCCTGAGGTAGGTCTGTATTGCAAATACTTCTCTCTTAGCACGGCCTTTGCTGCTTCCCACAGATTTTGCGTTGTTGAATTATTGTTGTCATTTGTCTCCATATATTGCTTGATCTCTGTTTTTATTTGATCATTGATCCATTGGTTATTTAGGAGCATATTGTTAAGCCTCCATGTGTTTGTGGGCTTTTTTGTTTTCTTTGTGTAATTTATTTCTAGTTTCATACTTTAGTTGTCTGAGAAGCTGGTTGGTACAATTTCAATCTTTTAAAATTTACTGAGGCTCTTTTTGTGGCCTAGTATATGATATATTCTTGAAAATGTTCCATGTGCACTTGAGAAGAATGTGTATCCTGTTGCTTTTGGGTGAAGTGTTCTGTAGGTGTCTGTTAGGTCCATCTGTTCTAATGTGTTGTTCAGTGCCTCTGTGTCCTTACATTTTCTGTCTGGTTGATCCGTCCTTTGGAGTGAGTGGTGTGTTGAAGTCTCCTAAAATGAATGCATTGCATTCTATTTCCACCTTTAAATCTGTTAGTATTTGTTTCACATATGTAGGTGCTCCTGTGTTGGGTGCATAGATATTTACAATGGTTATATCCTCTTGTTGAACTGACCCCTTTATCATTATGTAATGTCCTTCTTTGTTTCTCATTACTTTCTTTCTTTGGAAGTCTATTTTATTTGATAAGAGTACTGCAACAGCTGCTTTTTTCTCCCTATTAGTTGCATGAAATATCTTTTTCTACCCCTTCACTTTTAGCCTGTGCATGTCTTTGGGTTTGAGGTGAGTCTCTTGTAGGCAGCATATAGACAGGTCTTGTTTTTTTATCCACTCAGTGACTCTGTGTCTTTTGATTGGTGAATTCAGTATATTTATTTAGGGTGATTATCGATAGGTATGTACTTATTGCCATTGCAGGCTTTAGATTGGTGGCTACCAAAGGCTCAAGGGTAATTCCCTTACTATCTAACAGTCTAATTTAACTCACTTAATGTGCTAGTACAAACATAATCTAAAGGTTCTTTTTTATTCCCCTTTTTCTTCCTCCTCCATTATTTATATATAAGGTACCATATTCTGTACTCTTTGTCTATCCCTTGACTGACTTTGGGAGTAATTGCTTTGATTTTGCATCTGCTTAGTAATTCATTGTTCTACTTACTTTACTGTGGTGTTATTTCCTGTGGTGACAGCTATTTCGCCTTAGGAACACTTCCGTCTATAGCAGTCCCTCCAAAATGCACTGTGGTTTTTGGGTGGTAAATTCTCTCAGCTTTTGCTAATCTGGAAATTGTTTAATCCCTCCTTCAAATTTGAATGATAATCTTGCCGGGTAGAGTATTCTTGGTTCAAGGCCCTTTTGTTTCATTGCATTAAGTATATCATGCCACTCCCTTCTGCCCTGTAAGGATTCCGTTGAGAAGTGTGACGATAGCCTGATGGGTTTTCCTTTGTATGTGATCTTTTTTCTCTCTCTGGCTGCTTTTAATACTCTGTCCTTATCCTTGATCTTTGCTATTTTAATGATTATATGTTTTGGGGTTGTCCTCCTTGGGTCCCTTGTGTTGGGAGATCTGTGGACTTCCATGCCCTTAGAGATTATTTCCTTCCCCAGATTGGGGACATTTTCAGCAATTATCTCCTCAAAGACACTTTCTGTCCCTTTTTCTCTCTCTTCTTCTTCTGGTACCCCTATAATGCAAATATTGTTCTGTTTGGATTGGTCACCCAGTTCTCGCAATATTCTTTCATTCTTAAAGATTCTTTTTTCTCTTTGTGCCT
The DNA here is from genome assembly GCA_032199065.1 of Smutsia gigantea. Taxonomy (NCBI): domain Eukaryota; kingdom Metazoa; phylum Chordata; class Mammalia; order Pholidota; family Manidae; genus Smutsia; species Smutsia gigantea. The sequence goes on along the minus strand of JAVSCE010002316.1, from coordinate 11,158 downwards.
CAGCTTCTTTGTATTCCTCTTCTCTAATTTCTATTCCATTTACTGTCTCTTCTACTATATCTAATATGCTTTTAAATCCATCCATTGTATTTTTCATTTCAAATAATGAATTTCTTAATGATTGAATCTCAGTCCTAAATTCGTTTCTGAGTTCTTGAACATTTTTTTGAACCTCCATGAACATGTTCATGATTTTTATTTTGAAATCTTTTTCAGGAAGATTGATGAGTTCAGTTTCATTTGAGCCTTTTTTTGGAGTTTGTGGGACTTTGGGTTGAACCAGGTTCCTTTGACATTTCATATTTGTATGTGGCTTCCTCTAGTGCCCAGAAGTTCTGTCTGGAACTGCTCAGCCCATGGAGTGATTTTGGGGGTTGCGGGGGAGCGGTGCTGGTGCCTGGGGTGTGGAAAGAGCTGTTTCCTGCTTTCTGGCTGCTGCACCTGTCTCCACTGTCAGAATCAGTGCTTTGGGTTAGTAGCTACTGTAGGTGGGGCCTCCCACTGGCTGGCCTGACGCCAAGGCAGGGACTGCCCATTTGCGATCTGGTGACGGGAGGCTGGGAGGATGCTGCAGCAAGCTGCATATCATGGTGGGGGGCCTCAGAGCTGCATAGCCAGCCAGGGGAACGGAGCACCTGAAGTTTCTGAAAGTTCCCAACCTTCTGGGCAGAGTGCACCTGGCCAATTTTATTGAGCTATTCTTTCTCCTGAGCAGGAAGCTCTGTGCAATCCTTGCCCCTTTAGCAGCCCTCTCGCTGTTAGGAAGTCTCTCAGACTGCCTGCCTTTCTTTTGTCCCAGAGCAGCCGGATGTAGATCCCTGTTTCACACAAGCAGCTGGAATCTCAGTCTCTCCAAGTATTCTGCCTGTCTTAGCTTTCCCACCCCACAAATCTCCAGAGCCCCATGCAATGTAGGTTCGTGCTCCCAGAGCAGATCTCCAGGGCTGGGTGTTCACTAGTCCTAGGTTCCACCCCCTCCCCGCTCCATTTCTCTTCCTCCTGCTGGTGAGCTGGGGTAGGGGAAGGGCTTGGGTCCTGCCGGATCACTGCTTTGGTATGTTACTCTGTTCCGTGAGGTCTGCTCTTTTCTCCAGGTGTATGCAGTCTGGCGCAGCCTTCTTTCCTGTTGCTCTTTTAGAATTTGTTGTATTAAGTATATTTTCATATTATGTTTAGTTTTGGGAGTAAGTCTCTGTCTCACCTCTCATGACACCATCTTTAATCCCACAATGCATTTTAATATGTACTGTAATAATTGACATCTCAGAAAAAAAGTGGGTGGAAAAAAGTTCATGCATTAAAAGTTGTTTACCTTATAGGTTGTGCTAGAGTAAGATTTGCTTTATCCCTTATTCTACAAATGATAATATATTCATTCACCTTAAAAAGAAAGCAAAACTCAGTGGTGGTAGCTTCATTGCACTAGAAGACAGCTATAAATCAGCTGAAGAAGGAGTTCCAATGATAATGTGCACTTCTCTGTCCAGAGAGAAATAAATTCAAGAGAGACAGTTAGTGGCCATTGGAATGACCCATTTATCCCTGCATTTCTGTCTAGTCCTTAATTGTGTGGCTTCACATACTAAAAATTTGAAAAATAGAAACTGTGACTTAGCTTAGGAGAAGGGAAGTATTTTTCTCTTTTGTATTTTACTGTCTGATATCTGAACTGAGATTTATATTTAACCAAAATAAAATTCTACAAATACTTATCCTTGTATAAGTAATTAAAGGAAAGGACTGTATCTTATCTTGGTGCCCCCCAACCCCACTGCATCTAGCAGAAGACTGTTTGTTTAGCCAATAAATAAGTGAATTAAAAGTAAATAGGTTGCCATAAAATGAGAGTTGAATAATTGATAGATTAGTAGTATAAAATATGAAGAAACATTTAAACTTAATTCCTCTGCCTTTACATTGACAATATATTTGCTTTTTAAAAAGCCACAATTTAAAAACTGGAGAGCCACATATAAGAGAATGAAACTGGATTACTGTCTAACCCCATATACAAAAGTAAACTCAAAATTGATCAAAGACTTGAATGTAAGTCATGAAACCATAAAACTCTTAGAAAAAAATATAGGCAAAAATCTCTTGGACATAAACATGAGCAACTTCTTCATGAACATACCTCCCCAGGCAAGGGAAACAAAAGCAAAAATGAACAAGTGGGACTATATCAAACTACAAAACTTCTGTACAGCAAAGGACACCATCAGTAGAACAAAAAGACATCCTACAGTATGGGAGAATATATTCACAAATGACATATCCAATAAGGGCTTGACATCCAAAATATATAAAGAGCTCATGCAGCTCAACAAACAAAAAGCAAATAATCCAATAAAAAAATGGGCAGAGGAGCTGAACAGACACTTCTCCAAAGAAGAAATTCAGATGGCCAACAGGCACGTGAAAAGATGCTCCACATCCCTAATCATCAGAGAAATGCAAATTAAAACCATAAGGAGATATCACCTCACACCAGTTAGGATGGCCAACATCCAAAAGACAAACAACAACAAATGTTGGAGAGGATGTGGAGAAAGGGGAACCTTCCTACACTGCTGGTGGGAATGTAAATTAGTTCAACCATTGTGGAAAGCAGTATGGAGGTTCCTCAAAAAACTCAAAATAGAAATACCATTTGACCCAGGAATTCCACTCCTAGGAATTTACTCTAAGAATGAAGCAAAGCAATTTGAAAAAGACATATGCACCCCTATGTTTATCGCAGCACTATTTACAATAGCCAAGAAATGGAAGCAACCTAAGTGTCCATCAGTAGATGAATGGATAAAGAAGATGTGATACATATACACGATGGAATATTATTCTGCCATAAGAAGAAAACAAATCCTACCATTTGCAACAACATGGATGGAGCTAGAGGGTATTATGCTCAGTGAAATAATCAGGTAGAGAAAGACAAGTATCAAATGATTTCACTCATCTGTGGAGTATAAGAAAAAAGGAAAAACTGAAGGAACAAAACAGCAGCAGACTCACAGAACCCAAGTATGGACTAACAGTTACCAAAGGGAAAGGGACTGGGGAGGATGGGTGGGAAGGGAGGGATAAGGGGGGAAAAGGGGCATTACGATTCGCACACGTAAGGCAGCAGCGGGGGACACGGGAAAGGCAGTATTCCTGGAGAAGACAAGTAGTGATTCTATAGCATCTTACTACGCTGATGGACAGTGACTGTAGTGGGGTCTGTGGGGGGGGACTTAATAATAGGGGGTCTAGTAACCATAATGTTGTTCAGGTGATTGTACATTAACGATACCAAAAAAAAGCCACAGTTTAGACACTGCTCAAGTGTTTATCCATATTAATCTTCATTAGGAATTATTTAAATACAAACAATAATATATGAAAGTAATAGGAAAAAAAATTATCTATAAAGCCAGCTGTAGTTTAGAGACTTACATGCTTTCATTTATATTAGAGAATTCAAGTTGATATGGCTTGCAAGAGATTTAAATAAAGGACAACCTTGTACTGTGCATATTCATATAATGAAGTGTTTACATAGTTAATAAATTATTTGGTTTACATATCTTGGTTAAAAACAGACATGGCATTTTCTTCAAGGAAAGTGCAGAAATAGCTACTGAGCTGCAACACACTATTACATTTAGAAAAGTTTTCATTAGGTATCAGTGTCTTTGAACATCCATCTCTCAGTTGATCTGAATTAAAGGAGCACAGCAAAGGTGAGAGTAATTTAAAGCAGCACCTCAACCAAAAATCAACTCATACTTATTTTTTTACAATGTGTTTTTATTATCGCATTCAAGGAATTCATTTATGACATTCTTAGAACCCACCCTGAAAAACAATGAAACCCCATGTGAAGACAAATGTCAGGAGGATCTAGGAAATTATCCGATTTCCCCTATCTTCCTTTTTTTCATCTGCTTCATGTTAGGAATCTACATACCAAAACAACCATGTTTTTAAAAAAGGAAGAATTCAGGAAACTGCTTTCTTTATTTTGGCTGAATAATGCTAAAAATCTGAATTTCATTGATAATTCTAATGCAATTGACTATCATTTGACTGATGTTACCGGTTAGTTCAGTTAAAATAAATTCACTTGTTCTGCCTTACAGATAAAAGAAAAGAATGTCCTCTCATTTTCTCTTGGAGCCAGTAAACATAGTGTTACAGGGTTTCAAAGTCAGAAACTAAAAGAAGTAGATGTGAATATTAATAAATTCATAAATAAGACATGTTTCCATACAATTTCAGATAATAGCATGGCTCCAAACAAGGCTCAAGTGTATAGGGAAAGTGATAAAAACCTTAATTGTATTTTCTGCTTTCTATCTTAGGTAATGAATTTTTGTTAAAACGCAGTACCTCTCTGCACTGAGCATTTAATATAAGTATAGTATAACCCAACAATCCCAGTGCAGCCCATGTTCTATATGTAATAGTATCTCTGTGTGAGTCTTTCATTTGGTGGGCTCTGATAGATATCTGGAATGACAGCATAGCCAGAGCAACTGCCTAAAGATGGATGGAGAACTGCTAGCAAAATGGAAATTAACTCCATGGTGTGTTGATACGTGTGTGCTTTTAACAAGCACACAAATATCATGGAAGATTGACTGTTCATTTAGCTGACTCTCCTTGCAAAGGTGGTGTGGAAGAGCAATTGTATAAGATGCAATGAAAAAATTCCAATATTTTTTGAGGTGGATAGTAGGAATAGTCAATGCAATTTTGAGACATGAGACATTTTTTTTCATGAGAAGACATTTTTGAAATTATATAATGAGAATATATTTGACATATATTAATCTGTAGGTCATTTTGGGTTAAATGCATCTACTGTAGAAATCAAAGTTAAGTTGTATATGTACATTGGGATGTTTACACATAGACATCTTGTATGATGGATCTGCTTTTTATTTTCTTAAAGCCCTAAGATCAACAAAGAAGAATTATACGTACTGATAATGGAAGGGAGAAAATGTGCCAGCAGCTGACTGCTTCCCACACCCAGTTTGAAATGTTTATGAGTTATAGAGAAAGAACCACTGCAATCAACAAAAGTGTGCTCACTGCTATACATCCAGATGAAAAGTGAACAAAGCGGTGAGATATTTAGATATTTTATCTAGCACACACCAGGTTCTATTGATTCCCTCTTTATAGAGTTAGTTTTGAGAGAGAGGACTGATTTATCCAGGTTTCAGGATAAACAATTTATATCAGAATTTTGCTGTATGTGAACCTGTGTTATAATAAGACTATTTTGAAAATACCAAAATGTTTAATTGAATTATTCTACTATCATCTGTATTATTTTTAAATGTATTCACAGAACTTGAAGATTTAGTGATAAATTAGCTATTGGAATTTTTGTTTTAAGTATTTGATAACAAGACATTTTTGTTGATTTTTAGATGAATATAATCAAATTTAACCTTAGAGCTTCCACAATACCCAATAAGTTGAAAAGATATTGCTTCTTTTATGCCATCACTGTACAAAAAAACACATGCAAGACTTACAACTTTCATTGTAAGGAATTTTCACCTCTAGCTATTTTTCAGCTAAGCAAACTATATGTGAATGTCAAGGACTGTTTTGCTGGTTTCAGCCTACTCCAAATGTATAGATGCAAAGTAGAAACAAATTAAGTATTTCCAAATATACTTGTGTTTATATTAAGTACATCAAATATCTGAATGATTAACTGACATTTTCACTTTTCTCCTGACTTTAAGGGTGATGCAAAATAACCATATGCTTTTAAAAAGAATATTGACTAAAGAGTCATTAATATTATAACACATTATTCTAGTTCTAAGTTTTACTCACTTATGAGAAGTACAAAGGTCAAGAGTCATTTCCTGAATATCAATTTTAATGTCAGAACAGTTTATATTTGGCAGTTTAATTTTAATCTGAAAGAGAAAATGAAAAGAAAAATACTGTTATTTTGAAGAACAGTTAATTTGAAGAGTGTAAGAAAATATGGGGAAATGAGAACTATTATTTATGAAGCCCCAACTATATACCAGGCTGTGACCATTCCTTATAACAATGTTGAGAAGCAGGGATTATTACCCCCATTTTACAGATGGGGAAACTGAGATACTGAGAAATTTAGTGAGTGGCCCAAGAGCAACTGTCTGAAATTTGACAAGGTCTATCTGACTCCAAAGCTATATGGAAACACTTTGGTTACTTGCCTGTAACCTTCATTGTCTAAAGGTGTATGCCAATGTACCTTCTAGAGATGGGGGCCTTCAACTGCCTTTATATAAGTGGGCACTTGGCATAAAAAATGGTTAGTTCCTCATGTGGGGTGTGGTTTGGTGATGCCATCTTGTAGTCTCCTAGTATAAGCTCCCATACCACATTTCCTAGAGAAGTGTAGTTAGGAGTCCATAAAAGTTGTTAACATAACAAAAGAAAAATAACAATATGACTCCCTCCATAAAACAATGGGACTATTTATTGGTCTGGTTAAGATTTCACTGAAAAATGCATCATCTCAATTACCACATCACCCAGCAATTCCACTCCTAGGTGTATACCCAAGAGCATTAAAAACAGTATTCAAACAAAAACATGTACCTAATGTTTTTGTTCACACCATTATTCACAATAGCTGTGAATGAAAGGTGCAAACAATCCAAATGCTCATCAACTGATGAATGGATAGCCAAAATGTAGTATGTCCATAAAATGGAATATTATTCAGCTACAAAAAGGAATGAAGTACTATAACATGGATGAACCTTGAAAACATTAAGCTAAGTGAAAAAAGCGAGGCACAAAAAGCCACATATTATAGGATTCTATTAATAGGAAATATCCAGAATCAGCAAATTAATAGAGACTGAAAACAGACTGGTGGTTGCCAGAGGCTGGGGAGGGAGAGAAGAGGTGTGATGTTTAATGAGTATGGATTTCCTTCTGAGTTGATGAACATGCTCTGGAATTAGGTATTGGTGATGGTTGTGCAACATTGTGAATATACTAAATGTCACTAATGGTAAATTTTATATTATGTGTATCTTGACAAAATATAAAATCTCATCTCTCACTCTAATTTAATTAATTATCTCTTTGATAAAAGTTGATGATCTGTCTACCTACCTACCTATCTTTCTGAGATGACATGGCATATGGTTTCCATACACACAAAAAAACAACCTAAGGTTAAAGTAAATTATGAAGCCTTCTCTAAAATGAGGTAGAAGACTTGAAATATTGGACATCTGGTGATTTCAAAGCTGGAAGGGCAAGGATAAAAGCAACAGGTTATGAGGGAAATACATATCAAATAAGAAATGGGAAAAATAAAATTCCTTGTAAGAAGCTTAAAGTAGGCAATAGTGTTTTTGCAGTATAATGTGGACCAATACATGTCTGTGAGCTATATTTTACTTTATTAAATCTGTATATAAAAATATTTGTAACTAGAGTTGTAGAGGTCCTACTATCAAAATATATCCTGTGATTAATGTTTTCATTAAGCAAAGAATTATCTAACTGTATTTTGAAAATTCAGATCTTCATAATTAGAGATACTTAAAGTGACAGAAATAGGACATTTCTCAGAGGTAGTGTTCAGTGCTCCACCTCAAAGCAAATGAGCATTCTATTGAACAAAGAAAGACCCATTTAATGGTAATAACTCATATCTGAGAGTTGAGTTGAGATATTCTTTTGTTGCAGGATGACTCATGTCACCTGGACCAAGGGATATGAATTTTTTTTTAGTCTGAAATATTGAGATCTTTCAAGGTAAAAAATTATTTCCCCAGGGTTGAAATGACATTTGAGAAAGGAAAAAAAATTATGACTTATATGAAATTTACATAGAACTTTCAGGTTGAACTTTAAAGTGGTTCTTAATATCATTTGCAACTCTAGTGAAGGATAGTTCAGAAACAACTCCCTAATTTTTCCTCTTGAGGAAATTAAAACTGTATAAAAATAGTTTCAGAAGAGGGACAGGAAGGAACAAATTAAGTGGAATGGTACACATTAAATATCTCATAAGATAGAACATTCAATGAGGAATCTTAAGAGAAAAACTCCTTCTGAAACATGAATCAGACTTCTTTAGAAATACTTTTAAAGAATTTCTAGAAAATGTACATGGTTATTTATTGACTTCTAATTGTACCCAAGACCTAACTTGTCCAACATTAGTAAATACAGTCACTGACCGAGCAATTAAAAGGAACTGATGTTCCTCTCTTTACATAGGGTGCAAGTTGAATTTATTTGAAAGAATAAATCATTTTAATAGGTAAACTAAGGAAAACTGCTAAAAATTTCAGTGGGAAACTTTCAACCTTTTGGGAGCTCAAACTTTGGAGTCAAACTTGGGTTTGAATTCTAGTTCTGTTGCTTATTAGTTATCTATTGTTGTATAACCAAAACCAATTACACTCCCCTCCCCAAATTTAGGGCTCAAAACAATAAATATTTATTATCTCACACATTTTCTATGGGTTAGGGATTTGGGTAGTTTTGGCTTAGGGTCTAAAATGAGGTTGTAGTCAAGATACTGGCTGGAACTGCGACATCTGAAGGCTTTATTGGGACTAGTGGATCTGCATCCAAGATGGCTCATTCACATAGCTGCTGGCAAGAGGCCTCATTTCTTCACCACATGGACTTCTCTGTAGGGCTTAGAGTGAGTATTCTTATGATACAACAGCTATCTTCTCCCCAGAGTGAATGATCCAAAAGAGGAAGGCAAAAACAATGTTTTTTTTTTTAACTCAGAAACTATACACTTTCATTTCTGTAATATCCTATTGGTCAGCCCTATTCAATGTGAGAAGGGACTACACAAAGGGAAGAATTATCAGGAGGTGAGACTCACTTGGAGCCATCTTTTAGGCTGGCTACAACAGTACTCATCACTAACTTCAGTTCAAACCTCTGAAAAGTAGCAGCAAAAAGGTCCACTAACTTATGGTTTGTGAGATCCTGTCTTCCAACTTTCAGCTTGTCTTCAAGCAAGCAGTCAAAACTACTTGCTTACCGAATAGCCAAAGCAATCCTGAGAAGGAGGAATAAAACAGGGGGAATTACGCTCCCTGACTTCAAGCTCTACTACAAAGCCACAGTAATCAAGACAATTTGGTATTGGCACAAAAACAGACCCACAGACCAGTGGAACAGAATAGAAAATCCAAACATTAACCCAAACATATACAGTCAATTAATATTTGATAAGGGAGCCTTGGATATACAATGGGGAGATGACAGCCTCTTCAGCAGCTGGTGTTGGAAAAACTGGACAGCTACATGTAAGAGAATGAAACTGGACTACTGTCTACCCCATACACAAAGGTAAACTCAAGGTGGATCAAAGACCTGAATGTAAGTCATGAAACCATAAAACTCTTAGAAAAAATATAGGCAAAAATCTCTTGGACATAAACATGAGCGACTTCTTCATGAACATATCTCCCCGGGCAAGGGAAACAAAAGCAAAAATGAACAAGTAGGACTATATGAAGCTGAAAAGCTTCTGTACAGCAAAGGACACCATCAGTAGAACAAAAAGACATCCTACAGTATGGGAGAATATATTCATAAATAACGTATCCGATAAGGGGTTGACATCCAAAATATATAAAGAACTCATGCACCTCAACAAACAGAAAGCAAATAATCCAATTAAGAAATGGGCAGAGGACATGAATAGACACTTCTCCAAAGAAGAAATTCAGATGGCCAACAGGCACATGAAAAGATGCTCCACATCGCTAATCATCAGAGAAATGCAGATTAAAACCACAATGAGATATCACCTCACACCAGTGAGGATGGCCAACATCCAAAACACAAACAACAACAAATGTTGGCAGGGATGTGGAGAAAAGGGAACCCTCCTACACTGCTGGTGGGAATGCAAATTAGTTCAACCATTGTGGAAAGCAGTATGGAGGTTCCTCAAAAAACTCAAAATAGAAATACCATTTGACCCAGGAATTCCACTCCTAGGAATTTACCCTAAGGATGCAGCAGCCCAGTTTGAAAAAGACAGATGCACCCCTATGTTTATCACAGCACTATTTATAATAGCCAAGAAATGGAAGCAACCTAAGTGTCCATCAGTAGATGAATGGATAAAGAAGGTGTGGTACATATACACAATGGAATATTATTCAGCCATAAGAAGAAAACAAATCCTACCATTTGCAACAACATGGATGGAGCTAGAGGGTATTATGCTCAGTGAAATAAGCCAAGCTGAAAAAGGCAAGTACCAAATGATTTCACTCATATGTGGAGTATAAGAACTAAGGAAAAAAAAAAAACTGAAGGAACAAAACAGCAGGAGACTCACAGAACCCAAGAACTGACTAATAGTTACCAAAGGGAAAGGGACTGGGGAGGATGGGTGGGAAGGGAGGGGTAAGGGGGAAGAAGGGACAATACGATTAGCAGATGTAATGTTCAGGGGGCACAGGGAGGGCTGTACAACCCAGAGAGGACAAGTAGTGACTCTATGGCACCTCACTACGCTGATGGACAGTGACTGCAATGGGGTTGGGAGGGGGGGGACCTGATGAAGGGGGTAGTGTAATCACCATAATATTACTCATTTAATTGTAGATTAATGATATCAAAATAAACTTAAAAAAATAAAATAAATAAAAAATAAAACTACTTGCTTAGTCTCTTTGGGAATTCACTTTGGGGCCTTCCTGGAGGTGAAGGTAGGTCAAATTGCTTACAAATTGTTTTCGTGGTCCTTCATTTATTCTCCTCTGTGTGTTGTAAGAGAGCTGGCTCAGTATACCAAAGCCTTTGGGGGGATCATTAATGTAGGATTATCATTTTGAGTTTTAACTTTCCTCTTTCCTTTTTGGTCCTTATGATAGATTTATATGACACGATGGTTCCTAAAGAAATAGTATTCCCATAATCTGTAAGTGATTTATGCAGGTTCCCTAGATCCTTGGATAGGCGTTGATGACCATATAAGATGTCTGAAAATTGAAATGAGGCCAACAGCAAGTGTTCAATGGAGATCATCCATTTTAGGTTTTCTCTTGAACTGTCACTTCTTGACTACCAGAACAAAAGAATAAATAAAACACCTTATTGGCCAGTCTACACTATTTAGTGAAATTTTGGTGAAGCTTAAGACATA
>JAVSCE010002315.1:0-31741 GCA_032199065.1 Smutsia gigantea | reverse complement strand
GGGCCAAACGTCCAGACACCATCACATTAGAATTAGGGTTTCAATATATGAATTTTGGGGAGATGCATTCAGTCTATTACACTCTCTCATATTCTGAAAATCTCTAAAATATCCCTTCTAATCCAGTTTGTTCGGATTCTTTGTACGATCAGGACTTGTGTTCCTTGTCTTATTCCCTGGCTTTTTAAATCTTAAACTAAAAATCCAGCTCTACGTGTGATTAGCAAAGGAAATGTCTTGGTTTCTTTTTTTGGTTCAGAGGGCGAGAGGAAAGATGTGGCCCCCGTGGCTGCAGTAATGGCAGCGATAATCAGAGGCAGAACCCGAAAGGAGCTGAGCAGTAACCGCTAGCTGCAACTGCCCTTCCATTTTAAGGGATTTCCCTACAATTCTCTCGGTAACTTAGAATCTCTATTACTCTGAGATTTTATCATCTTCTCAAATTCTACCAAATGCCCTCTCAGCATAATAACACATTTCAGAAATTTGGAAGCTTGTTCTCAAAAGCTTTCATCAGCTCACTATGAAGATGAAGCAAATCTTTAGTATTTAGAATGCAATTTGCTAAATCAAAAATTGTATTTGGCTTTTGACCTTTTAAGAATTAATAAGATGTAAACAATGATTTTACTTTTAGTCAGCTGAGCTTTCCATTTCCATGAAAAAATAAAATTATTTTACCACTGCTAAGACTGCCAATTTCATGTTAAGACATTGCTTGCATCAGCCTCCCTTATCATTAAGGCATTTCATATCTCTGAATTCCAGAACCCTCTAAATAGAAATAAATAGTACTGCAGAAAACCATTCAATCATCCAGTTTTTAAGAAAGAAAGAAAAAAAGAAAAAATCATCCAGTATTGCCATTTTGCTAAAATTTGACTTCGTCAAGTCGTAACTGTTTATGGATTTAATGATCATACTTTTCCTTTACAACCCTACAGGAGACTAAAGTAAAAGGTATAGTAAAGAAAATGTTAGCCACAAGAATGGGGACTTTTTTGAAAACCTTCTGACCCTTTCAAATCGTGTTTGACACATTTTTCTTGTGCATGAATTGCTTTGTATTTTATCAATGCTGAGTTAGCATTGTAGGAATAAAAACAATGTTTGGTTATTATATTGTTAATATTCAAATGTTTGAACAATTAAAATTCATATTAAAAATAATAATAATTACAGATATTTTAATTATCTACATTTCCTTGAAATCCACTAATATCAGGAAGAATCACTGTATAAATGAAGACATTATTAAGCATTTAATATTATTCAAGATTTTGCTATATTCTGGCCTCTTCAGCTTTAATAGCCCTTCCTGTCCTGATAGGAATGTACCCAATTGTACAGACACAGAATCTGCTTTAGCTCATTAAAAGGAAGCACTTAACTCTAGCAAATTTTAATGTGTTCTACATTCCTTTTTGCAAGTACAGTTAATTTTGTTCTTTATATGAGTTTTTTATTATAATTATTAAACTCTCTAGTTATACAAAATGGCATACTGCCCTTTTTCCTCTCTTTAAAAATAGTGCAAGTACTGAACAACAGCTTATTTCAGTTATTCTGTGCTGTGTATAAGAATGTGAGCATTATCTCTATAATATCTTGAAGAAAATCCTGGAATGTAAAGTAGAACTCCCCCATTTCTGATATTAAAATATCAGTTTCATGAAAATGACCCTTCTGTGAAAAGGATGTAATGTGGTAATCATACCAGTTATCCAATCATTTTTCTCTTAATTTTTGAGGCTCTATCTTAAAGGCCTAAAAAAGTGTAGACTTTTCCCAACTATTACTTACACTTATAAGTTTAATTATTTTAAGGCAGTTGAAATTATTTAAAACTGGAAAAACAGAAGCAATATTTAAGTTTGATCTTGAGTAGGATTTCAGCAGCTAGAAATATGGAAGAACGTGGAACAAACAATATAGGAAAGAGCTGCCAATGATGATAAGAATTCCTGAGCACCGCTTAGGCACTCTGTCCAGGAACCATGCTATTTGCTTTTTTTTTTAAGGCATTCTCTTAAACTTAATGTTGAGCTAACTGTATTTGCATATTACATATGAGTAAACCAATGCAAGATGTGTTAAACAAGTACACAAAGTATCAACTACCTGAATTAAAAGAAATAGAAAGTTAGATTTAGTTTAGAACTTCCTAACATCAGAGCTGATGCTATTTCAAATATATGCATCTTTTTCTAAATTGAGTATAGATATCACTGTTTACAAGATTTTGTGATGATACAAAGACAACTTTTTTAAAAATTATTTTTATGGTTATTTTCTACTTATGGCAATGGTTATTGATTTTCCAAAAGTGTTATAAAGATCCCCTCTATAGTAAAGTCTCTTAAATATTGAGAATATAACATATAAATCCTTATATGCAAATGTCCATAGCATATATGGAATTATCTTCACACCATAATTTCCACAGCCTTGCTCAAGACAAGTAAAGAAGAGAAATTTTTTCTCCCTTCAAAGTAAAATAAGAAAAATAAAACAATGAAAGTCATAGCAATCTTCCACATAATGCAAACTGATATCAGAATATTTTTCGGTTCTTTGGAGGCCCTGTAGGAAACTCGCACTTTATATTTTCCTGTTAAGAGCTGTGTATATGCAGACAAAACTTTTGACTCCTACCTGGATTGGTTACTGTTTCTGAAGGTTCCTAACAAAACAAACACTCCCCTATAGGGAAAGAATGCTTAAAGACGGCTTGAAGTCAGCTCTCTGCAATGACCTACATTTGGCGCCCCCATACTCTTGCCATACTTGATAGGGGAGTACAAGATGCCCCACTGTGGCACTCTGTTCTAGGCCTGTAGTAGCAGACTTCTCCATCTATGTTTCTACATTCATAATTCACCAAACAAAAGCAAGTCAACAGTACCTTTGTTCACCCAGTCTATGTTTAAGTACAATGATAGACTCTGGAGGGCACATCAGGCTCCAGCAGGAACTCTCCAGGTCAAAATCTAATACATTTCCCAATTATTTCATCTTTTGTCTTCAGTTTCTTTTTCTATTTTTGTAAACATGCTAATTTCAGTTAAGTCCTTACCTATAAATGCTATCTGGATCACCCATGGATCTTTTTCAGTTGTCCATTTTTTCTCCTGGAAATATCTGGAATATATAAAAAGATTAGTGGAAAATTTTACTTAGTATAAAATTACTAGACATTCCAAGAGCACGGGTAATATCCTAAACAAAGGGAAAAAACAAACTCTGTACATATATAAATAAACTGCGTATAGATATATAGATAGAAAAAAAGATTTTTCATGGAAAAAAATGTTAAAGAGGTAAAAGCCTTGGAAGAAAAAATTTTGTTATTAATAACCGCAATTTGGTTAGTAAATTAATGAGTGACGTATATGTCTATGTAGCTCCAGGGGAAGTGTGTTCCTAGTGAAACCGGTGAAGCCGAAAAAGTCTAGGGAAAGGATAAAGTGGGAGAAACCCATTTATTGCTCACCAGAGGCCTGGTTCCCTTCGTCTGCTCTAGCCACCGCTCTTGCTCACTGTTTCTCTCACAGCCCATCGCACTTGCGTCTCTCCTCACCCCTTCAGGGAGAAACTCTGCAGGTGGAGCCCTGGTGACCCACAGGCACCAGACCAATTACTCAACAGAGGGGAGGATAGAACTGCTTCTCTCCACCCCTGGTCCCCAGAGGCTGATAGAAGAAACACCTATTAATATGTAAATAGACTAAGGCCAGGTGGGGCATTCTGGAAATTACTGCACTTTTACCCCCACAGTATATTACAAATGGTCTTTATAATCTAGTTACATTTTTTTTCATTTTTATTTCTTTTGGTATCATTACTATGCACTTACATGAACAACATTGTGGTTACTAGATTCCCCCATTAAAAAGTCACCATCACATACCCCATTACAGTCAC
Source organism: Smutsia gigantea (assembly GCA_032199065.1). Taxonomy (NCBI): domain Eukaryota; kingdom Metazoa; phylum Chordata; class Mammalia; order Pholidota; family Manidae; genus Smutsia; species Smutsia gigantea. The sequence continues at coordinate 27,817 of JAVSCE010002315.1, read as the reverse complement.
TGTCCATCAGTGTAGTAAGATCCTGTAGAATCACTACTTGTCTTCTCTGTGTTATACTGCCTTCCCTGTGCCCCCTCCCCTACATCATGTGTGCTAATGGTAATGCCCTTTTTTCCCCTTATCCCTTCCTTCCCACCCATCCTCCCCAGTCCCTCTCCCTTTGGTAACTTTTAGTCCATTCTTGGGTTCTGTGAGTCAGCTGCTATTTTGTTCCTTCAGTTCTTTGTTCTTATACTCCACAGAGGAGTGAAATCATTTGATACTTCTCTTTCTCTACCTAGCTTATTTCACTGAGCATAATACCCTCTAGATCCATCCATGTTGTTGCAAATGGTAGGATTTGTTTTCTTCTTATGGATGAATAATATTCCATTGTGTATATGTACCACATCATCTTTATCCATTCATCTACTGCTGGACACTTAGGTTGCTTCCATTTCTTGGCTACTATAAAAAGTGCTGCAGTAAACATAGGGGCACATATGTCTTTTTCAACCTGGGCTCCTGCATTCTTAGGGTAAATTTCTATGAGTGGAAATCCTGGGTCAAATGGTATTTCTATTTTGAGTTTTTTGAGGAACCTCCATACTGCTTTCCACAAAGGTTGAACTAATTTACATTCCCACCAGCAGTGTAGGAGGGTTCCCCTTTCTCCACATCGTCACCAACATCTGTTGTTGTTTGTCTTTTGGGTGTTGGCCATCTCACTGGTATGAGGTGATACCTCATTGTCGTTTTAATTTGCATTTCTCTGATGATTAGCAATGTGGAGCATCTTTTCATGGGCCTGTGGGCCATCTGAATTTATTCTTTGCAGAAGTGTATGTTCAGATCCTCTGCCCATTTTTTAATTGGCTTATTTGCTTTTTGTTTGTTGAGGTGCATGAACTCTTTTGTATATTTTGGATGTCAACCCCTTATTGGATAGGTCATTTGTGAATGTATTCTCCCATACTGTAGGATGCCTTTTTGTTCTACTGATGGTGTCCTTTGCTGTACAGAAGCTTTTTAGTTTGATATAGTCCCACTTGTTCATTTTTGCTTTTGTTTCCCTTGCCCGTGGAGATATGTTCACCAAGAAGTTGCTCATGTTTATATTCAAGAGATTTTACCTATGTTTTCTTCTGAGAGTTTTATGGTTTCATGACTTACATTCAGGTCTTCGATCCATTTCAAGTTTACTTTTGTGTATGGGGTTAAACAATAATCCAGTTTCATTCTCTTGCATGTAGCTGTCCAGTTTTGCCAACACCAGCTGTTGAAGAGGCTGTCATTTCCCCATTGTATATCCATGGCTCCTTTATCATATATTAGTTGACCATATATGCTTGGGTTAATATCTGGACTCTCTATTCTGTTCCACTGGTCTATGGGTCTGTTCTTGTGCCAGTACCAAATTGTCTTGATTACTATGGCTTTGTAGTAGAGCTTGAAGTTGGGAAGCGAAATCCCCCCTGCTTTATTCTTCCTTCTCAGGATTGCTTTGGCTATTTGGGGTCTTTTGTGGTTCCATATGAATTTTAGAACTATTTGTTCCAGTTCTTTGAAGAATACTGTCAGTATTTTGATAGGGATTGCATTGAATCTGTATATTGCTTTAGGCAGGATGGCCGTTTTGACAATAATAATTCTTCCTATCCATGAGCATGGGATGAATTTCCATTTATTAGTATCCTCAATTTCTCTTAGGAGTTTATTGTAGTTCTCAGGGTATAGGTCTTTCACTTCCTTGGTTAAGTTTATTCCTAGGTATTTTATTCTTTTTGATGCAACTGTGAATGGAATTGCCTTCCTGATTTCTCTTTCTGCTAGGTCTTCAGTGTGTAGGAATGCAACAGATTTCTGTGTGTTAATTTTGTATCCTGCAACTTTGCTGAATTCAGATATTAGTTCTTGTAGTTTTGGGGTGGATTCTTTAGGGATTTTTATGTACAATATCATGTCATCTGCAAACAGGGACAGTTTGACTTCTTCCTTACCAATCTGGATGCCTTTTATTTCTTTGTGTTGTCTGATTGCCGTGGCTACGACCTGCAGTACTATGTTGAATAAAAGTGGGGAGAGTGGGCGTCCTTGTCTTGTTCCTGATCTTAGAGGAACAGCTTTCAGCTTCTCACTGTTAAGTATTATATTGGCTGTGGGTTTCTCATATATTGCCTTTATTTTGTTGAGGTACTTACCCTCTATACCCGTTTTGTTGAGAGTTTTTATCATGAATGGATGTTGAATTTTGTTGAATGCTTTTTCAGCATCAATGGAAATGATCATGTAATTTTTGTCCTTCTTTTTGTTTATGTGGTGGATAATGTTGATGGATTTTCGAATGTTGTACCATCCTTGCATCCCTGTATTGAATCCCACTTGATCATGGTGTATTTTTGAATTCGGTTTGCTAATGTTTTGTTGAGTATTTTGCAATCCCTCTTGATGTATTTTTGAATTCAGCTTGCTAATATTTTGTTGAGTATTTTTCATCTATGTTCATCAGGGATATTGGTCTGTAGTTTTCTTTGTCTCTGGTTTCTTTGCCTGGTTTTGGTATTAGAGTGATGCTGGCTTCATAGAATGAGTTTGGAAGTATTCCCTTCTCTTCTATTTTTTGGAAAACTTTAAGGAGAATGGGTATTATGTCTTCTCTAAGTGTCTGATAAAATTCAGCAGTGAATCCATCTGGTCCGGGGGTTTTGTTCTTGTGTAGTTTTTTGATTACCAATTCAATTTCATTGCTGGTAATTGTTCTGTTTAGATTTTCCGTTTCTTCCTTGGTCAGTGTTGGAAGGTTGTATTTTTCTAGAAAGTTGTCCATTTCTTCTAGGTTATCCAGTTTGTTGGCATATAGATTTTCATAGTATTCTCTAATAATTCTTTGTATTTCTGTGGTGTCCATAGTGATTTTTCCTTTCTCATTTCTGATTCTGTTTATATGTGTAGATTCTCTTCTTTTCTTAATAAGTCTGGCTAGGTGTTTATCTATTTTGTTTATTTTCTCAAAGAACCAGCTCTTGGTTTCATTAATTTTTTCTATTGTTTTATTCTTCTCAATTTTATTTATTTCTTCTCTGATCTTTATTATGTCCTTCCTTCTGCTGACTTTGGGCTTCATTTGTTCTTTTTCCAGGTTCAATAATTATGAATTTAGACTATTCATTAGGGGTTATTCTTCCTTCTTTAAATAGGCTTGGTCTGCTGTATACTTCCTTTAGAACTGCCTTTGCTGCATGCCACTGAAGTTGGGGCATTGTGCTGTTGTTTTCATTTGTCTCCATATATACTGCTTGATCTCTGTTTTAATTTGGTCATTGATCCACTGATTATTTAAGAGCATGATGTTCAGCCTCCACGTGTTTGTGAGCCTTTTTGTTTTCTTTGTACAATTTATTTCTAGTTTTATACCCTTGTGATCTGAGAAGTTGGTTGGTACAATTTCAGTCTTTTTGAATTTACTGAAGCACTTTTTGTGGCCTAGTATGTGGTCTATTCTGGAAAATGTTCCATGTACACTTGAGAAGAATGTGTATCCTGCTGCTTTTTGGTGGAGAGTTCTGTAGATGTCTGTTAGGTCCATCTGTTCTAATGTGTTGCTCAATGCCTCTCTCTCCTTTCTTAATTTCTGTCTGGTTGTTCTGTCCTTTGGAGTGAGTGGTGTGTTGATGTCTCCTAGAATGAATGCATTACATTCTATTTCCCCTTTTAATTCTGTTAGTATTTATTTCACATATGTAGGTGCTCCTGTGTTGGGGGCATAGATATTCTATCCCTTTACTTTTAGTCTGTGTATGTCTTTGAGTTTTAAGTGAGTCTCTTGTAGGCAGCATATAGTTGGGTCTTGTTTTTTTATCCATTCAGTGACTCTATGTCTTTTGATTGGTGCATTCAGACCATTTACATTTAGGGTGATTATCGATAGGTATGTACTTACTGCCATTGCAGGCTTTAGATTTGTGGTTACCAGAGGTTCAAGGGTAACTTCCTTACTATCTAAGAGTCTAACTTCACTCACTCAGTATGCATTACAAACACAATCTAAAGGTTTTTTTTTTTTCCCTCCTTTTCTTCCTCCTTCATTATTTATATGTTAGGTATCATATTCTGTACTCTTTGTCTATCCTTTTTATTTGCTCTGGTGACAGCTATTTCACCGTAGGAACACTTCCATCTATAGCAGTCCCTCCAAAATACACTGTAGAGATGGTTTGTGAGAGGTAAATTCTCTTAGCTTTTGCTTGTCTGGAAATTGTTTAATCCCTCCTTCAAATTTAAATGATAATCTTCCCAGATAAAGTATTCTTGGTTCGAGGCCCTTCTGCTTCGTTGCTTTAAATATATCATGGCACTCCCTTCTGGCCTGTAAAGTTTCTGCTGAGAAGTCTGAGGATACCCTGATGGGTCTTCCTTTGTATGTGATCTTATTTCTCTGGCTGCTTTTAATAGTCTGTCCTTATCCTTGATCTTTGCCATTTTAATTATTATATACCTTGGTTTTGTCCTCCTTGGGTCCCTTGTTTTGGGAGATCTGTGCATCTCCATGGCTTGAGAGACTATCTCCTTCCCCAGATTGGGGAAGTTTTCAGCAATTATTTCCTCAAAGACACTTTCTATCTCTTTTTCTCTCTCTTCTTCTTCTGGTACCCCTACAATACGAATATTGTTCCATTTGAGTTGGTCACACAGTTCTTTTATTCTTTGAGATTCTTTTTTCTCTCTGTGCCTCAGCTTCTTTGTATTCCTCTTCCCTAATTTCTATTTCATTTATCATCTCCTCCACCGTATCTAGTCTGCTTTCAATACCCTCCATTGTGTTCTTCAACAATTGGATCTCCATCCTAAATTCATTCCTGAGTTCTTGAATATTTTTCTGTACCTCCATGAGCATGTTAATGATTTTTATTTTGAAATCTCTTTCAGGAAGATTCGTAAGGTTGATTTCATTTGAATCTTTCTCAGGTGTAATCATAATTTTTCTTTGACCCAGTTTCCTTTGAGGTTTTATAATTTGTCTGTGGTGCCCTCTAGTGCCCAGAAGCTCTACTCTATGGAGCTTCTGAGCCCCTGGAGCAATGTCAGGGGTTGCAGGAGAGCGGTGTTGGTGCTTAGGAGGAGGAAAGAGCTGTTTCCTGCTTCCAGGCTGCTATGCCTGTCTCTACTGCCAGAACCAGTGGGGAACACACAGGTGTAAGCCTCTATGCTTTGTGTTTGTAGCTGCCATAGGTGGGGCTTCCCTCTGGCTGGCCTGATGCCAGGGCAGGGGTTGCCAGTTTTCTAGCCTGAGCCAGGTGCAGGCTAGCAGGGAGGAAGTCAGAGCAGGCTGTGTATCATGGTTGGGGGCCTTGGAGCTGTGTAGCCAGCCAGGGGGATGGAGTGCCTGAAGATCCTTTAAGCTCCCAACCTGCTGGGCGGAGTGCACCCAGACAATTTTGTTTACTTGTCCTTTCTCCTGAGCAGTAAGCTCTGTGCAATCCTTGCCCCTTTAGCAGCCCTCTTGCTTTTAGGAAGTCTCTCAGACTGCCCACCCAGATCAGCCAGATATGAATCCGTTTTCCACAAGCAGCTGGAATCTCTGTCTCTCCAGGTATTCTTCCTGTCTTAGCTTTCCAACCTCACTAAATCATCAGAGCACCATACAATGTTGGTTTATGCTACCAGAGCAGATCTCCACGGCTTGGTGTTCAGCAGTCCCAGGCCTCTACTTCCTCTCTGCTCTGTTTCTCTTCCTTCCATGGTGAGCTGAGGGGTGTGGAGCATGGGTAGCGCCTCGGTCCTGCTGGGTCACAGCTTTGGTACGTTACCCTGTTCCATGAGGTCTGCTCTTTTCTCCAGGTGTATGCAGTCTGGTGCAGCCTTCTCTCCTGTTGCTCTTTCAGAATTAGTTGTATTAATTATATTTTCTTATTATATGTGGTTTTAGGAGGAGGTCTCTTTCTCACTTCCCATGCCGCCATCTTTAATCTCTCTACTATTATTATTAATAACAACATTTCATTAAGCCTTCACAGATGGGCAGGCACCATTCTGTTATCTGAAAATATAATCATTCACTGAATCCTCACAATGAACTTCTGAGATAAGTGTTATTTTCTCTGCTCTGTAGATAAGAAACAGGCTGAGAGGTGAAGTGCCATGCCCCAGATCAGAAAGCGGGTAAGTGACTGACTCCTAGTTATATTATTTTAAAGTTTTTTTAGTTAGTATTAAACACAAAAGAAATTTGTTCTCTAGTTTTTGAAACATATATATATTTTGTTTTGTTTTATCTGGGTTTTTGCTTAATGAGTGACCTAATTGAAAGACCTGCTTCCCAAATATATTCTCTACATGAATTGCTCAGTCTCTATACTAAATAATGAGGGTTTAAGTCTCATTAGCAAAAAAAAAGACTCTGATTCATAATGTGGAATATTTCTTATTTTTTCACCTTGTATTAGCCAATATTCATTATTATATGCTGCTTCAGCTATACTGAAAATTAGCATTCATGATATAAATAGCCATCAGTCTATAAAGTTGTAACTCAGTTCAACCTTACATAACCTTTAAATACCAATAAAGCATATAGGCCTGATATTTTCAGTGTAATCAAACATGTCAAGTACCTGGGCCATGGTTAGTTTCACAAGAACATTCAGTGTATTTGCACCAAGAGAAATTACATTATTATTCCACTACTTCAGCCAATCTGTTTTTGTTTTCAAATTTTGACCATCTTGACATTGCTTTTAGGACCACTCTTTAGTTCAGAGTCCAGTATATTTTCCACTTTCTTTATCTCTAATTTTAAAGTCACTACAAAGTCAACAATTCAAGATGAAACACATGTAGATTTGCCAAACCATAACTAATAGATTGTCTGTGTAGAGATGAGCACAATAATCAAATTATCCTACCCAGAGATCTAAATTTAAGCTCCTTAGATAAATTTGTTGACAAAAGAAATAGGTTCAAAAGAAGAGGAGTCTCTGAGGAATGAGGGTAACTTTTTGCAAATACTTTTTCAAAGTCCTACTTAGAAATACATTCAGGTGTTCATTCCAAAGATTGCAAAGTCCTTGAAAGCAAGAAGCAAGATCTTATTCATCATTTAACCAACACATAGAGTGGTATCTCATATAGTAGAAAGCTAAAAATAATATATGCAATAGCTTTTAGTGGTTTAAACCTGTAACTCTGTAAGACTCCACATTCTGAAAACATTGCAGTGATCTGCTGATGAGTCTGTTTTGTTTTCTTCTCAAATCCTCAATTCTGTTCTTCATTCTCTTCTCCCATAAGCTCTAAAATACAAAGATCATTACTCCATATAGTGATTATTTATTGATTCAAACTACATGTTTTATTACATCTCTGCTAAATACTAGGCATTATGTTAGATGATGGGTTTAAAATGGTGGACTAGTTAAAGATATATCCTACTCTCCTGGAGCTCACAGTCTATGAGACTATCAAATTCAACGTAATAGAGTTAGTGCCATAATAGGAAAAGTAGCAAGTGCACCCTGCATTAGAAGGCACCTAAAAAGCTTCAAGGAGAAACTGGTATCTCAACTGACAAGTGAAGAGGAGTAGAAGATAGTCAAATTGAGATTGGGTAACATATGTATCAGGAAGAAGGTGCTGGATCGAAGAGGTAGATCTCACCTTAGTGAAACTCTGTCTTCAATGAGAAAATGGGAAGAAATTCTTTCTTTCTGAAGCAAAGAGTAGGGAAGAGACCCAGGCAAGACATTACATGGTGTAAGGAAGGGAGAAGTCAAAACAAAACAAAAACAAGCAAGAAAAGACTAGATTATTAAAGGCCTTGTACGTTTCCACATCTATGCTTTTATGCCACCTTTGTTGATATTTACAAATCAGTTTCAACTATTTTGAATCACACTGTGTTTTTGTCTTATCACTGGGTTTGCAATTGATTTTCCTCACATGTCCTTTAAAGAAATGACTTGAGTAAAGATAAAGTAAACTGTCCTTTTGGAGTAGATAATTGAACAAAATCACATTCTGATTTTGTTTATAAGGAAGAGGAGAAACATCTGTTGGGTAGAAAAAGAAATCAAGTATTGTCCCATATAACTGGTAAAATAAGAAGCACCAAAATTGTAGTCTATATGAAGTTACCATTTACATCATGATTTTTAAAAATATTTTATTAATTTTTTTATATATGCAGGTATCTCTAGTAGATAATTATGTATTTATAGTATTATCAACATTACTAATTTGATCCTGGAACTTAGTTGCCTTTAATAGGAATACAGTTTTCATATACTGTAATGGAATAGAATAAGACCCTATAAGAGGATTTGTTTAATGTACACATTTGGGAATTGCTTGATAAGGAAAGAAAATACTTAAAGCCTGATAGTGAGAATAAAGGATAATCTGTTAAGTCCAAGCATAAAACCTGGCACATGGTACATGTTCACTAAATGGGAGACAAATGGATTTACTATAAATGGTGTAAAGATGGGTACCTGATTTTGTTTTTTGCAAAATTAATCTTAATGCTCACCTACTTAAGAATATATGTAAATACAGCTCACATCTCTTTAAATTTTTTTTGAAACCTATGTTTATTTTCTTTCATGAATGTCTTATAGTTTTCAGTGTACAACTATTTCACCTTCTTGGATAAGTTTATTTCTGATTATTCTTTTTGATGTAGTTGTTTTCTCAATTTCATTTTTGTATAGCTCATTGTTAGTATATAGAAGTGCAACTGATTCTTGTATGTTGATTTTCGTATCCTAAACTTTGCTGAATTATACGTTATAATATTTTTGTTAAAAAAATGTATTTTCTGCATGTAAGATCATGTAATCTGCAAAGAGATAATTTTACTTCCTCCTTTCTTATTTGAATGCCTTCCTTTTTCTTGACTAATTGCTATGGCTAAGACTTCCAGTACTATGTTGAACAGACATGGTAAAATTGGGAATCTTTGCCTTGTTTCTGATCTTAGGAAAAGCTTTTGATTTTTCACCATTGAGTATGATGTTAGTGTCAGTTTTTCATATATGGCCTTTATGTTGTTGAGGTAAATTCCTTCTGTGTCAGATGCTTCTCAAATTGGACTGGGAGACAAACATTAACTTTGTGTTCAACATCAATGTTTGTTTGACAGATAATTTGATTCCAATGAAAGTGACAGCTGGTTCCTTATTTAGAGAAAGGTGGCAGCTGTCATGCCTTTGGACTAAAAATTTCCATAGAAGATGGCTAGAATGCCAATCTATAATTTAATGACTTCTGTGAAAAGAGTACATTTGTTTTCCTCAGTCTTTCAAATGGACAGTTTATGATAACTGGTCTCAAATTGATTTTGTTGCATAAATAGCCATTAACCCCATATACAAGTAGCAGAAAACCCCGGCTTTCACAGTTAAAAATATTCGTTTCTCTAATTAATACTAGACTATTTCTTCCATTTAAACAAACTATTTAATCTACTATTTTACTGTGTTTTCCTCAGGGTTTTCTGGCTGTTTGTGTTACTTATAGTGATGCAACTGTGCTATAAACTTTCATAATGGAGTTCAATGAAGTTGTTAGTAAATACACAATAATAACCATTCATTAGTGATGCCTATACAAACTCATTGTGGTAATCAAAACACCAGTGGGCTATCTTTCACCATGACCTCCTGTGGTTAACATCATTATGGAATGTCTGTTTTTACACAGCCATTGAGGAAACAAATTAAGTTGCAGTTTTCTTTCTTTTTCAATTACCAGAGCAATCTAGATTTACCTGAACTACTATTTTTTAAAAGTACAGCCTGAAAATATGAGATTGAATATTAAAAACCCTAGTTATATACTAAATCTTCTCATTATAACCTATAACCACAATTTTTCTAGGCATCTCTGAATCAAAAGAATAATCAGAGTTGCAATAGACTTCACCACAGAATATTTCTCACTGCAATTAAGAATTTTGTGGTTCACTTACAAATGACCAAAACAGAACGAATATAATGTTTCTTAGAAATATCAAACTCTTTTTCACTTTACTTAATTAATATAAAAAGTATCAATACCAAACCATTTCAAGAGAAATACTCCCCATCCAGCAATATTAGCATTCCACTGCAGCTTGTTAGAAATGCAAATTCTCAGTCCCCACTGAATAAGAAACATTCATGTTAAGTCCAGCAACCTGTGTTGTCTCACAAATAGATCTGCCATTAGCAATTCCTGTAGCCTTGAGCAAAATAAGGCAGTGATTATAAAAACAGGCCCAAGTGAGAAATTGCATGATTTGCGTTCTGTTGTACCCTGTATTACAACCCTTGGGTGAATTGCTTGTTTTCTGTTTCTTTTCAGTTTTCCTACCAGTAAAATTAGAATAATAATAGAACAATATAATTGTTACAAGACTCAAATGTGATAATATATAAACAACTTAGAGCAATGTCTGCAGCACATAGAAAGTGCTCAAAAAAGAATGGCTTTTCGGTCAATACGCTGTAGTACTAATCACCTTTCAAATCTTTGTACCAGCTGTTGTTGCCAAGTAAAGTAACACACAAAGTCAGTAGCTGCAAAGCTGATAGGTCATTTGGGCATTCCTTTGAGATAACCATTCTCAGAGGGGATCACTCATGGATCTTCTGTGGTCAGCTGTGGGTCATCTGGTAGCAGTCTTTATATGTATGACTGGACTCACACATACAGCTGTCTCCATTGGGGTGGTTCATCTCTGCTCCTCAGGGACTCATCTTTCAGTAAGCTAGCCCCTGCTTCTTCACATGACAGCCATCAGAGTTCCAAAAGAGAGAAAGCATGGAGGACCTTTGAAGTCTGGGCTCAGATCAGGCACAGTGTCACTTCCGCCACAAAATATTTATTGCCCACAGCAAGTTACAAGGAAGCCTAGATACAAAGGGTGGAAAAACAGACTCCACTTTTGATATGAGGAGCTATAAAAACCCATTCCTATAGGACAAACACACATGGAATGGTGAGAATTGTGTCAATATTTTAATCTACCACAAACTTATTTTTCCTTCATATGACATGATCTTAATTTTCACCTGGCACCTCTGCTTAACATGAAATTCACTCTTGGGCCTAGGCTAATGGAGAAACCTGTATCATTTGCTATGGAAAAAGAAAGCTGGACAGGACTTTCCATGACTAAATGAACTAATACAAGAATGACACACACTACTTCTATCTACAACTAATTTCCCACAACTAGTTATAGAACCAGCCACATAAGTAGTGGGGTTCAATGCAAAATTGTGGTATATCTTATTAAAGAATGTTTAAGACTTCGAAATGGTGACAATGGACAATTAAATCAAACATGCGAATATTCCCTTTATGACTGCACAGGTCACTTGCTCATTAATCAATCCCGAACAGTTTACAAGCCTCCATCCAACAATAAATCAGAAATTGAAAACCAATAATAAGTTCTAGAGGCAGAAAAATAATTAAAAATATTTGAAGAACAGCATCAAAGATTCTCCCAATTCTTTTAGCTCATCATTTTGGGATAAGTCACTTAAAATCATGTCTGTTTTGATATCCTGCTACCACTTATTCAGCATATCCTTTACTGTGATACCACTGTCACTCTGAGAAACCTAATGTCATTATTCTTGCCTGAGTTGCACAGAATCTCTCAATAAAATATATACTACTCAAGACTGACTTTACTAAATTGAATCTAGATTTTCACTCTACCAAGTTATATTTTACTAAGTCCATCGGTTAAGAAAAACAGCCCTAATAACTATATTCACACCACCTTGTAATGTTAACAATGATTCAAAGTACTCAGCATCCATTGTATAATGACATAACTATATTAATGAGATACTGTCTTATTCCAGTAGAATAAATCTCTAATAACAGACATTTGAATATAAATAATTGGCTTGCAGTTTTTTTAGACATGAGAATTCCTGATGTCCTCTTAAATCATATTGGATAAAAGTAATGCTAGTTAATTTAGAAAGAAAGTTGCCCATCCAAGTATTCCATCTAAGAAATATCAAATTCCCTTTCCATTTGAGCAGAGTCATAGTTATTAAGATGAATAGACTGTGCAATAAGTAGGGAAGAAAAAAAGTCCTTGAAAGGTGCAAGCCACTGAAGTTTACTCAGGGGGAACCATGTATGTAATATGTTGATATGCCATATCAACAAAATATTAGAAAATAAAACTCAACAATATATAAAATGAATGATTTCTCATATCCATGTAGGTGTCATTACAGATACACAAGGATTCTTTAAATAGAAAGGCAATCCACTTAATTTACTACCTTAATAGATGAAAGAGAAAAATCATGAGATTCATATGTTTCTTATCCTCCTAGGACAAGAGGGTAACCTGAGACATATTCTCATGGGAAGGCAGGTAATGCAAATAACCAAGTACAGCTGAACAGCAGATTCCTTGGCCAAACTCAATGTCAGTGAGATGAGAAAGTACACTCCATTCACGTGGGGGTGTGTGGAGGAGTAAATATTTACTGAATAATAATCCAAACTATATAACTTACAAAATAGCTCCCTTTATAAGCCAATACTTAGGCATATACCACTATATTACATATCTTACAAGAAGAATAAATATCTCACAATATAATAGATAAGAAGGAGGGAGATTTTGCTCTAGATATAAATGCTTTTTGTGCTTAACCATGTCCACATTTTCAGTAAAAATTAAGAGGCACAGAACATGTACTTAGTATATTCTTTATGTGTAGGTTAATTGGAAGAGCTCTAATTTAAAGTCTGATAGACCTTGTTTTTCATCCTTTCTGTCACTTACTAGCCCAAGTGAACCTGCGAAAGTTCTAAATCTCAATTTCTTCATTTGTGAAATAATTCTAAAATCTATCTTATAATTTTGTGAGGATTGATTATTGTAATATGTAGCCCAATACCATGCCTAGAAGATAATAGGTGTTCCCATAAAAGGTAATTCTTAGTTATTACCATAAAAGGTAGTATTAATGAAATGGGTTATGTAATTAGTATGATGTAGTAATTAGGTCTCTAAACTCAAAAAAAAAGAAATATTAAGGAAATTATTCTGATTATTTATTTAAATCCCAAATTATACAAGTAATTCTCTATAAAATATGACATTGGGGTAAGTCCAGTCATAGGGTCTTATTTTTCATATTTATGTTTTGCACCTAATCTTTTTTTAGAATAGCTGTCCTCAAGAAAAAAACACACTTGTTGGAACTGTTCATCTTTAAACTTAGAAAGCTACAGATCATATGCAATATGCACAAGCCCTTTACATTCAAATGTGAGACTATTACCTTCTAAGAGAGAAAAATAGTTGGGCCACTTACTATACATTATTGCACTGTTTGGCTTCCATTCTTTGAGTTAACAATCTCCCTTTGTAACGCTTTCTTGTTTTTATTTTTCCTATTTTGTCTTCAATATCTAATATACACATACTGTTATCATTCGTAAGGCAAATATCCTAGTTTTAATTTTTACCAGAGATTACTTTAAAACAAGTAGCTCACAAATGTATTTAATATGTATAAGTACATATATATATGAGAACTTCATAAAAAATTTTTGATTTTATTAGAGGCTAGTGAAAAGAAACTGTTTTTCCACATGATGTAGCAGAGAGATGTTATGAAAAATACTGCATTGAATTCAAGCTTCCCTGACTTTTTACAATCTCATATATATGAGTCTATAATTTATACAATTATTGCTCTCTATCCTTAGGAAATAATCCCCCTGTAATAGGAAAATTAGCACAAATCATCATAAAAATCTCTACCATTTTTCCTTCATTCTCCTACAAGGCTGGCAGAAATGTGAATTTTTGCAATCACAACTGAAAGCTATTTAGTAATATCAGCTAAAGTTAATATGGATATTCTAAGAACCAATAATTCTTCTTCCATCTGACTATAGATGATGTACAATATTATATTGATTTCAGATGTACACATAGTGATTCAATAGTTACATACATTGCCAAATGCTCACCACAGTAAATGTAGTTAACCCCTGCTACCAAATCAAGATATTACAATATTACTGGTTATATTCTCTGTACTGTCCTATTACTGTGACAGGTTTATTTTATAATTTGAATTTGTACCTCTTTATCCCCTTCATCTATTTGACCATCCTCCACCCCCATCCCTATGGTAACCAACAGTTATTGTCAGTATTTAAGGGTCTATTTCTGTTTTGTTTGGTTTTTTTAGATTGCCTATATAAGTGAAATCATATTGTATTTGTCTTTCTCTGACTTATTTCATATGATACCCTCTAAATCTGTCTATGTGGTCACAAATGGCAAGATTTCCTTCTTTTTTTTATGGCTGAATAATATCTGATTGTGTCCATTCATCTACCAATGGACACTTGGGTTGCTTCTATATCTTGGCTATTGTAAATAATACTTCAATAGGAGTGCATTTATCTTCTTGAATTAATTATTTTGTTTTCAGCTAAGTTCCTCAAAATGGAATTACTGGGTCACATGGTATTTCTATCTTTGGTTTTTTGAGGAACTGCTATACTGCTTTCCAGTGGCTGGACCAATTTGAATTCTCACCAACAGTGTAGGAGGACTCCATTTTCTCAACACCCTCGCCAACCCTTGTTATTTCCTGTCTTTGGATAGTGGCCATTCTGACTGGTGTGAGGTTATATCTCATTGTAGTTTTGATTTACATTTCCCTGATGATTAGTGATGTGGAGCATCTTTTCATGTGTCTGTTGGCCATCTGTGTGTTTTCTTTGAAAAAATGTCTATTCAGGTCCTTTGCCACTTTTTAATTAGGTTATTTGTTTTTTTGGTGTTGAGTTGTATGAATATATTTGTATATATTTTGGATTTTGCCACCCTATTGGATATATCATTTGTAAATATATTCTTCCATACTTAGGTTGCCTTTTTGTTTTGCTGATGATTTCCTTTGCTGTGCGTAAGCTTTTTAATTTGATATAGTCCCACTTGTTTATTTTTCCTTTTGTTTCCCTTGCCTAGTGAGATGTATCCAGAAACAAATTTCTCATGTTGATGAGCAAGAAATCCTTGCCTGTTTTATTCTAAGAGTTTTATGGTTTCTTATATTACATTTAGATCTTTAATCTATTTAGAGTATGGTGTTAGTTTCATTCTGTTGCATGTAGTGGTCCAGTTTTCCCAACACCATTTATTGAAGACACTGCCTTTTCCCCATTGTATATTCTTGCCTCTTTTGTTATATATTAATTGACTATATATGTGTGAGTTTATTTCTGGGCTGTCTTTTCTGTTCCATTGATCCATGTATCTATTCTTGTGCCAGTAATTCTATATTTTTAGAAAAAGACAAATGTTATATGTATAAACCCATCAAACAATAAACAAGAAATACTGGACTCAGAATTGGCAGATTCAAGGATCTTAGGATATGAATTGATTGGCCATAGGGAACTAGCATCCATTGTAGATTGCAGATTGTTAGAATAAAAACTTTAAGAATGTTAATATTGGATGTTCAAAAAATGACATCACTCCATACGTAGTATAAACAGATATTGGAGACTCCACCTTGTTAACATCACAATATTTCTGTTAAATTATTTCTTCATTTTTCACTTACCTGGATCATTGATGATCATTATATTTTGCTTCTTATACTTTTATTTGAAAAAAGATAAATAATAAAAATAATTTTATCATTGCAATAACAAAGTCATTTGTTTTTAAAAGCCTATTAATTGACACTTACTTACAGACATAGAAAAAGAAAGGTTGCCAGGTCAAACAGAAATATTATTTTTTAAATACTCCCCAATTGATATTATCTTATCTATAAGGCATTTTATTCTGCTTTCTTTGCTACCTAGCTCTCTCAAGGCCTCAGGAAAAGAGAGTGAATATCATCGCAGAGAGGAGAAGGACAGGACATTGGAAAGTTCTGCTATTCAGGAGTGTAGGAGAGCTAACAATAAGAACCCAGTGGACATTAGGAAGGAGAATAATATATTCAAATGTGATGGTAAAGTTTAGACATGCATGTCCTTATATTTCCCCTGTAGAAATGCCCAGTTGGAGAAAGTAGATCTTGAGAACATCAAAGGAAGTGGACAGTCACATGATTATTGAGCAGTTTGAAAAGGCTGCAAACCCTTGGGATAAGACTGCCATGTGGTCATGTTCAGCACGGCATATAAGAAATCCTATGGCACTGCGGCATGGGAGGAGTTAGAAAGATGATCCTGAGCTAGTCCTCAACTCACTGCTAGCTTCAGAAGGTACTGCACAGCATTCAGAATTTCCACTTGTCCTGAAAAAGGCTTTTGGTGAGCCAGTTGAGATCCAGGTTGGGATAAAGTGTGACACATATTTGGAACTGTATGCTTTAAAGTAGATATCTTCACAGTGTCCCGTGAGCCAGTTGCACAGTTACACCTCAGCGGTCATCCTTACAGAGAACAGAAGGCACCACCTGCTGTTAAGCAGAGGTCAGAAATAATGCAGAGAAAATCATATGGATCCATTGCCCTTGTTTCCTGATACTACTACCAGGACATGTAAACATTATGCTCAGAGTGCAAAAAGTATCTGAGGAAGAAATTCTTAAGAGAGAGGAGAAATCTGAGCAGGTTGATTTACTCACAACTGATGAGTGTACCTAAAGAAATAGTTTAAATTTACGGATTCAAACAAATTTAGTGGATTGTTCTAAATATAGTGTGTGGGGCTGGATTGCTCTTCTACTCAAGTTTATGACAAAGAAATTATAGAAAACCAAATAAAGCAAAAACTACATTTTCTTTGAACCCCTGTATATGCAATAGCAAAATTATAACTCACTACACATAATTTCACTTATTGTGGAAGAAATAATGAAAATCCAGTGCCTCATCTCTGAAGTGTGCACCATTCCTATTTACCAAGACAGAAATAATCCCCAATGTAACTGTCACCTGTAAAGGTAGATGCTTGACATAGATGACAAGTGGCAATTTTCAAAAAGCATACTTGAACACACCACTCAGTACCATAAAATTCAAAAACATATTCAAATATCAGGTTTTATTGAAATATCACTTTCCCTGAAAACTAGCTCTTTAACTTCCAAATTCCAAATGATAATATATTCATTACTTAAGACTAAAAACACTTAAAGAGTTTTGTTTTTTATACTTAGCAACTAGACGATGTGCTAAATATAAAAGGATTTATTATAATAAAGTTTTTACCCTAATCCAACTTGGAACATGCTTTATATTTAGAATATCTAATTGTCATCCTCATGTCATTTTTATATTAAAGTGATGATATAAAAGCAAATACCAGAGAATCTATTTTACTAACAAGTACTATGATGGTCTAATAGCTCACATTTTAATATTGTAACTGAAGAGTGAATATAAGCTCCATTTTCTTATGTGCCACTAACTAAATATTAATAACTAAGATGGGCAAAACAAGAATCTACCATTATGGTACTTGTTTTATAGCTGGAGTAATGTTTTCTTTTTCTGTTAATTCTAAAAGTTTACATTAGGATGCTCATTCAAAAGTAGAATCAATGACTTCTGAACCATTTCAGGAACTACAGGTCCCATTATTTTGTGACTAGAGGAAAGCTTTACAAAGACTCTGAGGGTATTTGTTTGTTGTTTGTTCTTCTGGCAACATTCAGAGAATCTTCATTCTAGAAGTAACAGATTTTTAACAAAACATTTTTACAAGCCATTATTATGAAAATGTCGGAAGCTAGAAGCTTCTTGAACTGTTAGGTTACATATAACAGTGTATATGTAAACTCAGGGTGTAGGATTCAAGACAGAACTGTGATTTATATATCAAGTATAAAATTTTTTAAAATCATATGAAACTTTCTGCACTGAAAATGTTGCTTTAATTGAAGGGTATGATGGGACATACACAAGTATCCATGTTCTTATCTGCTGCTTTTAAGCTCCATTAAAGAATTCTCATCTTTGTTGATAAAGTGTAGTGATTTGTTTGGGTAAAGAATTTATTTTATTAAAGGGTATAGTTAATTTTTTTTTAATGCAGAACTTCTAATTTTAATCATTTCCTAATATTTATTTCTTAATCAAAATTTTAATTCCACAGAATATCCACTTCTAGGAAGATTTGTGTATTATGGGAAAATTGAAAGAAATGGTAAAGCCATGCAAGAAGTTATATGCATACATTTAATATATACCTTCTTTTTAAAGTAGGATTTCCAAGTTTCTTTCTTAAGGAAAACAAAATACAAGCAGATATATTTATTTACTTTATAGCTCCTTTCTTCCTCCATCCTTCCTCTACCATATTTCCATTTCAAGCAGGAACACAACTCTTCAGTATTTTTCTCCTTGTGAGGTAAAAACCAAAACCTACTTGTAATTAAGCCTTTTAAAAGTTTTATAAAATTTTAAGTTTACTGTAGAGGATATCTGTGGACATTGAGACTGGTGTGTTGGGGCGACAGTAGAGATAAAAAACAAATTGTGCAGAGACTGCAGGTGCTAGGTGAGAGAAGGAAGAAGAAATGGGTATAAGTCAAGAGAAAGAGGAAGCAAGAGAGTGCCATCTCCCTTGCCTGGCAGGAAAACCATGATGCAGAGTATGAAACATATTTCCCTATCTTCTTCTGCTCCCCATTACTCATAGTGATGAAAACCAAGAAAACAGACTGGGTAAGAGGGTGCAGAAAAGAAATCTAGAATTAGAAACCATGGCCAGAACACAAATTTGTATAAACATTTACATTTCTGAATTCTGGGATTGTCTTACTCTCCACAGAGCGAATGCTTAATAAAATCTCACTGCAGATGACACAAAAGGCAAGACAATCTTACTTAGCAGTTGGTGAGAGCAAAATACCTGCAAATGAGTTTTACTGGGAGGCCTATATAAGAAAATGCCTGCAGAAATCCACACACTTACTCCTCTAGGATAAAGTAATGTGCTCCTAATTATCAACCATAAACTTGAGAAAACTTTAGAGTTATTAAGAATTATTGTTGTTTGTTCGTTTGTGTAATATAATGACAGGACAGTAGTTGATAGTGATCAAAATGGTCAGGTAAATTCCCTCATTTTTCTATGGTACTAGACCTCTATAACCCCACTTCTTTTAAGCTCTGAGCTAGAAGGTAATACAAGCTTGCATGACTGGTATATTCAGTAATTAGATTGTATTTATCTTTGGAAATTTTGCATAATAAATCTTGCTGGCTTTTGTACACAGTTACATTTCTTATCAGCTCAGGTTAAGAGAGATTTGAGGAAGTTTGCCATATTTATAAAAGATAGTTTTCTTCGGCTTAATTTTAATTTTTAAACTTTTGATAACTGAAAATAAAATATGTATGACATAAAATGTGTTAAGAATACTGTAATTTTATGAAATCTATGTTTTAGCATAAAAAAAGTAGTTATTGGGACAAGCAGAGGTGGAGGTTTTCATAATAATTTATAGTTGTATACTTTGTGGCAATACTTAAATGGATTATGTGGGGATTATATATTGCATCAGTACATGGAATGGAATATGCAGATGAATTACTATTTCTATACAAAAGCTTACCGTTTATTTGATATATGAAGGCTTATAGATATTTACATTTAGAAATTACCATTTAAAATATGCATATTTTGAGGATACTGAAGTTATGCTTAAATTAATCAATTATAATTACCTTATGAGAGGTTTTTGTGATTTTTAGAGGGTATGCAGAATCTGCATTTCATAAGTCAACTATTGATTTATGGAAGCATCAAAGAGAAACTTGCAAAAAGTCTGATAGAAAAATAAAAGAAATGCTAACGTGTTCCCAAAGTTCCGTCATAAAAATATATTTTCTTCATTGTACATCCTGCTTTATTAAAAAAGATGTGAAAACTTCTACCTTAAATAAATCATGAAAATTACCTCCCTTGTCACACAAATCACGTGAATAGGTACCCTATCTACCGACTTTCTGCACTAGAGCACCAATAGACAGTCATTTTCTTCTTTGGCATATTTATTACAGGACTGCTACATTCTTTGTGGATAATCTGTGCTCTGTTGGTAATTTTACCCTTTGGGGTACAGATAAGGTCACAGCTTGGATGATGATTGAAAGCCATATGGTGGAGAGAAGAGCCAACCGTGCAGCTTGAGCAGGTCACTCTAAACAGCTCACTGTCCCAGACGAAGCTGGGCCCTCATATTCTGCAGCTGATGCTGGAACTGCTGAAGGCCAGTGCTGTCAGATTCCCCAGATCCTGGCAGAAAGGCTCCCAGGGGCCTAGGCAGGAAGTGCACCATAAGGCATCTTTCTCAAATCATTGTCAGGGAGAGAATGCTAGGAATGTAACAAGTCTACTGGATCATGCTTTCAGTTTTGCTACCCATCTAGTAGAGAACATGCTTAGGTATTTAGATGAGTTCCTTTAGAGCTGGGCGCTACCAACGTTTTGAACTAGGTGATTCTGTGTTTGGGGGGCTGTCTCATGCATCATATAATGTTTACTTGCATTCCTGGCCTTTTCCAATAGATGACATAGCACTTCCCTTCCCAGATGTGACCGTCCAAATGCCCCAGACATTGTCAAATGTCCCTTGGTGGGTGGGGAGGAGGAAATTGTTCTGGGTTGAGAACCACTACTTTAGGGAATATAGCATGTATATATCTTTTTTTTTTTTAAGGTGTTATTGATATACACTCTTATGAAGGTTTCACATGAAAAAACAATGTGGTTACTACATTTACCCATATTATCAAGTCCGCACCCATACCCCAGTGCAGTCACTGTCCATCAGTGTAGTAAGATGCCACAGATTCACTATTGGCCTTCTCTGTGCTACACTGTTTTCCCCGTGATCCCCCACACCATGTGTACTAAACATAATACTCCACAATCCCCTTCTCCCTCCCTCCTCACCCGCCCTCCCACACCCCTCCCCTTTGGTAACCACTAGTCCCTTCTTGGAGCCTCTGAGTCTGCTGCTATTTTGTTTCTTCAGTTTTAGCCTGTATATATTTACATGAACTCAAATCATCTTCCCAACAGAATCATATAAGAAATCAGTGAAGCTTACATGTATTGAGAATCTATTATGTGCCAGAAACTGAATTAAGTTCCCCCACATATATTAATGCATCTATTTTCCCCAACACATGAGATAGGGATTATAGATGAGGAAATGCTGATATGGAAAAGTTTTAACTTCCTGAGATTCAAAGTTAAATGTTTGTATCACCAAACAACACAAAATGAAAAAAACAATAATAATAATGAATTTTATACCTGTTGTACATATAGAAATATCTCACAAGGTTTGTGTTCCATCAGACTGTCCCTGTATTTACTAATATAGTGTCAGACACCTGTGAGTTACTGTTGGTCCTCTTGAACTGAGTCTAGCTCAGAATTTGGAAGAAAATCATGTGTAGCATAACATTTCTTTATCCTAGAGAACATGAGAAGAATAAGGCATAGGAATTACCTAAATTATTAGACATATACCTGGAATTGTTATTGTCTAATATATTTTAGAATTTTAACCAAAGAATATGATCGCTAAGAGATACAAAGTTATCAGTAACCTATGAAAAGATCTCAATTAAAAAAAAAAAAGACAACTCAATATGGATAATTCACAGAATAAATACACATGGAAACATGCTTAAACACAATATTAAGAGAATCCGACCTAAATCAACACAGATATTTTTTATCCATTAATTGACAAAAATTGAAAATGTGGGAAAAGTATGGTTTTGTTCATTGTTGATGGAAATATTAAGTTTATGGCCTTTTTGGAATACAGTTTGACTATTAAAGTGAAAACATCTACATTTAGCCACAATTAACAGAAAATCTATGGCAGTGGTGGAATAGAATAGAAGTTTCCGTCTCAAATAAGCCCAGAAATACAGTCTGGCTGGAACACTCCATGGCCATCAGGGTCCTGCCCCAGCTGCTGTTCTAGCCCGCAACTTCTCTCTCTATTCAGGATGAACACTTGTGTTCCTGCCCCACATTTGCACTTCAATTAGTATACACAAGAAAAGGCATTAAAGGGTTCATTGACTCCATAGGACATTTTCTAGAAATTATACTTACTTTACTTAATCATATAGCCACTTTTAGCTATAAGAAATAAATATGTGCAACTGAAATTTAAAGGGTGGGTTGCTAAGGAACATGGTTATTAAGAGATCATATTCCTAGATAAGGCAAAATAAAAATGTTAATAGTGTGCAAAGATGTGTTCAAGGGTATTTGTTGTATTTATAGGGGAAGAAAAAAATTCAATGTCCATTAACATTGGGCAGAGGGACTGTTAAATAATTTGGGGTACATTTACATCAGGGAATACTATGCAGTCATTGAAATGTATTAATGAAAGGTGTACAGATGCCTTTAAGTATTTCTACAGAGTATTGTTAAGTATGAAACAGTTGAGAATCAGACACTTGACCTATAACTGAGACAGGGACCATGAGCTTAGACAGAATAGGGTGAGGGCCTCTGGAAAAAGCAGGGCAGGATATTTGCAGTCAGAGCAATGTAACTACATGCAAGGAAACCCCCTACCAAAACTCTGTGTTAAACATTAAGCTCTAGGGTCATTCTTCAGTGAGATCAGTTAATATTCCCCAGATAAAGAAGAGTAGCACATGTTTTTATTATGCTAATCATTTGCAATCGTGTAAGATTCACTTTAGCATGCTAAAAGGCCCAGGCCTATGTGCTGTCTTTCCTCTTTCAGATCTGATAGGGTGGTTTTGCAAACTGGGCAACTAATTTAGCATGCAGACCCAGCTGTAAATAACATAGTAAAAGGCAGGAAGGATTCCACCTTAAAGATAAGATTGCATTTTAACACCCAGGAAGTTTAAGACGCAAGATTCTTAACTTACTCTTTAGCAAACAGACAATACCTCAGCCCACCTTGGGAGCTGGGCAGGCCACCTTTTGATATGCTCCTAGACCAAGATGCCAGTATCCCAGAGAGAAATCAAGGCAGGAAATTCCTTATATTAAGTTAATTCTAAATATTCAGACACCACGTAACAAGTCCACACCCCTAAGCCTTTTTTTTCAAGTTCTTGAAAAATCCTCATCTGCCTATAAAACCCCTAGACAATGCACCACCCCGGACTCTCTTGTCCCCTCCTGGTGTGAGCCAGGAGCTCTGTCCTTTCACTTTATCTCTAAATAAAAGCCTGTACCTTGCTCTCCTACCTTGACTGTTTGTGAAGCTCATTCTTTGGCTTCGGGAACAAGAACCCCGGCATCATAACCATCATTATTTTGTGGTGATGATCAAATGCTTTAATAATTCAAAGGTGCCTTTAACCATGTAAAGTGCCAAGAAATTCAAGGGGTCTTGATGAGACACCCATAGTATAATTACAGATACTGGAATGACACATTCAACAGATACTCTAACTTCTTTAATATGTGTTCTATACTGCATAGACTGGGATCTAAATATGTTATTTCCCAGACTCCCTTAAATCTTGAGTTCTGAATGAGATCTAGGTTCACCAATCACATGCATCCCTAGAAAACTAGAATTCAGACATGAGTTAAGTGGGAAGAGAAGCAGAGTGTAAGGTGCCTTTTACCCAGTGTGGATCATGACAGAGTCAGCAATGTCCTGGAGCACTCAGGGAGCATCAGATACCTTCTCAACAAGCAGCAGACTGTCCCAGTAGCAGTAGGGCCCTTGACTGCCCAGGTCTGTGGTGTGACCTAGAGGAGTTTCTGGATGCTTAACCTGAAGTCTATTTTATCAGCTAGCCTGATCATTCTGTAAATCATTCAGTACTCTCTAATACATCCCTTTATGCTTAAATCAGCAAAAGTAGATCTTGTTCTTAGAAAGTAAAACCTGTCCAATGTTACATTTTTGCTATTTTAATCTGAAAAGATCAGAAAACATTTCTGTACTCATAGTCCTTAAAAATATGAAATATGTCAGTACTCATATGTCTTTAAGAATCAGGTCGAGGCATTACAGATTAAAAACTATGTGATGACACTCTTATCTGTGAAAAACTACAATGCTATGTTATCTGCTGGACTGATTTCTGTCTTTTTTTTCCTTGCCTTTAGCAATAAAAAGGCTATTAGATTTTATTCCTCCTTTCTCCTTTATTAGTCAAGTACAGATTCATTAGACTCTTATGATGCCAGCACAATCTTTCTATTCTAGGGGGAAACTGCACAGAACCAAAATGCTGCCTGACTTAGGTTCCATTTCTCCACTCACCCCTGTGGCCCATTACAACCTTGTCAACAGGAATCATAAATCATATTATTCCCATTTATTAGTATATGATAATGAGTTATTGAAAAAATGACTTTGCACCAAAATAGACATCCAGCCAACTGAGGACCAGACCTTTTGGGACTAACAGTTCAACAAAAGTTAGAAAAATGTGTTTTGACAGCATATCTTTTCATCAACTGAAGAACTATTAATGTATAAACCCAGCAGTTTTGTAACTGATAAAGAGGATGACATTGGAAAAATTCTGCCCTTAGCTAGATAAACATAGCCCATAGCATTTGTGTTCTTTGAATTGTCACGTGTCTATAATCTGCCATGTATCAAGTTATTTACACCATGAAGGGGTGGAAAAAGGAAAGAAGGTGGATCTGGGAAGACAAAAAGGACTTAATCTGTATGCCATCAACCACTGGACATCTCTGTGTTCTCTTACAAATAAAGATTCAAAGCATTGACAGTGAAGGTCATTCACTTCAACTAGAATGAAACACAATAGCAATATAATTTTCTTAATCTCCCATATGAATTCCCTTCCATGCATTACATTTCCATCCCTCATTTCTTTTGTCTCATTTCATGTCTTCTATTATAGTGGCTTTAATATTCTTACTCCCCAATCTCTTATTGGCCATGCTTCAAATCACTTACGTAGGTAATTAGCTTTAGTGTGTCTGAGCCTGTGTTATCTCTTCTTCCTGTTCTGTTCGCAGCAGTTTTTATGAGTTCCCTTCTTCATTTAGAATGTAAGAGAGCAGAATCAATGTCTGCTGAGAACTGTAGGGTTCAGTTTGTTCATAATTTCAAGCAACTAATTGCTCTGTTTCTTTTCTGTGATTAAAAACACAAATCCAGTGGCAGAACACTGTTTAATTAAAAAATAATGAGTGAAGTTACTCTAACAGTAAAGAAGGGGGGTGGTGACACTTAATGAAAGCAAATAAAACCAAACCTGAGGCAGCCACAGGAACACACAGTACAGGCTACTCTTAGACTTCAGGGCAGGTTTAACTAAGGTCCCTAATTTTTGCCTCCACCAATACCAGACAAAGTAATAATAACAACAAATGCATGCACCAGCATTTTCTTCCATCAGTTCATCAAGAAAAGTGATATAGCATTTTGCCATACAATTTAAAAAATAGTGGTCCAGAAGAAATCACATGAAAATTCTGGCATGTCTGTGCACTGATTCAGTCTGCCTCAGTAAATATGCAGAGGTCAGAAAATGTCGTTAGAAAATCCTGTGAATATTCACTAACATTCATTAATGTGGAAAGTGGTGCACCGGGGGATCGAGCCTGCATCCAGAAAAAGTCACAAAGGAAGCCATCGCAATGGGATTTTGTTGAAGAAAGAAAAAGCTCCAGGAGACAGCACCTATACACATTGTCTCTTCAGACTGAAGTAAAAGAAGAGGGAGTAGAATTAACATAGATATATACAGATAACTGTTCTGAGCAATACACAGAGAGCACAGGAACTACAAGATGCTGTAAGGGAGCAAAATGCTGGGGCTGAGTATGGAGGAGGACCGTGGGAGTCCAGGCACTTGTCCTTCACCCAGCACTGCACAGAGATCCTCCTTACTTTTCCCCCTGGTGAAAAAGGGAGTGGTGTCGGCTGCTAGGGAAAGGCCATCTGAGCAAGTAGGCTGAGCAGTCAGAGCATAGGGCCTCTGTAACTCCAGGGGGAAGTCCCAGGGCAAAATACCTTTGAAACCGAAATCAGTCAAAGGGAGACAGTGGGAGAAATCCGTTTATTGCTTACACGCAGTCGCCCTCTTCTACTCGCTCATGTCGCTCATGGCCCAGCTGCAAAAAGTGACCCCACCCATCCTCTTTGGTCCAGATATGACTTTGCTCCCCCTGTAATCACCTGTTGATATGGAGATGGACTATTCTCTCCACCCCTTGGAAACACCTATTGATACGGAGATGCACTAAGGCCAGGAGAAAGATTCTGGAAATACTGTAATTTTACCCACAGCCTCTAAGCCAAAATGCAGAATTCTCACTCCATGGGACTGAAATGTATTTCAGGCTTGGTAGAGAGAACTCTGGTAGATTCTCTTTAACACAAGTTCAAAAGAGAGGGTTGAAACACAGTTCCTCCAACAAAGACTACACTTCCTGTTTAATTCTTCCAGTCCTGTGCCCAACCCTGACATGTCAGATGAGAAGATATAAAATACTTGCCCCCAGACTCCAACTCAGAGTGGAAGATGAACAAATACATAAAAAAACTCACTGCTTTCCCTGATATAAAATCCTACCTTGGCTTCCCATGACCCTTGAACTAAATCCATCTCCTTCATCCTGATTATTATATATTGAAATGTGTTTCCTCAAAATTGGTATGTTGAAGCCCTGACTCCCAATGCTTAGAATGTGACTGTATTTGAAGATGGAGCCTTTAAAGATGTAACTAAGATCAAGTGAGATCATAAGGACAGGGCCCAAAATGACAAGTTCACTTCTAAGAAGAAACACCTGGGTATGTGAATCCAGAGGAGAGGCCATGTGAAGACACAGGGAGAAGGAGGTCATCTGCAAGCCAAGGAGAAACCAAACCTGCCGACACCCTGATCTTGAACTTCTAGCTTCCAGAACTGCAAGAAATAAATTTCTGTCCTTTAAGCCACCTAGTCTGTGCTACTTTGTTACGGCAGCCCCAGCAGACTCATATGGTGGCACATAAGAATCTCCATGACCTGCACCTAATTTCCCAACCCCTCTTATTTGCTGTGGCCCAGTTTTTTTCTTTCTTTTCTAAAACATTCTGATGACCCCTTTAGCACAGCACTAAGCCTTTACTTTCCTTCCCAAGATCATTATATGAGCAGATCATTCTTGTCATTCTGATCTCTATTCAAATGACACATAATAAAAGTATCTTCTCTGTTTACCCAATATCTGCATATTATCTGCACCTAGAATGTTGCTTGGGTTATAACCAGCACTTGCTAAATATCCTTTGAAGGAATGGAAGAGATAACAAGAAGTCAAAAAGCATTTGCCAAAAATATAAAACAAACAGTCTGGATTGACATAACCAAGTGTGAGAAAGATGGAAAGAAATGGTATAACATCTATGCAATCATTATATTAGTGTAAGTAAGGAAGGGAATGAAGAATGGAAGAAATATGAAAAAGAGAGATGAAAATTTCGGTGTATAAGACAGCCAAATCATCAGAAAAAAAATCCCTTGAATCCCTCTCACTGGCAAAGCATTTAATATGAACCTAAACTCAATAAAATATGAGAGAAAAGGTAAGATGTTCAACCAAAGGAATGGGATGAAAAGAGAATATTTATTGAAGAAAACAAATAAGCGTTTTCAAGTGTATCAAGCAATACACTAACAGACATAACACAGAAGTTAGAAACAACAAGCATTAGAATGACAGGGCAAGAAAATTTATTTAAAATATAATTTGGTTTTGGTAACTCACATTGAAAATATAATTTAAAATTTATATTAAATATGGGCAAGTCATTTGTCCTCTTAAGAACTCAACTTCTTATTTAAAAAATGGAGGTGTTGTACTAGGTTGATTCTA